>CM033729.1:48208608-48808608 GCA_019671005.1 Hibiscus mutabilis
GCAAGTCTGCAGCACCAGAATGCTTCCCTCGACACCATATTCGATAAACTGCCAAGGAAAAAACCAGGTCATATCAGTCAGCATGTTATCTAGAAAATTGCATAAAATTGAAATAACCAAACAACAATCCCCATCCCAGCCGGCCAAATATCTCGTTTGACGCCCTGACAAAAGGACACATATCTAAATAAGTTAACTCTTCATTGTTAGATATGCAGCAAAACTAACACAACTGGAAATTGGCTTGCTGGGCTTCAAAAGATTAATACTAATATTTTATTCTCTATCACATAAACGTTTGAATCTAAATTTATTTGGGGAAAAAGGATACCGAAACTGATAATAAAATTATAGGTTATAAAATTAGTTTACAATGTTAGAGAGCTTTTAAAAAGAACAGCAGAAATTCTCGTATTTAAGTAAGATTGTTATCATGCTTCCAGTATCATAAATCTTAGTCTCCCTGTACATATGTTCCTATGGATAAGACAGCACCAAGCAAGCTAATCGAACTACAAAATGCTCAAGCAACGCGTTACAACGAGATCCAACCTCAATATAATCCCATAAAGCTTATATTAAATCGAACTGCGAAAAAATTAGGGTTTTTGAAGTGACAAGACAAATCATTAGAATTGCAACAAAAACAAATGTCAATCGACACATCTGACTACAAAAAATGATAGAGAAGGGGTGAAAAAAACCTGGCGGAGCTCTCGAGAAACAGAGTCGGCGTTGGCTTCGGTCAACGACTGGAGCAGAAACCTAACGTGGGTTGAGAGCGTGGAGGAAAGGTTGAGCATGGTTAGGGGAAAAGAATGACTAGGGTTTCCAGTGGAATTCGCCGTGATAAGAGAAAGGAAGGGATGGAGTGCTACGGATGGAGATCGGGGTAGACTGAGAACCGTTTGAGAATAAAGTGAAAGAGTCGAGAGCTGCTGCGACTAATTTTTTTTCGTCTAATTGCCTTACGGGTGAGGATCGCCTCAGTGTGGCGCATATCACCAGGTTTATGTGTGTAATGGGCCGGACCGGATATAGGTCTGTTTCACTCTACGTAAAGTATTTTTTTGTTAAAATAAATAGTTAAAGTATTTTTTGTTAAATTAAGTATTAAAAGTATATTTTTGATCAAATTAGGTACCTAAATATTTTTCGTCAATATAAGCACCTAAAGTATATTTTTTTGTTAAAATAGGTATATAAAATATTTTTTGTCAAAATATGTACTTAAAGTGTGCGTATATATATTATCTAGATTTCTAAAACTTGTCATGACTCAAGTGGCATTGATTAAAAAGTACATTAGGTGCCTATTTTAATAAATATATATCTATACATTAGGTACCTATTTTAACAAAAAATATAATTTAGGTACCTACTCTGACAAAAAAAATATTTTAAGTACCTATTTTGACTAAAAGTATACTTTATGTACTTAATTTAACCAAAAAATATATTTTAAGTACTTATTTTGACCAAAAAAATACTTTAAATACTTAAATAAAAAGTTTTCATGTGACATTGATTTAAAAAATACATTATGTACTCATTTTAACAAAAAATAAAGGCATTTACTTTGACAATAAAATATTTTAGGTACCTATTTTGACCAAAAGAATATATTAGGTACTTAATTTAACCAAAAAATATACTTTAAGTGCTTATTTTGATCAAAAAATACTTTAAATACTTAAATAAAAAGTTATTATACTTTAGATACTTATTTGTGATATAAACATTTTTAAAAAAACTTTTAAAAAACTGCTTTATAAAATTATTTTTTAGTGTTTGGATGGTGTTAGAAAATATGGTTAAATACTGAGAAATACAAAATAAAATGGAAATATCTGAATATAAATTGTAATATTCTTAAAGAATGATGAACCGATTAAATTTTTATACAGAGTTACTACTAACAATAATTTTAACTAAGTCGTTCTAACAATCCAATAAAAAAACAAAATGGTTAACCACAGCGTGACGCGTGTAACAAGCATAACTAACTTCTAAGCATATGTTTCATTATTCTAAATAGAGTAGGTGTCTATAGCGGCGTTTATCCAAAAATAACATTATATGTTAATTTATTGTGTTGTTTATTTAACAAACGCCGCTAAAAATACCATTAAAAACTTGTTTTGAACCATCTAGTCGTCAACAATATTACCTGTATCATTTCTCATAACGGCCGCTAAACCTACCTTCTTCGAAACTTATACCAGACAATGCAATGTACAAAGAAAACCAATATCTTCTCATTCAGAACATGAAAAAACCTGACATTAAATACAAAACAAACATTTTCTAGAGAGAAAGAAATACATTTTCCTATATAATTGCAGAAGATGATAGAGCAAGCAATCCGGAATCAATAAACTCAACTTCAAGTGATTAAGGTTCAGACCTTGGAAATCCTAGGGATGGGTATTTTACCCGATCCGACCCGTCCCGTGACTAATAATATAATATTTTTTAATTTTTAGGGATATTTGTAATAATATTCTTTTTATATATTTTTTATAATTAGGTCCTTAAAATTAAATTTTTTATTTACAATTTAGTCATTCAAATTATTATTTTTTATAATTAAGTCCCCATAAAATTATTGTTTTACAATTAAGTCTCTAAAATTGATTTTTTTCTATAGGTCGGATCGAGTCGAGGTCGGGTTTAAAGTATTTATTTTCGGGCCAGGTTTTTAAAAGAACAAGTTTGATTCGGGTTTAGGGTTTAAGGTTTATGGTTAGGGTTTAGGGAATTTGGAGTATGGTATATTTTTAGGGTGTAGGGTTTAGGATTTAGAATTTAGGGTTATGGTTTAAAATTTATTTTTTTAGTGTTTTTTAGTGTTGGGGCACGAAAGGGGCACCGAAAAGGGGCAAAGGATTTTTATCCATCATCTACACCTCCACTAAAACACTAATATGTATGAGTGTTTATGGTAAATTAATCGCACTGTTTAACCTAAACGGTCGATTAACCGTTATAACGGTTACTAAATCATAACTTAACCGTTAAGAAATGGTTAACAGTTATTAATTGTTCGGTTACAGGTTAAGCTATAACCTATTACAACTTTTTTCAAATGTTAGCTGCTTCTTTTGAGAATAATGAAATTATCTCTTTACTAAATAGTATATTATAAGAGGACCTCGGGATTGACGTAGTCAATCTTGTGAACAAAATATATGTATAAATAATTTAATAACGGTTAACTTATAAATTAACCATTAACTATTATTTTTAACAGTTCAATTAACCAAAACCTTTTAACTTTAATGATTTGATTAATTAACCTACTAAATATAATGATTATATTGATTAACGGTTAGAATTTAATATGCACACCCCTGCTGAGGCAACAAAGTAATAAAACTCTTTCAACATATCAATGTTAGTACGTTCATTTTGGTTTATAAAACTGGTAATGAAAACAGCGTGAATGAGATAAAATGCTCGATTTATATAGCTTTGTTGTAATTGGGTAAATTTCAACTTTAGCTCACATTTCAACCTCTCCTCGGAAATGGTAAAACACAGCAAAACGCCGCCTGTTAAGATAAAACCATGTTGTGTTCCGATTGGCACATGGTGTTACCAGGCTGGGATCAATCATTACCGTGTTGAAGAAATTGGTAAACACCATGTCCTAACACGATAAAAACTAATGGTTGGGATCAGAGTAATGGATGGTTGGCTTTATTACCTCAAAAAATATTACTTGATAAAGGCCAAGGCCATGTGTGTGTTGACGCTTAGATCAAAACGATTCCTGGCTTTCTGAAAAATGTCAGCGTGGTCGGTCCAGTTGAGTTTGAGGCATTCGCAGGGGAAAGTTGGTGAAAAAAGAGAGCTTTTGATTGGGAAGTCTCATCACTCATTTTTGATCGGGTATTAATGTTATTAGTATTATTTTGATAGTAATATTATTAATATAAAATAAATAAAAAGTCAAAAATATATATAAATAATATTATTTATAAAAAACAAATAAAAAAGGGAAATTTGTGTGGAGTCTAAAGCTCCACGTCACTCAAATTCCCCCTGAAATCGCCTATAAATAGGCATGGAATTGAGGCAATTGGAGGATGAATCGGCAGTGACTGCCAATAAGGGAGCTATGCTCTCGGTAGCCAAGGACCGGGGGCAGTGCCCACAGTCCTAATCGATTCGATCAGAGTTTTATTTTAGGTCCGATCTAATTAATATTTTTGGAGAGGTCGTGGTAGATCTCGGTGGGGTTCAGTCGGGGTTCGTCATTCGAGCTCCTAGTTAGGTATATTTTCTTCCCCTTTTTATTTGTGTTGTAATTTTTATAATTTAATGAAGTATTAGTTAATTTAAAATTGTGTTTCTTAGTTTGTATGTTTATTTATGTTTTAGATTAGTATTTATTTATGTTTTAAATTTATGTTTTAGATTTATGTTTTATTTATGTTAGATTCGTTTTTATTTATGTGTTAGATTAATATTTATGAATGTTTTAGATTAGTATTTTATTTATGTTGGATTAGTTTTTTATTTATGTGTTATATTAATATTTATGAATGTTAGCATTTTATTCATGTTACATTTTTTATTTATGAGTTAGATTAATATTTGCATTTTATTCATGTTACATTTATTTTTATTTATGAGTTAGATTAATATTTATGTATGTATTTTTAGATTAGTATTTTATTTATGTTAGATTAGTATTTTATTATGTTAATATTTATTTGTATTTTTATTGTATTTAAATTATTTGTCATATTTTATATTTTGCTCACTAAGATTGCATATCGAGATATATAAATTGTCAATGCGGTGCCCTTTTATCCGAGCGTAAACGGGGCCAGTATCAGGCGCAGTGATGGTGGTTGGGTGTTTACTCTCGGACAATGGGGCCTTTAAAATTTACTCGCACTTATAACCAAATCTTAATTTAATCGTCACTTTAATCCGGAAAGTTTAATATTAATAAAGCGGTAATTATTAAAGTACCAATTTTGAGAGGTGTGGGGGTGCTAATCCTTCCCCATCCGTAACCGACTCCCGAACCCAACAATTTTCAAATCTCTGCTTTATGGTGTCTGCTCTACCTAAGTGGCCGATGGCGACTCCAATTTCTAAATAAAACGCGGTTTTTAAACCCCCACGGAATAAACATTTTTTATATCCGAAAGACAACTGGTTCAATCGAGAAGGCTTTTTAGCGAGAGGGACATCGCTACAAATGGCGACTCCGCTGGGACATTTTTTGTTTTTCAAAAACAAATGAGAGTCGAGTTTTTTTCAAATAATTACCGTTTTATTAACATCGGAAATTCCGGATTAAAGTGACTATTAAACTAACATTTTGTTATAATTGCGCGCTTATTTGAACGCATTTAAATATGGCATATAAACCTATTTTTTAAGTGAGGGGAAAACGTTAATGCTTTCGTGGAGATATCGTTCTCCCGTATGGGCCTAGCAAGTACCTTCGGGGCTCGAGTACCTTATGTTTTCATAAGGATATCGTTCCTTCGTACGGGCATAAGCGAATGGGTCCCCCTGAATTGAACCCGATTGAAAGGAGCCTATAATGGGTGATGATCGGGGGCCTTGCTACGCTTAGTAGGGGACAACAATGACAGTTCGGGTACCTCTTAGCACCAAAACTGCATATAGAGAACATAGAAACCCACCCTGTTAGAGCCATGCGGATAACCTTAGGTGTTTTAGACGGGATAAATAGGGTTGTTTTGTTTGTTTAAATTATTTAATTTGTCCTTTTATTTATGTATTTATTATTTTTATCCGATACTAACTCATTTCTTTTTGTGTTTTATTTGTTTATTATTATTTTATTTTACACATACTTTTGTTGCATTATCATTGCATCCACATTACATAAAGGCGTTGATTCAAGTGGTTTGCCCGATTAGAAAATCTTTCATCATGGAAAAAAGGTGTCTTAAGAAGGATGGTATCGGTCCAGTTGTGCAACACTGGTCAGAGATTAATCAACAGATCTGAGGTAACAATTTGCCAAGCAAGCGTGTAGTGCCAAAGTATACACACGAGACCCTGATGGTGGACATACAACGAGTTGCAAGGCGTGTGAATGACATAGCTACCGAAGCCGCGGCTCTCCGACCTTTCGTAACCCCGGACATAGAAGAAGCACCAAGGTTTATCAAGTTGCTCAGAGCTATCGAGGAGCTAGGAGGTAGAGCTAGGGCTTATGTGTAGAACTTTGTTTTGTAATTAAGACTTTTTGTAATAAAGACTCTTTTTGTAATAGGGACTCCTTTAATAATATGGACTTTGTTTGTAATCTGGACCCTTTAGTTCTCATGAAATTCGTTCGAAATGGTGATTACCAGGGGAATCAACGCCTTTATTTGCATCCATGTTGCATATCATGGCATGATGTTGATTCAAGAACATATCATTAAAAGGCTTTCAAAATAGAAAAAGTATGTTTTGCCGGAAACGATAATATTACAGTATCAAGTTAGGCCGAGCAAAGACCAATCGAGAAAGAATATGGTACGATAGTAAGGCACGTGCGACGCAGAAGATTCAGTCAGGGCCGCAGAACCCCAATTTTAAATCTTCACATTTAACCCTTTTGTAAAAATCTCAAAGATTTTAATTTAACTCATTTAAAAAATTGAAAATATTATTATTTTGATTTGAATCTTTTTCCCTCATAAAACTTTCAGAATAACAATAATAACAAAATAAACCTAAAAGTTTTATTTTTTAAGTAAGTTAAAACTTTTTGATAATAAAAAAGGGGAAATTTTAAACCAAATAATCCTTGAGAATTTTAACCCAAAAAAAAGTTTTAACGTACTCCCTTAGAATCGATAGAATCCATCCATGTTTAGACGTATTATTCGTTTCACCCAGATCTACAGAAGAAAAGATCTTGTCTGCATTATGCCTGCACTTGTTGATGTCATTTTCAGAAGCCACAAAAATAAAGACCATGACATCACGAGTCCATGGAATAGAATAAGAGGAGAAGACGAAGTCATCCATCATCCTGAAGACGACGTCGAGACGTGGATCACAGGTTTTGCTTTTTGAAGTCAAGGTCTCCAGAATAAATCCAACTGTTACATGTAATTCATTAGTAATTTCTTGCAAACAGACATTTTCTCTATTGAAAGTTTTTTAAAGACTGTTTGAGAATCAACATCGCATTTGCATGCATTCTCACATTTATAGGGTATTGATTCCCGAAGTGGTTTCTCAAATCTCAGAAATCGTTCATAATTGGCAAAGGGTCGTCTGGTCAGATATTAGAGGGCACGGATCTAGGGTTTTGTCCCAGAGCAAGATCAGAGACAATAGAAGATGAACCATCTGAAGACTTCAGGTCAGACACGGTACTGGTAATGAGCAAAGTAAAGTGCAAGAATTGAAAGAAGCAAAGGGAAGACGTGATGAATTAGATGAATACTTTGACGAAAGGTAAGCGATCCATCGAATCGAAAGAAGAACCGATTAAGGATCAGAATAGAGAGCGAGATAGTCAGAATTCTACCTTCAAGCCAGCCAAATACGATAAGTTGAACCCGTTTTATGGTCCGCATCTATAAGCAGGTAGAAAGTATGTCTGAGTCGGGCTTCAAAAAATAGAGCTCGGTCCAGAAGAAACCCGAGAAGTAAGTAATAAAAAGAAGTATATCTCGATTCCTATGAAGTACACCGAACTACTCCTAATGTTCATCGACAAGAGCCTTATTACCTTGGTGAAGTCTCTAATGAAGAGATCGTCTTATCCGAGAGATTACGACACACGTGCTAGAGGCAGTTACCGTTTAGGAAGTTTGGGTCAGGAATTGAGGATTTCGGGGCCCTGAGGAACGAGTTTAAGATTTTATCGCGATGAGAATTTTAGGTTTCGAAGACGGAGTTCACTAATTCTATAATGATCTAACAATCACCCGAGGGGAAAAGTCGATGAGGAATCGATATCTAGGACAAAGTTCGAGTAATACCAAAGTGGGTCACTCAAGCGAGTTAAATTTGAAGATCGAAAAAAAGGGCATCCCAAGAGAGGAACATTCTTTCGAGTTCAGCCAAACTCAGATAAGAGAGAGATAACTTGGATAAAATTGAATTTGCAGAATGATCACCATAAGCTTTCCTGAGTGTTTAAGAATATCAGATTGGGTCACCTTTAAAAAATAAATGAACGGTGTTGTTCAGTTGAAGGACGACTCAGAATATTGGAAGAAGAGAAACTAGTCAAGCAAGAATCAAGTCAGGCTGTTATCAGGTAAGTTTGAGGAAATTGGGAATATATACGACAGTCTCCTGAGATGAGCTACAGAATAACTTAGACATTAACAAGAGTTTTAGAAACAAGTTTACGACAAAGCAATGACAATCTAACATTCTTCAGTTGGAAAGTAAGGATGACAACTTTCAAGCTGCGAAAGATTAAGCAGGGGGCAGATGAAGACCCGAAGATCGATATTACCCGAGCAGGTAAGGCGGCAGGCTTAGTCAGAATATGGACTAAGTGTTGGACCACGGAGGCAAGCTAACCGAACTACTGGATGAAGTTAAGAAAGTAGGCACTGAAGCTTATCAGTAACTGTAAATATCTAATATATGATATAACGAAACCTTTTGGCCTCAATGAATATCGTTCTATGAGGATCACTTTTGGAATCAATACCTTACTGCATTCATGTTTATATTTTAGGATTGCATTGCATTGCATTACATTGTACAGTCATGGCATATTTTACATATCATTATCATTACCTTGCATAAATTTTTTTGGGGTAATCCAAAGAACAATTAGAGTTTTATCGTGAATAAAAGAATTAAACACACTCAAAAATCAAGATTCGAGCAATTAGAAGATGGACTCGATAAAAAAAGAGAGAAAAAATGAAGTTTGATGCCTTTAATGCAAGAAAGCTCTGTTTGAACCCTGGTTTGGTCGTTCCTCTAGATTCTAAAGATTCTCAGATTTGCGCATAATGACGAAACAAGATGCCCCAAGATTCACGCGACCATATTCTGTAAAAAGATAGAGGGCTGCGCGAAAAATTATCGATCCTCTACTTCCCCGACAGTCTAGCAGGACCTACCGTGATATGATATGCTTTGGACCCAGCACCAAGTCGTCAGTATCTCCAGGGTACGAAGATGAAACCTGATGAAAGCTTCAATGAATGGGCTTTGAGGTGTCTGTGTTTAGCGACCCATGTGCAGCCTCCCGTAGATGAAGAGGAAAATGACTTTCATGCCACATTTCTTATTTATTCTTTGATAAGGCGCTCGGGAAAATGAATGCCAGCTTTGAGGACTTCATGACAGTCGGAGAGAGAATCGAACATGCACTTCAGGACCTAAGTTTAAAAGACCAGACATGCCTAGGAGCATAAGGAAAGAAAGAGATAAATGGGTACCACTTTCGAAGGTTCTCGTGATCGTAAGAGAAGAAGACAAGCTGATTCCTCTGAATCACCAAGAAAAATTCCTCGAACAAGTACATATTTAGAGATATTCAGAGTATTCCATCTCAGACATATGGCCTTATCTGGTCAAGGGTTAGTACCTTACCTCAAGGCCGATAAAAATTACGCACAGCTCATCTGCTCACACTTTTGATCCATACAGTATATGTGAGTTCTACATTGAGGCGTCGGGGCATGACACCATGAAATTTGGGGTCGTTAATAGAAAAATCAAGAAGCTGGTTGACGAGAGAATTAATCCAGCGATGGAAAAATAAGAGAAGAGGCAAGCCTACACTACAAATGACCGTAATGAGTTAGTTTGGAGGTTCCTATGGTTTCCCCATCAGTTCGCAAAGAATTCTCAATGATTTGAAAAAAACTCTCAAACATATATTTTTTAGAATTAAAAATCATATTTCCATTTAGAAAGCATTTTTACATTTTTGATTCTTTAAACATTTTATGGGGTAGTTTTTGTTCTCCTATATGCATATACACGCATTTTTGAATGGACATATGTATATATCATTTCTATACCAGGTCATCGAATTTTAGATGCAACAGTACCTTTGTTTCAGATCCAAAGATCAACTCTAAGTTGCATATATTTAGAAGAGATTGAATGTTGTGGGGATACTGTAAATGTGAGTATTTTCTAGTTTACTTAGGCCAACAGAGGAACAAAACGAGTGTTTAGACAATGGGCAGTTCCCATTTTAGGAATTTATCTTCTCAGGCACTTGTCGTTTAAGATCCTTGAAACGAGAGTTGACCCTAAACCTCTTCCATTGAAGGCTTTCTCAGGACAACTGTGAATGTGACGACGAATGGTATTCTTTCACTTTACCAGAAGACAGATATGAAGTCGGACAGATTGGATACGAAGATCAGAAAATCATCAGAAGAAAGTGATTGAAAACAAGGATATTACCAAACGAAAAACCAAAGAAAAGAAGAGAAATGGCAATCAGAAGGCCGAAGCAATCCAGGTCGAGTAAATATCAGAATAGCTGCAGAGAGGCAATTAACTTCGAGCGGAAGATAACATCACTACCCAGTATAGATACGTGTTGATTCGAGGATACATTTATAGACTCGAATAAAAAGAAAGAGATTCAAGGCTAAAAACCTAAAATGGGCAGTCTAAAACAAAAAAAAATGAAAAAAGAGAAGAAAAGAAAAAATAAAATAAAAAGAAGAAGAAAATGGGAGGAAGAAAAAAGAAAGAAAGAATAATGTATATATTTCACACACAAATCAAACAATACAAGAACGAGACTTCAACTATGAGCAAGTGA
This sequence comes from Hibiscus mutabilis, assembly GCA_019671005.1. Lineage (NCBI taxonomy): Eukaryota > Viridiplantae > Streptophyta > Magnoliopsida > Malvales > Malvaceae > Hibiscus > Hibiscus mutabilis. Next base: position 48,219,368 of record CM033729.1, read on the forward strand.
CACAAGGAATCCACATTTCAAGTAAATATCAGTTTTGAAAATTAGTATAAAAGCTCTAATTGAAGCCAAGTTAAGACAAGATGGCTCGAAGATTGCCAATTTCGAAAAAGGAAACGACCTCTAGGGTGAAAACCCAAAAATGGGCAGTCTAGAGTGATCCTGAAAATAAAGAAAAAAAGTAGTCTGCCTGAGCATGCTGGCATCAATATCTAACCAGAATACACTGATCTTGAGGTACAGAAGAAGGAGGTGACCTCTAGGGTGAAAACCCAAAAATGGGCAGTCTAGAGCGATCCCAGAGAAAAAGATTCTTGAACAGAAAACGAACATCAATACATAGCCAGAATGCAAGACGACCTACAGTAAAAAAGAAAGGAAATGAACTCTAGGGTGAAAACCCGAAAATGGACAGTCTAGAGTGATCCAAAAAAGCGAAAGAATAATGGGCATATCCAAGTTACACAAGTACAGAAATACTGTTTCACTTAACCATAAACCAAAGGCCTACATTACAAGCCCCCAAAGACCATTCTGATCATCCATAGATATCCAAGTTGAATGTCTTCGGATTTTATTCTGCCTATAAGTCAAACTTCGAAGTGCTTGATCGACACCCAAATGAGGGAATGATGGGGCATGGTGAGATAGTGAGATTAAGAGAGCCACCTCAAACGGGGTAGAAACTAGGTAGGGTTGTTCCCCTCAAAAGCCTATTAGACCAGAAGAAACTATACATTAGCATATATCTCCACAATGGTCAAGATCTTCTAAATATGAGCTTCATTAGAGTTGATCTCTGGCAATTTGAAGCATATGTGCTATGGTGTTTGATATTTTGGGGGCAAACATGTTTTAAAAGGTTTGACATTTTCTCCCAAAGTTTTGATGTTTAAAATTTTCTCCAAACAATAGTTTTTAAAATGTTTGGCAATATACTTCGAATTTTGTTTACCATTCTCCAAACATTAATTTTTAAAAAAAAATGGTGTCCTTAAAAAATAGAAGAAAATAAAAGAAAAAAGATGTTTACCATTTGTTCCAAACAATGTTTTCAAAATGTTTGGTATCCCCTTCAAGTTGTGATTTTCAAAATGACTGTTATCTTTTCAAACAATCATTATTTTTTTGAAATATACACAAGTAAATTGCCTTTTGCATTACTTTAAAAATGAATGATGATGAGATTTAAAGCATAGAGACCGAGAGTTAGTTCCCGTCGAAATGCTACGAGAAGATCAATGATGAGCTAAGGGGATGGAAGCATTTTGGCTCACCCTGGTGACTAGAAATAGATCAAGGCTCTGTATGATGGGTCAGAAAATTCAAAGTAGTGGAGCCCGTGGTTGAATGGGGCAACGTCAAGCGAAGAAGATGACAAGGGTTCTTATAAGAACCAGAAGATCAATTACGAAGACGGGTAATAACCCCGAAGACAAGAAAGTCTTCCACATAAAAGGTTTGAAAGCATGTTAATCTAGATTTGAAGTGATTGATTAATTGAGGATTTAAGAGCATACAGTGAAGAAGTAAAGAGATGAAGAAATCTGAGAAATGACCTTTCAGGGTGTAAGACTTTAGAACAAAAAGAGAGCGAACAGAAAAAGAGAAGAAAAAAAAGAAATAAAAAAAGAAAGAAAAGAGAGTGAGAGAAAAATGATGATAAAAAGAGAAGAAGAAGAAGAAAAAGAAGAAGAAAGAGAGAAAATAGAGAAGAAAAAATAAAGAAAAAAAAGAAAAAAAAGAAGAAAAAAAGAAATCATGACATTGCATGCATCATATAGATAGAGGCATGTCAATTTTCGCTTGTTTCTAGACAGGTATGTGAAGAATTGTCAAAGAATTTACTAAAGAAAGGAAGATGACGGTAGCCATAGCGGCGTGAGACCAGATGATAAATCCTTCAGGTCATCGATAAGTCCTTCGGGTACGGTGTTAAGTCCTTCGGGCCACCATTAAGTCTTTCAGGCATGGTGATAAGTCATTCGGGCCATCAGTAAGTCCTTTGGGCATGATGCGGCAGACTTAATAGGTGAGTCCAGAAAGATCGGCAGCCATAGCGGCGTGAGGCCTAGATGTTAAATTCTTTGGGTCATTGGTAAGTCATTCGGGCATGGTGTTAAGTCCTTCGGGCCACCAGTAAGTCTTTCGAGCACGGTGATAAGTCTTCGGGTCATCAGTAAGTCCTTCAGGCATGATGCGGCAGCAATAGTAGCGTAAGTCCAGAAAGATCGGCAGCCATAGCGGCGTAAGGCCCATATGTTAAATCCTTCGGGTCATCAGTAAGTCCTTCGGGCACGGTGTTAAGTCATTCGGGCAACCATTAAGTCTTTCGAGCATGGTGATAAGTCATTTGGGCCATCAGTAAGTTCTTCGGGCATGATGCAGCAACCTTAGTAGCGTGAGTCCAGAAAGATCGGCAGCCATAGCGACGTGAGGCCCAGATGTTAAATCCTTCAGGTCATCAGTAAGTCCTTCGGGCACAGTGTTATGTCATTCGGGCCACTAGTAAGTCTTTCGAGCATAGTGATAAGTCATTCAGACCATTAGTAAGTCATTTGGGCATGATGCGGCAGCATTAGTAGCGTGAGTCTAGAAAGATCGGCAGCCATAACGGCGTAAGGCCTAGATGTTAAATCTTTCTGGTCATCGGTAAGTCCTTCGGGCACGGTGTTAAGTCCTTCGGGCCACCAGTAAGTCTTTCGAGCATGGTGATAAGTCCTTCGGGCCATCAGTAAGTCATTCGGGCATGATGTGGTAGCTTTAGTAGCTTGAATTCATAAAGATCGGCAGTCATAGCAGCGTGAGGCCCAGATATTAAATTCTTCGGGTCATCGGTAAGTCCTTCGGGTACGGTGTTAAGTCTTTCGGGCCACCAGTAAGTCTTTCGAGCATGGTAATAAGTCCTTCGAGCTATTAGTAAGTCCTTCGGGTATGATGCGGCTGCCTTAGTAGCGTAAGTCCAAAGATATCAACAACATTGTAAAAAAGAGAAGAGAGAAAAAAAGACGAGATAACAAAAAAAGAGAAGAGAAAAAAGAAAAAGAGAGAAAAGAAAAAAAGAGCAAAAAAATAGGGAAAATAAAAAATAAAAGAGAAAAGAAAAATTCGAAGATAAATGTTCTGTATAGGAATGGCCTATATTTTCAAGCTCCCGCAGCGAGAGGTTCTATATAAGAAGAATCCGCCGCTCCGAGGTTTCAGAAGCTAAAAGTTCTATATAGAAAGGACTGGGGGCTCCAGGGTGAAGACTAGCAGTTCTATATAAGAAGAACTTCAGCCGAAGGAATTCACCCATGACACATAAGGTTTTATATAGGGAAAACCTTTGTGTTGAAGGCGAAGAGTCCTATATAGGAAGGGCTTCGAGCTTTACTATCTTAGAGTAAGAGGTTTTATATAGGAAGAACCCGTAGCTCCGAGATTTCAGAAGCTAAAAGTTCTATATAGAAAGGACTGAAGGCTCCAGGGTTGAAGACTAACAGTTCCATATAGGAGGAACTCCCAGTCGGAAGAATTCATCCATGACGCAGAAGGTTTTATATAGGAAAAACTAGCGTTGAAGGTGAAGAGTTCTATATAGGAAGGACTCCAAGCTTTATCGTCTCAGAGTGAAAAGTTCTATATAGGAGGAACTCGTAACTCAAGACTTCAGAATGAAAAGTTCTATATAGGGAGGACCTATAGTTCCAAGATCAGAAGGTGAAGAAGTTCTATATAAGAAGAACTTACGAGCCTGAAGATTCAACTAAGGAAGAGCGGAGAGTTCCAGAAGAACACGTGATTCTGAAGCCAAAGATAAGGAAGTAGGTCAAAAATGAGTGCTATTGATATTTGCTTTGTTCTCGTTTCGCAAGAACAAGCAAAGAGGAGCAAATGTAATCACTCATTTTGACTGGGTTTTAGTGTTATTAGTATTATTTTGATAGTAATATTATTAATATAAAATAAATAAAAAGTCAAAAATATATATAAGTAATATATATTTATAAAAAAGTTAAAAAAGTTAAAAAAAAAGAAATTTGTGTGGAGTCTAAAGCTCCACGTCACTCAAATTCCCCCCCCACCCTGAAATCGCCTATAAATAGGCATGGGATTGAGGCAATTGGAGGATGAATCGGCGTGGCTGCCAATAAGGGAGCTATGCTCTCGGTAGCCAAAGACCGGGGGCAGTGCCCACGGTCTTAACCGGTTCGATCGGGATCCTATTTTAGGTCCGATCTAATTAATATTTTTGGAGAGGTCGTGGTAGATCTCGGTGGGGTTCAGTCGGGGTTCGTCATTCGAGCTCCTAGTTAGGTATATTTTCTTCCCCTTTTTATTTGTGTTGTAATTTTTATAATTTAATAAAGTATTAGTTAATTTAAAATTGTGTTTCTTAGTTTGTATGTTTATTTATGTTTTAGATTAGTATTTATTTATGTTTTATATTAATATTTTATTTATGTTAGATTCGTTTTTATTTATGTGTTAGATTAATATTTATGAATGTTTTAGATTAGTATTTTATTTATGTTAGATTAGTTTTTATTTATGTGTTATATTAATATTTATGAATGTTAGCATTTTATTCATGTTACATTTGTTTTTATTTATGAGTTAGATTAATATTTATGTATGTATTTTTATATTAGTATTTTATCTATGTTAGATTAGTATTTTATTATGTTAATATTTATTTGTATTTTTATTGTATTTAAATTATTTGCCATATTTTATATTTTGCTCACTAAGATTGCATATCGAGATATATAAATTGTCAATGCGGTGCCCTTTTATCCGAGCGTAAACGGGGCCAGTATCAGGCGTAGTGATGGTGGTTGGGCGTTTACTCTCGGATAACGGGGCCTTTAAAATTTACTCGCACTTATAACCAAATCTTAATTTAATCGTCACTTTAATCCGGAAAGTTTAATATTAATAAAGCGGTAATTATTAAAGTACCAATTTTGGGCGGTGTGGGGTGCTAATCCTTCCCCATCCGTAACCGACTCTCGAACCAAACAGTTTTCAAATCTCTGGTTTTATGGTGTCCGGTCTACCTAAGTGGCCGGTGGCGACTCCAATTTCTAAATAAAACGCGGTTTTTAAAACCCCCATGGAATAAACATTTTTTATATCCGAAAGACAACCGATTCGATCGATAAAGTTTTTTAGCGAGAGGGACATCGCTATAGTAACTAAGTGGTATATCAATGTGCTTGGAATCTGAATGGTGGCCGTCTCCTCCACGACTGGGAAAATATGTCGATGAACGTGCATTTATCTCCCCCAACATTTAGTAAGCTTACTTTCATTTGTGACCAATTTGTCCAAAGCTATCATAAATTTATATATATATATATATATATATATATATATATATATATATATATATGAAAATATTTAATGCAGTGGCGGTGAAAAACAAAAAATATAATTTTAGAGTTTAAAGTTATATATATATATATATGAAAATATTTGATGCACTACCGGTGAAAAACAAACAGTGTGTTTTTAGAGTTTAAAGTTAGGGCTTTAGGGTTTAAAGTTAAGATTTTAGGGTTTATAGTTAGTTTCTAAGGTTTAGGTTAGATGTTAGAGTTTAAGTGTGTAGGGTTTAATGCTCTTAAAATAACACACGACATCATTTGAAACCCGTTTGTGGAAAGAAAAAGCTTCACCGACTATGCATCAAATATTAATATATATATATATATAAGTAGTTTGGTATAAAATAAGATTTTGATTTAATGTAAACGTGAGACTTTTAAGATTTTAAATTGATATCTAAATGTATTTAAATTTAATTACCGTTTTATAATAAAACAAAATGGGTGAGAAAAACAGAACAAAAGATGGATCAGTTCATTTTGAATTGGATCGTGATTGAAATTACCCTCCGATTTAGGTTTAATCGGAAGAGTTTTCAGTCTATTTGAAAATACGATGAGAAAACACCCATCACGAAAACAAAACTTTAAAAGCTCACCGCGGTCCATCCCTGCCATCAAGACTACTCCTCCGCCACCATCACCATTCGCCCAGTTTGTAATGGTATTAGTCAAACTAGTGAATGAGAGATCTTGTTACTCCTTTTTTTTTTTTTGGCTTAATAGCAATTTAGGTAGAAGTGAAAATCGGTCGGTGCAAGGATGGTTTTGTATTTTTCACTCCGTCCCCAACACTTACAGGTACGGTTTCGATTAATTTCTATTACATGCTTCGGTGATTTTTTCGTCCTCATCTTCATACACATCGGATCCCCACGATTTTTGGGTAATCCCCATCTCAAAAAGTTAAACAAAATGACTACTTTACTAACCAAAATATATGGTCGATTTAAATTTACAAGTACGTATTCAATACACTTAAAAATATGGTTAAAGGGGAACAAGGTTTTTGGGTAACCTGAACAACATAAATAAGGAGATAAATAGATTATGTACTCTTAATTAACAAAAAAGGTAAATTACTAAAGAGGTCATCCAAACTTAATAAGGTTTAAACAAAAGACACAAATATCTTAATGGACTGAAATATTGATAATAAGATATGTATGTATATATGTAAATGATAGTTCATTATATATTTTTTAAAAAAATTATAATGTCGGGATCCTTGTAAATATTTTCCGGGATCTCTATAGTTATTTATATGCTTATGGATCAGATATAACAAACTTCGTCCCCATCCCCAGAGCTCTGGTGATAAGACTTCCCCCGTCCAGTTCCCGTGGGTGAATATTTCGATTATTTCCCATCTCCATCGGTTCAGATCCCCACGATTTTCGGATATTCCCCACCCAATTTCCACCTCTAATTTTAGTTCTTTTTCAATTTAAATATTTGTAGTTAAACAACCCTTCTAATTTTTAGAGTTAAATGATTAATAGACTTTTGTCATTCTCACTCCCATCTTCATCCCCAATAATAGTAAAAGTTTAACAATATGCATGATATATATATAATAGAAATCTCATGTCCCATTTTAGTATCTCTATGTGTGCCTTACTATTAACAAAAATTGCGTTTAAGCAAGGACGAAGTCAAGATTTAAAATTATGAGCAAAATATAAATATTTAAAAGTGGGGTAAATTCATAAATAAACTAATTTAAAAAAAAATTATATAGAAAGATAAAGATAGAAAAATAAATTTTTTCGGGGTGGGGGCGATTGCCCCTCCCCTCCCCTCCCCTCCCCTACATAGTTTTGTTCCTGGGTTTAAGGTTTGGAGTTTAAATTTTATTACGTATGGTTGAGTTTTTAAAGTTCAAATTTAAGCATTTAAATTTTTAGAATTGAATATAAAATTTAATTTTTTAATGTTAAAATATATATAACGACACCGAAAAATAATAAAAGATTTTTATTTATTTATATAATTCAATTGCCTTTACTTTATCATATTGAGTTCACTCTACTTAATTCTATTATCTCATCTTCCTTTATATTTGATTTCAACTTCGTCGCTAATAACGGTAAAAGTTTAACTATATACACGCCACTTGTATATTTCCATTGCATTTGCGTTATCTTGTTGAGTTCACTTTAAGCTTCTTCTCTATCTTTCGAGGTACATGTGAAAACAAAACCCTTTTTTAGTAGGAGAGAGAATATTCGGTGCGTCGCATACGCTACGGTGCATCACGTGGAAAGTCACTCTCGCTTCAGTATTCTCCCTCCTTCAAGTAAGCAGCCAATGGGTAGTTCAACTTTTTATAACTTTACTTCCCCAAGCAAATATTGAATCACCTTTTTCTTCTTTGTAAATTCATAGAAAATAGTCCATAAGCTCAAAATAAACAAAAGGAAAACCAAGAAACGACACGTTTGAAGATGACGGCCAACATTGCCAAAGCCTCCAAAACAGTACTGTCTCATTGAACGTCATTACAGCAGCACTAAGATTTTAGCACCTCAGCACACCTCAAAGTCATGTTGTTGTTGCTGCTGCTGCTGCTGGCGGTATTCTTGCTCTTGCTGCTGTCTCGAGTTCGACAGCTCCTTCTGCCTCCGCAGCTCCAGCACCTTCCGGTGCGAGTTCGAGTGCTGTGTTAGCACGAAAGTTGGACTCGCCGCAGGTCGGTACTCGGGCACGAGACGGCCCGACTTATACCGAACCCCACAAGCGTTACACAGCGTCTTGGGTCCTAATGGCCCCGTCCTCCACTGCGGCGTTTTCTCGGACGAGCAGTGTGTGCATCGCCGAATCCCTCCATCTGCCGACGGCGATGCATGATGCTGAACTTCCCTTTTCGTCTTCGAGGTTGCTGGTGGCGCTCTCGAACGCTCGCTCCAAACTTTGCTTGAAAACGACGAGTGGTCATTTCTAGGGTTAAGCGTTCCGGAGAACGAGTTCGACGGGAAGTCACTGAATGAATCATCTACGAACTGCGACAACCACTCCAACTCGGCCACGTCATCACTCTGAAAATGAAAAAAAAAAACTATATAATCTCAATCATACAAAGAAAAACAGAAAGAAGACGAACAGAGAGAAAAAAAACGAAACCATAACGGGAAGACAAAGGTCGTGGGCGAAGTCGTTGGAGAAAGAGGGATGAAAGGCGGCGGAGGAGGAGGCGGAGGCGTAACTGAAAGGGGTTTCAGAAGGAGGGAAAGATTGGTTATTGGTGGAAGTAGAAGCGGATGAAAAAAGCTCTTCGTTGGACAAATCCAAAAGATCATCCATATGAAACACATCCGGAGCCGAAATCCCGTACAAATCCATCTTCTCTTTCTCTGTTATTTTTTTCCCCTCAAAACAAAGTGATAGTATTTGCTCAGCCCAGTTTCAGGAACGAGGCAGAGGGAGGGGAAGATGAGGGAATGATATATGGAGTGGAGGAGGGGACAGAGGAACGTGCAAGGAGTGAGCAGTGGCTAATTTATTTTAAAGGGGAAGTTAGAATTGATAAATGATTCCATAATGCATGCACTGTTTACAGTAAGGAAAAAAAATGTACTGCATGCATGGATGGATGGAGCGTGAAGGGATAGCCTAGAGTATATAACGATACAGAAATGGGTGGATCCACCACATGCTCTATTTATTAACCATTGCTATGGCTCTTTTTTGGCATTATATGATACCAGCTTCCTTTTCGTAGGGAGTACAAAATTCGATTCGAGTACTTGATTTGAAAAAATATTTAAATAAAAAATTTCGATTCGGATTGGATGCCCGCCCCTACCTCTCCCCATGTTGGTGTGTAAAATCGGGTTCGATTAAACGTGAGTTAATTATTTTGGTTTATCGATAAATTTAAATTATTGAATTATCGGCTTTAAATTGTATTAAGTAAGTCGATTGACCGGTTAACCAAAACATTCATTTCGGTTAAGTTCGAGGAATTGTTTTTACTTCCTTCTTATTTTCATTTTCAACCCTTTATTATTATTTTTCTTTTTTGATGTGGTTTATAGGTAATATTAACTGGATATTGTGTTATAAACAAGCGTAGATTTTATGGGAATTTTAATTTCTAACATAAGTCAAACAGTAATATAATATGAACAATCCTGGAAAAAATTAATTGGAATTCGAAAATCTTTCAAGTTTTTTTTTGAACTAATGAAAAATCTTTCAAGTTTTGAAAACTTATAAATGTTGTCCCGCCTATTTGGTGGTGATAATATAAATATAAAGAATTAGTAATGATGAAATGAAACGCTTGGATTAGGTGGGGATGTAGCATTAATAGTGTTAGAATAGTATTTTTTTCTAGCTTTTATTACAATAACTACACTCATAGAACTGTGATTTAATTTTTTTTTTTTTACATATACTACTTCTACCTAGAGGAAAAAAGGAGATGATTTTAGGGGAATGAATACTCTTGCTGGGTCTTGAACCCGGGACTTAAGGGAAGGAGATGGGAGCAAGTGAGCAGCTCTAACCAACCGGCCATTAACGCTTGCTCAACTGTGATTTAATTGAATAGCTTCGAATGCTTCTTCTTTTTAGACCATTGGTTTTCGATGCAACATTAATTCCGATCGAATCGGGTCAAATTTTTAAACGATAGATAAAACTATCAAATTTCAAATATTTCTTTCACAAATTATCAAAAATATATTAAATACTTTTATGTATGACCCGAATTAGTCATATGAATGAAACAGTTACCAATATATAACGGGAAGTATCTCATGCACCGACAGTAGAAATAAAAAGTTTTCACAAGAGCTTTAGTTTTGGGTTTTATGAATTTAATTGTGAGTTTATGATTCAGGGGTTTAGGTTTATGTGTTTAAAAGTTAGAGACTGTTGTTAAAATTTAAGATTTAGTGTTATAATTTAGGGTTTAGATGTAGGATAATATGTTAGATGTTTAGGTCTACAAACCCTGAATTATAATTCTAAACACTAACTTCTAACCGCGACACTTAAGTCCTAAACATATAAACCCGAACTCCTAAGTCCTAAACCTAAATTGAATCATAAACCCTAAAACTAAATTATTTTTTTAAATATTTCAACCACCGATACATAAAATAATTACCCATGTATAGTTTCATTTAAATCATAAATATATAATCAAATTTATCAAAAAAATCTCATTATTTGGTGAAAGAAATAATTCCGGGAAGCTAAAAATGTAAGGAAAATAGATAGCTTCTCTATCTGTTCCAACTGCCCACTCTTTCACGAGAAATGCTCTTCACTCTTTACCTTGCATTAATTATTCATCTTCACACATTGAAGTAGTGTCGGTAGTGAAAAAAAAAATAAGGGTAAAGTCGGGAATTGATCACTAAATTATTTTAAAATTTATATTTTGGTCATCTAACTTTTGAATATTATAAAGTAGTTATTATACATTGATTTTTGTTATAAAATGATCACTGAAGTAGTGTCGATAGTTAAAAACTAAAAAATAAGGGTAAAGTTCATAAATGGTCACTAAATTATTTTAAATTTTTTATTTTGATCATTCAACTTTCAAATGTTATAAAATAATAATTAAACTTTGGTTTTTATTACGAAATGGTCACTAAGTTGTTAACTGTCGTTAAGAGGGTGACATTACAGTTACGAAATTTTGTATAATAACACATTTAGTGTCTCATATTCATAGATTCTATCAATTTAGTCATAATTTAAAAATCCAATAAATTCAGACTTTTTATTTACACATTTATCAAATTGGTTTAATTTTTAAAAAGAAATATTTTTAATATTTTTTAAATTTGAAACAATTTAATTATTTTTAATTAAATTGTATTTAATAGATCAAATTATTAAATTATTTCTAAATAAAAATATGACCAAATTAATAAAAATATGTAAATAATGAAAATTAAGTTTATTGATTTTTAAAAAAAATATACAGATGGTAAAAATTATAAAAATAGGACAAAACTACTTTTTTGATTAAAAATAGAACTAAATAAATTGAATCTATAAATATGGAGACTAAATGTTATATTATACGATTTTTTTAACTCTCATGTTATCCCTTTAAAGACAATAACAATTCAGTGATTATTTTACAATAAAATTTAATAATTATTTTATAACATTTAAAAATTATATGACCAGAATAAATGTTTTAAAATAATTTAATGACCCAATCTACAAACTTTACCTTAAATAAATCTGTAACACCCCCGACCCGTATCCGTACACGAATATGAATCGAGAATGTCACAGAAAATATACAATATACTTACCATGCTAAATTTAGGCTAACAAATTTATTTTTTTTTCTTCTTAACTCATAATACTAATATTGTCAATTTAAAAGATAAGCATAAAGTATTATAATTATATAAATCGTGTTTTAATTTCGAACTATTACAAGGCAAGCCGAATTTAAAATTTTACAAAACTGACAGGTTACTTAATTACATGCCACTAAATACAACAAAATAGGATGCCATACATACAAGAAATAACTTGTCTGCGTTGTAGGCCCTAATACCCGATCTGATGCAAAAGCTATCCCACTAGCTATTCCGGCAACCTACGCGTATCACCGAAATACACGCTGAGAATATACTCAGTGAGGTATATGGTAAGTAACATGAAATAAACCATAAACAATTTATGATACTTGTAAAACCTATTAAATTTCATAATACTTTTCATAATATGCAGGAAAAAAAACATATCATATTATGTTGAAACATAATTTAATTCATCAATTAAAAATCGTATAGCCCAAGGTAATATTGAGTGACTAATATACGAGTCGTGTACTAAAAGTACTATTTTTACGAGCGCCATAATTAAATAGCGAAAACAAGCGCCACCGAGTGTGTAAACGAAAGCGACACATCAGAGTATCGAACAAGCGACACAATAAAGTATCGAAACGAGCGACACCCGAAGGTATCGAAAACAAGCGACATGTCGAAATCATGTGACTCTAATGGTATACCACAATATTGTCTACTCATGACCAAGGGCAAATATAAAAATATTTCCTGCAATAACATAATGGCTAGCATGGCATTATAATTTAAATCATGTAACTCAATCGTAAAGGAGCAGTTCATACTCCAATACGCCCATTTCCATTTTACAATATGTTGTCATTCTTTAAAAATACGAGACAAGTATCATTTAAAATAATTTCATACTTTAAAAAAATAATTACCTTTTTAGGTCGACTTATCGCAAGTCTTCCTATCACATATTATAAAAACATGCATGCACTCACCTTTGCCTTGTATCAAAATGTCTCACTACTCGATTTGATCTGTACTTTTTCTTTGCCCTTTCGATTATTATGTCCCCGATTTGGTGATTATCTACAAAAATCATAACATATACCAATTCAAAGTATATGTTAGAATATTCCCAATTCACCAATAATAATGGAAATAACCAATAATTATCTAAAATCAATAAAATTGATCCGATAAAAATTTCCATATTCGAACCAATTTTTTCACACTTTTTATAAAAATTTCCAAACTTTGCATTTTAGTCCCTAAGGACATTTTCAAGCTTCTAACATCAATTTCAAGCTAAATCCTTGCATTTTTCATCAAATACACTCAATGACCTAAGCTTTAGAAATTTCCAACTTGGTCACTAATATTTCCGAAAATTACAATCAAGTCCCAAAGTCACCAAAAATTTCAAATTAAGCCTCCAAACCACTTAACTTGATTTTTCAAGCCACTACACTCCAAAAACAAACTTTATAATTTAGTCCCCAAACTTTTCAAAATTTGCAAATTGGTCCCTAATGCCAAATTAATTAGGGATTTCACTCCAAACCATTTATATCATCATTCTAAACAAGTCTTTCTTCTATAACACCTTCCAATTCAATTTTTATCAAAAACCCTAAAATTTCCTCTTTAAAAATCAAGACTTTTTTTTTCTTTAATCTAACAACAAAAATATACTTGAATCACTTCCATTTCATCATTTCCAACCTCAAACCAAAAATTTTGTCATAGTTTCCCCATAATTCTTCATCTAACCAATCCTCCAAACTCAACAAAAACACATGGAAACTAAGCAAAAATTATATAAAGATGTAGAGAAAATCAAGGAGATTATTTTCTTATCTAATAGCAAAACCTTAAAACTAACCTTGTAAGCTCAAAAATGATGTTGAATTTTTTTTCTCCCTTGGCTAAGGCTTTCGAAGCTTGCTGGAAGAATGAAGATAATGGTTTGATTTTTTTATTATATTTATCCTTTTTATTTTTCTTTAATAATGCCATTTGGCATTATTAATTACCAAATACTTAAAAATAAATCAAACCAAGCCACATGTATTCATCTTTAATTACTACCATGAGAAGTGTCATATAATTAAATGAATTTTTTATTCATTTAATTAATCTTATCCATCATTTGACTAAATCAAATTTGACTATAGTTAGATTCTAACTAACTAGTAGAAAACTAACTAGTTCTCTTGAAATTCAACCAACCTCAAGAAACCAGCAAAACATAATAAAATATTCAAAATGAATATTTTATAAATTTTCCAACTCCAATGGGGCCCATCTCTAAAATTTAGACTCAATTCGAAATACCGATAATTAATAAGGTATCGAATATGATCGAATCTAAACAGTCTCAGAAAATTCTCAAATTTCAGCACAAGGTTCCTTGAGTCTAACTAAGGCTCCAATTAAAATTTCATAATTTTCCGAGTTCGAATACTTTACGAAAAAATTTACCAAAACTTATACCTTTACTAGCTTTTTACACAATTCTCGTACCAAAAATCCGATTCCCACTGAATTTATTCTTCTTATCTAAACTATTCATTTTTACCATAAAATTTATTATTGGGAAAATTACCATTTTGGTCCTTATAGTTTTCCCAACCTTTCACTTTTGTCACCAAACTTTGAAATCTTATGTTTTAGTCACCAAACTAAAACTATCAATTTTAAGAACTTTGCAAACTAATCACCAAGCACATATAAAGCAAATATAAATCAACTAACAAGCAAACTTTGGGGTATTACAATTCTTCCCCCTTAAGAAAATTCGTCCTCGAATTTTCAGAGCGTACCTGGTTTAAACAGATGTGGGTACTGCTTCTCCATCATTTCCTTCGTCTCCCATGTCGCTTCTTCAACTTTATGATTACGCCACAAGACTTTAACCAAAGGTATCCGCTTGTTTCTCAACTCTTTAGTACCATAAGCTAATATCTTGACTGGTTCTTCATCGTACGTCAGGTCTGATTGTAATTCGATCTCATCCGGTGCAATCACATAGGATGGATCTGATCGGTACCTTCGAAGCATGGAGACATGAAAAACATCATGGATTTTACTCATTTCTGGTGGAAGAGCCAACTGATAAGCAACAGGGCCCACTTTCTTTAAAATCTCATACGGTCCAATGTATCGAGGACTTAACTTTCCTTTGCGTCTAAATCTCATGATTTTCTTCCAAGGAGAAACCTTGAAAAACACTTTTTCTCCCACCTTAAACTGGATATCTTTTCTTTTCAAATCCGCATATGCTTTTTGTCGGTCTGCAGCCTTTTTAAGATTTTCTTGCACAATCTTTACTTTTTTCTCTGTGTCTTGCAACAGACCAGGCTTTAAAATCTTGTAATCCTGTAACTTGAACCAATTCAACGGCGATCTACACTTTCTGTCATACAACGCCTCAAATGGTGCCATCTGTATACTTGCCTGATAACTGTTATTATAAGCAAATTCTACCAACGGCAAGTACTTTTCCCAAGATCCCTCAAATTCAATAACACAAGCTCTCAGCATATCCTCAAGGATCTGAATCACCCGTTCTGACTGACCATCAGTCTGAGGATGAAAGGCTGTGCTGAAATGCAAACGTGTCCCCATTGCCTTCTATAATGCTTTCCAAAACTTGGATGTAAACTTGGGATCTCTGTCAAACACTATAGATGAGGGTACTCCATGAAGTTGAACCACCTCTTTAATATACAACTCAGCATACCTGCTCATCTGATAATCTGTCCGAACTGGTATGAAATGAGTTGTCTTGGTTAATCTGTCCACAATCACCCAGATAGAATCCTTCTTATTGGGAGTCAGAGGCAGTCCTGTAATAAAATTCATCGTAATCCTTTCCCACTTCCATTCTGGAACAGAAATAGACTGCAGCTTCCCTGATGGCACTTGATGCTCTGCTTTCACTTTCTGATAGGTCAAACATTTAGCAACAAACTCTGAAATCATTCTCTTCATACCTGGCCACCAGTATCGACTTCTCAAATCCTGATACATCTTGTTTCCACCTGGATGTATAGTCAATGGACTATAGTGAGCTTCCATAAGCAGATCCCATTTCAACTTAGCATCTTCAGGGATATACAACCTGTCTTTATAATAAAGACATCCATCGGGTCTAATCTCATAATTCTTCACTTCACCCGATTCCACTTGTTTAATCTTTTCGGTACATTCTTTATCTTGCTGCTGACTTTCTTTAATCCGGTCCAACAATGCTGATTTTATTCTTAATTCCACCGAAAATGAACCATCAGATTGTCCTTTCAACTGAGCATTCATAGCTCGTAATGTAGCAAATGTCTTCCGGCTCAAAGCATCTGCTACAACATTAGCTCTGCCGGGATGATAATCAATAACCAGATCATAGTCTTTGATTAGCTCCAACCATCTTCGTTGCCTCAAATTCAACTCTTTTTGAGTCATCAGATACTTTAAACTTTTGTGATCAGTGTAAACATGACAACGCTCACCGTATAGATAATGTCGCCAAACTTTCAGAGCAAACACTACTGCAGCAAGCTCCAAATCATGTGTCGGATAATTATTCTCATGTGTTTTCAGCTGTCGGGAAGCATAAGCAATCATCTTTCCTTCTTGCATCAGCATGCAGCCCAAACCAATATAAGATGCATCGCTGTACAGAATAAATTCCTTACCCGACTCAGGCTGAACTAATACTGGAGCTTCTGTTAAAACTTTCTTCAAATGATCAAAACTCTATTGGCATTTATTATTCCAAACAAATGGCACATCTTTTCTCAACAATTTGGTAATCGGAGTAGCTATCAAAGAAAAATCCTTGACAAACCTACGATAGTATCCAGCCAATCCCAAGAAACTACGAACCTCGGGAATATTCTTTGGAACTTTCCATTCAAGGATGGACTGTACTTTCTTAGGATCAACTCGTATCCCCTCAACTGAAGCAATGTGTCCTAAGAAAGCCACCTCGGACAGCCAAAACTCACATTTTGAGAGCTTGGCATACAACTTCTTTTCTCTCAAAATCTGCAATACTATTCGCAGGTGCACATCATGATCTTCTTTGGTCTTCGAATACACCAAAATATCATCAATGAAGACCACTACAAACTGATCAAGGTGTGGTTAAAGCACTCGGTTCATCAAGTCCATAAATGCAGCTGGAGCATTAGTAAGACCGAATGGCATAACCACAAACTCGAAATGACCATACCTTGTTCGAAAAGTTGTCTTCGGAACATCCTCATCTTTGACTTTCAACTGATAATAGCCTAATCGAAGATCAATCTTGGAAAACACTGCTGCTCCTTTTAGCTGATCAAACAAATCTTCAATTCTCGGTAGTGGATACTTATTTTTAATAGTCACTTTGTTCAGCTGTCGATAATCAATACAGTCGCAACGAACCATCTTTCTTTTTAACAAACAACACTGGTGCTCCCCACGGTGAAATACTAGGACGAATAAACCCTTTATCCAGCAGTTCTTGCAACTGTGACTTCAATTCTCTTAACTCTGCCGGTGTCATTCTATATGGAGCCATCGATATTGGTTCAGTCCCTGGAATTACCTCAATTCCAAACTGAACTTCCCTTTCCGGTGCCAAATCTGGAAATTCCTCTAGAAACACATCCGGAAAGTCTCGTACTGTCGGAATGGCACTGAGATCATTACCATCCTTTTGATTATCCACTACATGTGCCAGAAAAGCCTGGCAACCCTGTTCCAACAGCTTTTTAGCTTTAAGGGCTGAAATCACATTCTACAAACACCGAGATCCTTCTCCCAAAACTATAATCTCTGATCCATCAGCTGCCCTCAAAATCAACTGTTGCTGACGACATCTCACAGTAGCATCATGGGCATGAAGCCAATCCATACCCAGAATAATCTCCAAAATCATCAAAAGATAACTCCAATAAATCAGCTGAAAACTCATGTCCCTAAACTATCAGTGAACAGTCATTACACACCCTGGTTACCCGAGCACTTTGACCAAGTGGATTGACAGCTATCACATCACTCTGAGTAGACACTACAGGAATTCCTCTATCCCGTACCAATTTAGCACTAACATAGGAGTGTGTGGATCCAGTGTCTATCAAAACAAAAACAGGTTCACCATAAAGTAGAAAAGTACCTATGATGATGTCAGGATCCTCCCGATCATCTCTGTCATCACGAGTCCGAATATGATAGACTCGAGCAGAAGCTCTGTCATCTTTCCTGGAACTTGTCCGAGACGAACCTGCAGATCCACGGCTTCGGCCTCCCTGCATACCCACTGATCTCTCTGTCTGGACCGATCTGTCTTCACGAGCTGAACAATCTCGAACAAAGTGTCCCATCTCTCCACAGTTGAAACAGGCACCTGTAACTTTTCGGCACTCTCCACGATGATACCGATTACAGTGCTTTACACTTTGTGGAGCTCGATCTGTTTCCAAAATTCTTTGCGAAGTACCCTTAGACTTTCCGGCTTGTGGTCCGACCTCGAGATGCGAATATCCGATTTACCTTGCTGAAAATTACCTTTACCTCGCTTAGCTGATCGCGAAGTAAAAGATGATTCAGCTCCTCTTTTCTGCCCAGACATCTCTTTCTCGGCCTTGTCTCGAACATTCTCCATCGATTTGGCTTTATTAACAGCATCCTGAAAATCTTGGATAGGGTTGGCCACTAACACATCACGATATCTCGAATCAAACCACCAATGAAACTGTCTATACAGATTCTCTCGATGAGGTAGCAGCTCAACAGCAAATCGGCTCAAACGGTTGAAATCACACTCATACTCATAAATCGACCGTCATTCTTGCTTCAGATCGATGAACTGCTGTCTCATCTCTCTAACAAAAATAACTCCGATATATTTCCTTCGAAACTCTCGAAGGTAAAACTGCCAGGTGATCTCCTCGTGCACACGAGTGTAATGGTGTTCCACGGATCGGTGACCCTCTCAATAGAGAAACTACACCATCAAGCTTTCCTCGATCATCGCATCCGATGCGAGCTAATATAGATTGTACATCATTAAGCCATGTATCGGCTGAGAGTGGATCACCATCTTCTTCTCCTTTAAAATTCGAAGCCTCAAGTGTCTTTAGCTCCTTTGGCACATTCAGTCGGGGAGGTCTATTCAATATAGCATTTGAGTCCGCAAAAATGTGCCACGATCCTGAACTGCGCGTTCCATTTGTACCGACTGTTGGAC
This sequence comes from Hibiscus mutabilis, assembly GCA_019671005.1. Classification (NCBI taxonomy): domain Eukaryota; kingdom Viridiplantae; phylum Streptophyta; class Magnoliopsida; order Malvales; family Malvaceae; genus Hibiscus; species Hibiscus mutabilis. The sequence continues at coordinate 48,238,255 of CM033729.1, forward strand.
CTCTTCTCCGGCATCAGGAGCAATCTCAGGCCTTGCCTGCTCTGCAGCGTGTCAGGAACCCTCTCCTTCCGACATTTGTACTCATAACATTCACTAAACTCATAAGCAATTGCATCAACTAAACATATATCATTTTCAAGTATAAACGACATCCTAGTGGCATGTACACTTTAAAACATTTTCATTACTCAAAAATAAATCTAGAACCGGCTAAACCTGTAGCTCTGATACCAATAAATGTAACACCCCCGACCCGTATCCGTACACGAATATGAATCAAAAATGTCACAGAAAATATACAATATACTTACCATGCTAAATTTAGGCTAACAAATTTATTTTTTCTTCTTCTTAACTCATAATACTAATATTGTCAATTTAAAAGATAAGCATAAAGTATTATAATTATATAAATCGTGTTTTAATTTCGAACTATTACAAGGCAAGCCGGATTTAAAATTTTACAAAACTGACAGGTTACTTAATTACATGCCACTAAATACAACAAAATAGGGTGCCATAGATACAATAAATAACTTGTCTGCGTTGTAGGCCCTAATACCCGATCTGATGCAAATGCTATCCCACTAGCTATTCCGGCAACCTACGCGTATCACCGAAATACACGCTGAGAATATACTCAGTGAGGTATAAGGTAAGTAACATGAAATAAACCATAAACAATTTATGATACTTGTAAAACCTATTAAATTTCATAATACTTTTCATAATATGCAAGAAAAAAATATATCATATTATGTTGAAACATAATTTAATTCATCAATTAAAAATCGTATAGCCCAAGGTAATATTGAGTGACTAATATACGAGTCGTGTACTAAAAGTACTATTCTTTACGAGCGCCATAATTAAATGACGAAAACAAGCGCCACCGGAGTGACGAAACGAGCGACACATTAGAGTATCGAACAAGCGACACAATAAAGTATCGAAACGAGCGACACCCGAAGGTATCGAAAACGAGCTACACCCGAAGGTATCGAAAACAAGCGACATGTCGAAATCATGTGACTCTAATGGTATACCACAATACTGTCTACTCATGACCAAGGGCAAATATAAAAATATTTCCTTCAATAACATAATGGCTAGCATGGCATTATAATTTAAATCATGTAACTCAATCGTAAAGGAGCAGTTCATACTCCAATACGTCCATTTCCATTTTACAATATGCTGTCATCCTTTAAAAATACGAGACAAGTATCATTTAAAATAATTTCATACTTTAAAAAAAATAATTACCTTTTTAGGTCGACTTATCGCAAGTCTTCCTATCACATATTATAAAAACATGCATGCACTCACCTTTGCCTTGTATCAAAATGTCTCACTACCGATTTCAGTCTTGTACTTTTTCTTTGCCCTTTCGATTATTATGTCCCCGATTTGACTGATTATCTACAAAAATCATAACATATACCATTTTAAAGTATATGTTAGAATATTCCCAATTCACCAATAATAATGGAAATAACCAATAATTATCTAAAATCAATAAAATTGATCCGATAAAAATTTCCATATTCGAACCAATTTTTTTCACACTTTTTATAAAAATTTCCAAACTTTGCATTTTAGTCCCTAAAGACATTTTCAAGCTTCTAACATCAATTTCAAGCTAAATCCTTGCATTTTTCATCAAATACACTCAAGGACCTAAGCTTTAGAAATTTCCAACTTGGTCACTAATATTTCCGAAAATTACAATCAAGTCCCAAAGTCACCAAAAATTTCAAATTAAGCCTCCAAACCACTTAACTTGATTTTTCAAGCCACTACACTCCAAAAACAAACTTTATAATTTAGTCCCCAAACTTTTCAAAATTTGCAAATTGGTCCCTAATGCCAAATTAATTAGGGATTTCACTCCAAACCATTTATATCATCATTCTAAACAATTCTTTCTTCTACAACACCTTCCAATTTAATTTTTATCAAAAACCCTAAAATTTCCTCTTTAAAAATCAAGACTTTTTTTTCTTTAATCTAACAACAAAAATATACTTGAATCACTTCCATTTCATCATTTCCAACCTCAAACCAAAAATTTTGCCATAGTTTCCCCATAATTCTTCATCTAACCAATCTCCAAACTCAACAAAAACACATGGAAACTAAGCAAAAATTATATCAAGATGTAGAAAAAATCAAGGAGATTAATTTCTTATCTAATAGCAAAACCTTAAAACTAACCTTGTAAGCTAAAAAATGATGTTGAAATTTTTTTTCTCCCTTGGCTAAGGCTTTCGAAGCTTGCTGGAAGAATGAAGATAATGGTTTGATTTTTTATCATATTTATCCTTTTTATTTTTCTTTAATAATGTCATTTGGCATTATTAATTACCAAATACTTAAAAATAAATCAAACCAAGCCACATGTATTTATCTTTAATTACTACCATGAGAAGTGTCATATAATTAAATGAATTTTTTATTCATTTAATTAATCTTATCCATCATTTGACTAAATCAAATTTGACTATAGTTAGATTCTAACTAACTAGTAGAAAACTAACTAGTTCTCTTGAAATTCAACCAACCTCAAGAAACCAACCAAAACATAATAAAATATTCAAAATGAATATTTTATAAATTTTCCAACTCCAATGGGGCCCATCTCTAAAATTTAGACTCGATTCGAAATACCGATAATTAATAAGGTATCGAATATGATCGAATCTAAACAGTCTCAGAAAATTCTCAAATTTCAGCACAAGGTTCCTTGAGTCTAACTAAGGCTCCAATTAAAATTTTATAATTTTCCGAGTTCGAATACTTACCCGAAAAATTTATCAAAACTTATACCTTTACTTGCTTTTTACACAATTCTCGTACCAAAAATCCGATTCCCACTGAATTTATTCTTCTGATCTAAACTATTCATTTTTACCATAAAATTTATTATTGGGAAAATTACTATTTGGTCCTTATAATTTTCCCAACCTTTCACTTTTGTCACCAAACTTTGAAATCTTACGTTTTAGTCACCAAACTAAAACTATCAATTTTAAGAACTTTGCAAACTAATCACCAAGCACATATAAAGCAAATATAAATCAACTAACAAGCAAACTTTGGGGTATTACAAAATCCCGTATTAGCCTTTTTCGTCTTAGATTAATGCCTGCTATTTTATACTTACAAACTCAGGGAACATTTACTTCATTGTCTTATCACAGTGGTTGTCAGAATTGTTCTGACATTTACTCCTACTTTAACTGCCAATTATTTAAGTTCAACTTAATTTTATAAGTAAATAAACCAATAGAAAATGACTTGCTTCCATATTTTACTTACCACATTTAAATTTTACAACTACTCGGCTGTTTTATCAGTAATGTTTTTCCCCCCTAGAACGAGTACAAGTATAATATAATGATGGATAATTAAATTGTTCAAATTATTACTGATACAAACTTAATTAAGAGTAAATAAATGTAAGATTACTACAATGGTATTTAAATTTAAAGATAAGATTGAATCTTGATTTTAATTGAGTTTTTTTTGCTCAATTATTATTATCTAATATGAAGACAACCTTTTTAAGTTAATTTTTTTTTCTGTTCACAACGTAATGATTTGAATTACTGATTTTGTTTAAAAATCTAACGTCTCATTTTTTGATAATTGAGTTTTTTTAATTATTATTATATTAGTTGCTTCATGTCTCAGTAACAGCTGAGGAAGGAGAGAAATTTGAAAAGAAGTGGCAAGCTTGAAAGAAGCTCAAAGGTAAGGACCACATTAAAAGAAACAAGCTTTGTAACGGTGTAACCAAGTTACGGAGGGAAAAGAAAAAGGAAGGGAACGGGCCGTGTTCCGTTACGTTTGTTGAGTGTAGTTTTATTACCCCTGACGCCAGCGACCACCCAGTCAATTATTAAACATGGAGTCCTGCTGCTGAGAGATATTATTTTTTTATATAAAATAAATTTTAATTTAACCCTTACCCTAACCGACAACTCGTCACAACTGGCACTCGCTCATGTCTTTTGTCTTTGATTCGATTTTAGCCTTTTAGGCCTTTTTGTATTACTTTCTGTGCACAAAATATTATCACATATTTTATTAAAAAAATTTTTAAACTTAAATAGAGAAAACAATTAAACAATTAACGAAAAGAACAATATCAACAACCTACTAACAATATCCTAACATAAAATGCAGAAAGCTTCCTCACCCAAACGTATAATCTCATGCAGGAACTGGAGAGTCCAATCTGATGGTTTGGCGAGAAAATATGGCTCGAAACAATCGACATTAGTATTTTTAGCCAGTGCATCTGCGACCTTGTTACCATCCCGGTAAATATATTGTACCTGAACGGCCCATTACCAACTTCAAAGCTCCGACAAAAGCCCATTCAAAGCGTGACGACTGGTGTAGTCCGGCCAAAGAATTCGAATCGCTTCCAAACTATCGAACTCAAACCCAACCTCCCAAGCAAGCAAAAGACCAACATGTGACTATTTTTACACAGAATAAAAATTCTTTGAGTCCCTTGATTATTGAGGAAAAATAATTAAGTCTCTAAACTTTTTTTACGCACACTAAAATATTTATGCTTGAAAATGCTTATTAATTAAATCACCAAACCGTTAAATTGAATCAATTAAACAATGTGATTATTTTTTTGATAAAGCGAAAGTAAATCTGATTACTTCCTCATGGTTCGAGTGATTCCCAAACACATAACGTCATTATCAAGTAGTTTCATAATTATCGCCAGAGAGTTCGTAAGATTAATGCTCCCAATATCCCTAATGATAGCTAGTGTGCCAAACGAATCACAACGACATCCCCTTCTTGAAAGATATGTTGCACTTTCACATTTCAAGACTTATTGTAATTTCATAATTAAATTACGTGGCTAATTTTGATCATTGAATTTTGATAATTTTTTTAAATATTATTGTCACGTAAAAACTATTGTTTTGTCATGTGATAATTATAATTTTTTTAAAATATATTTTTAATATTTTTTTAAAAAAAATCAATTTTTGAAGATTTTTTAAAATAAAATATTTTTCTAAAAATCTCAAATAATAACATTGTGACGCGATATATAATATTAATTAGTCCAAAAAATCATTAAATTTATAGATTAGCGTTAGTTAAAGGATAAATTGATAAAATTTCATAGTAAAAAAATAAATTGAGTGTAAAAAAGTTCAATGACTTCATTTCTTTAATATCATAGTTGTAAATACACACATAAACTTTATATTTTCAAAAATAATGTATAAAATAAATATTTTATTTATTAAAAAACTCTTCTCAACATCAAATAATGAATGTTTAAATTAAATAATAAAAAAATATTTTTCAAATGCAACAATTGCATGCAATTATGGAAAGAGATGGAGTCGGGCGGTGCTGCAGACAAAAATATTAAAAAAATCTATGGGAGAAGAAGTACACTCCCCGTACATTGCACCTTTTTGTACATTTTTTTTCTAATGTGTTTTTTTACCAATTTTTCTGACAAAATTGACTTTGACGATAAGAACAGACTCTTGGCAGCCTGGACTCTCTCTCTATGTGAATTGTAAGAAGAACAGCCCATTTCTCTGTTTGGTTCTTTAGGGTACATAGATTAATATGAAATTCAGGGAATTGTTTTTCTAATTTATTATTTTATTTATAATATTATAATTTAAGTTTATAACATTGTTTTAGTGATTTAATGTCTCATCTCATTAAATTAGAGAGTTATTTTTTACCCAGTTATCTGTTTGGACCATTTACCTTCATGCACGTGGCATGCTATTAGTCTACTTGTTTACAGAAAACAAAACTGGGAATTGTTATTTTTCATGTGCACATGGGAAAATTATTATAATTATAATGGAATAAAAAATATGCAGAGTATTCTATTGGAGGAAATGGAATGGATATATCAGCGAAATAAACTAGAAATTAGAAATATAATAATAATAAAATAAATTATTATTGATTTAAGGAAAATAAAATCTGGGTAAAGTAAAGGCAATGGCTAAGGTTTCAGCTTCGGCATTGGTGGAAGAGATATGGAAATGGAATCACGTGCGGTGATCCCTAAATAGCAGCATGCCACGTGCTTAGGCATGTGCCTATAAACATGATGCGTTATATAATAATGTTGATGATCAAACTGATAGTATTGGAATTATATCCAAGGTTTCAATCAATCATACAAAAAGAAGTACATCCAGTGCTTGTATTATTATTATTATTATTATTATTATTATTATTATTATAGCATTTAATTGTTTTAATATTAATATGCATAAAATGTGCGGTGTTTTATTATAGAAGATCAAAGGTGTTGGTTTTTTATTATAATTCAGTACTAAGGATGTTTTATGCAGCAAACTTTTTTAAAAAATAAATAAATTTTATATTTAGTTAAGCTATTGAATAAATAAATTAAATCAATTAATTTTTTTTTGACTAAATGCGGTCATTAAGTCTTAATATTTTGTTTTACTACCACGTGAAGTACTACAATTTCGCTCCGTTGTATTTACATTTGTTTAATAGAAATTCCAAGTGAATAACATCGTAACGCTATACTTAACATCAATTTATCTAAAAATGTTTAATTTAATTGTCAATATTATCAAATAGATGAATTGGTGAAACTTTAGAGTATAGAGACTTAATTAATTACAAAAAGAAATTAAAAACTTTGTTGATTTTTTTCAAAAGTTTAGAGACGAATCCATATAGTATTCTCACAATTTTAAAGAAAAATATTTTTTTACAACATAATTAATTTATTAATAATAAAACCAATATACAGGGGATACAAGAGCCCTAATAATGGAAAATTAAAATCGAACTCGATTTTAATTAGCAAAACCATGACAATCACTCCTACGATAAAACACCCTACCAAAATATAATCTTATTTGATCTACCACTAGGACATGCCTTACGATACGAACCAGATTCCAATGCAAAATCACACCTCTAACCGTGCACGTTGCAATCCTTGGCATAATTAGGGATGGTTACATGATCCGGACCCAATAGGTTCTAATTTTTTAAGAAAACAAATTCCGAGTTTGTGTTTGGGTCAGATTAAGTTTTTTTAGGACGAAGCAAGAACGAGTTGAGTTTAGAGTGAAAAATACATGACCCGAAACAATAGTTTAATTTCATTCTAAAACTTTATGGATAATTGTTATAACGCCCATCTTTTATATATATATATATTCAATTATCTCCCTATTTGTCTAATAAAAATAAAATAATTATTATAATGCTCCTTTTTTATATGTGTTACTTTTCAATTAACTACTTATAGGATAAAAATGAAAAAAAAACATTTTTTTTATTTCTGCCGGATCGAGTCGAGTTCGAATTCAAAATTTTACTATAAATTCGAAACGAGTGGTTATAGTCAAATGTCAGGCCGGGTTCAAATGGATGTGTTACATTTTTAAATTAGACGCGAGTCAACCAAAAATTCGACCCAACCTAATACCATCCTTAAGCATAATCACCTAACCCAAAACTAGAAATAAACTCTAGCACCATTGAACATCAAAACGATTTCCCCTATTTGAATCTTAAAGCTCCCAAAACAACATTCAAGCGTTGGACCTTTAAAAAACCCTAATTGTCCAAATTCTCACCCATAATCAAAACATTGTTCTTATATTAATTATTTACAGCCCTGATACCATGTTAAATTGAGAAAATTAGAAACTTCTTGGATTAAAGGAACAAAGAAGATAATTGTTTGTTCAGTAAAAGACGATGTGTAAATATAACTGTTTACACAAAATACAAAAACAAGATATTTTAAACTAAATTAAAAAATGAAAGGTGTAGGCTTTAATACGTGGTATTGAAACAGGGTCGAAAAACCCACTTATTTATATTTCCCAGTAAGATATATAAACCATTTCAGTTATAACTGCTTAACTGAATGAGCTTGATAGATCTAACATTCAATCATCACATATTTTACGTAAATTATATATATACATATACTTTACCTTTTTCTATCTATAAATGTGCTTTCAAGGATGTTAGATGTAACGGTTAATAATGAACTTCTTAGTTATAAGTATAACCCCAAGTGTCATATAATTCAATTTTCTCACTTACGAATTGCAAATGATCTTTTGATCTTCTATAAAGGCATTGTTGATTCGGTCACAAACGTTTGGTGTGGGGATGTAAATCAGACGAGACGGAACGCGAGCTACTTGAGTTCAACTCGATCAAAGTTCGGTCAACACTCAATTTGATTGGACTTGACTCGAGCTCTTAACGAGCCGAGTCGAGCTACTCGATACCCGACTCGAAAAGCTCACGACCTACTTGAAAATATAATATACTAAATTTTTCATTTTTAAATTTGAAATCTAAATTCTAAACCCTAAACATAAGTCATAAACCCTAAAATATAAATCTTAAATTCTTTACAAACAACCTAAACCTATAAAACCTAAACTAACACCCTGAACCCTAAAATTAATAAACTTGTGTATCAAAGTTTTTTTTCCTAATAGGGCTTTAAATAAGACGAGACAGATCACGAGATATTTGAGTCAGACTCGGTCAAAGCTCGATCAACACTCGACTCGATTAAACTCAACTCAAGCTCGAACTTGGCTCGAGTTCTTAACGAGCCGAGTCGAGCTCAAATTATTAAGGCTCGTTAAAAACTACCCAAGCTCGAACTCGACTCGGCTCGGCTCGTTTACGCTTCTAGTTTGGTGTGTATTAGTTGTCTTTCATGAGATGTATGTTCTTCAGCTGAATTCATATAAAAGTGAGATTTTATGCAGCTAGTGTTTGTCAAGAAAAGATACATCAAATTCAAAATATTATTATTTAAAGTTAGGCATTTAATTTTGTATGGGTTCAAATCCACTAATTAGCCAAGCGATCAAGAATATTTATGTTGTCTCATCATTTTATATGAGTTTGAATTTCGATATTTACTTGTATGATATTTAGGCTTTTCTTTAGTTTCTAAAAGGCTCGATGATAAAGATTGCACATCATTGTTGGAAAGAATTAGAGAATGAGTACCCAATTGAGCAGCAAAACAACTTAATTTTGTTGGGCGTTCACAGTCGGTGCAATTTGCCATTTTTTTAAGGTTTAAATGAAAAATATGTGTTCAAACTAATTACTTTTGAATTTTAGGTGTTTAAAATATTTTTTTTGTAAAAATAGGTATTTAAAGTTTCAACCGTTATAATTTTAGGTGTCCGATCATCCGTGACAGTTTAAAAAAAATTAGTGTCCAATCAGAACTAGACACGTTGTAGGAATATTAATTTTTTTATTTAAAAAACTTTAAAACTTTAAATTTAAAAAAATCTTGAAAATTTTAAAAACCTTCAAATCAATCCCTAAATCCCTAAAAATAATATAACTCTAAATGCCCAAATCATCACCGCTGCTGTCGCTGGTCACCTTCCCTGACCCCACCCCTTAGGTCGCCGAATTCAGCCAACCATTTTTCCCAACGTGTCGTCGTCGGAAATCGACGAACGATGTACCAGTCGAAAATTGAACGGCGAATGTTAAAAAGCCGTTTGATTGTTCTTTGATTTCTGGCGACGGCACGTTGGAGGAAACGGCACTTTGATTGACAAAGTAGTGATGATTTGAGGACTATTTTAGAAATTTTAGAAATTTTAATATTTTTTAAAAAAATTAAATTATTAAGAAAATAATTAAAAAAATTATAAATTGAAATATAACACATGTTAAATTTTTATTGGTTAATGGATTTTTTAACGGCAATTAAGTATCAGGCACTTAAAAATTATAACGGTTAAAACTTTAGACACCTATTTTTACAAAAAAATACTTTAGGCATCTAAATTTAAAAATACTATAATTTAGACACTTATTTCTTATTTAAGCTTTTTTAAATGCAAAACTATTGTTTCCAACAATTTATTTTTGCTAAAATGCAAAATTCAGCCAGGAAAGCAGCCCGCGACTTCCCCTTTCAAAAGCCTACATTTGTCAACGTGAAAACCCAAACAAAGCCTAGAATCCAATTCCTCTTTGGGCTCAAAGACAGAAAACAAAATATTCATTATCCGATCTATTTATTGACTAATACGAATTATATATTATAAAGATCTATTATAAAATAATATTTTTAACTCAAATTATTTCATTTGTAATACAAATATTTATTCTTTTAAAAAATAATATCAAAATTTAAATATTTTACATTAATGAAGAGACATAGCACCTCTTTTTCTTAGACCATCTTGGTAATTAATCACTTCGGTATACTTTTCTTTATACATTTATGCCGGAGTTGCCCAATCCACATGTAAATAGTATTACTTATTTTAAGGGTAAGAGAGTTTAATAAACGTTGAATTAAAAGGAACTAGAATATTAATATATTACTTATTTTTCTTCCATTTGTCTCTTTAATAAATCATGAAACATGTGTTGATTTGCCACATCACTGTCTTAGGAATACAACAAATTAAGGCTCCGTTTAGCCTTGCTTTTCAAATCAGTTTTTATCCCCAAAAGCTGGTTTAAGGTCAAAAGCAATGCTAAACAACTAGCTTTTAGATAAAAAATTGTTTTTTACAAGTACTTTTCAACCCAAACGTAAAAGTTAAAACTTTTAGCTTTTGCTGTTGTAAAAGTACTTTTGGGAGTCAAATTACAATTTTAACCTTCATTTGCTATTGTGTTTATTTATAATTTATAAATTTATAAATTTATAATTCTTTACGAAGATATAATTATATAATTAATAATTATTTTTTAGTTTAAAAAGTATATATATATTCATGTCAAGTTTTTTAAATAAAATATTTTAAAATTATAATATTTTCATGGAACACGTACAATTGTTAAAAAAATGTATTTATTAATAAAAATATTTTTATAATAATTTAAGCTGATATATTTCATATATTATAACATTAAAGAATTTATATATATATATACACATATATATAAAACTTATAATATCATGTCCAAAATAATTATTTATCTTCTTAAAAGTACTTTTTGACAGTAATGTCAAACACTAAAACCTTACGACCAACTTTTTAAAATTTCTTTACTTTTAGGTCAACCTAACTGTATAGTGATCCCCCTCTAATTACTAGTTTAGCATTGCTTGATGTTACGCATGAGGAATAATTTTCAAATATTTGTAGTAAATCACTTTTACATTATGTTCAAAAGATGCACATAAAAAATACGTTATCGACTTTGAATATAGAAGAGACATTAAAAATTTAAGAAATAAGAAGAAGAAAAAAAACACCCACGAAGCTTCCCATTCGTTTTTGGACTTTCATTTTATGAATATAGTGTATCCTATTTCAAGGGTCTGGATTAATCCTTGCTCATACTACGGAATAGAGACCACAAGATCAAAAGCCGACCACCTTCTAAATTTAAAAGGAAAAAAAGGATTCTATGCAGAAGAAAGAAGCTGCCAAGAACATTGACATGGGCAACAAAGATGGTTCAAATGTGAAACCAATGGCCTGATTGGCAGAAGTGTCGGATTCCAACAAAGAAGCAAATGTGAAATTAGCGTTTAATCCATAGAGAGATTGCACTCCTTGTATATCATCAATCGACAAATCAACCTTCTTTTCTCTAGGTTTCAAGCTCGGATACATAACAGCAGTTCTCACCGGACTATGAGCTAAACCTAGAATATGACCGATCTCATGCACCGCCACCGACTCCAAATCGACGGCTACCTCCGATTTCTCCACCCCGAAATCAACAGCCCACGTCTCGGCCGCGTCGAGATGAAGATTCCCGCTCTCAGGCGAAAACGAGTGGGCGAGGATCCCTAACACCCCATCAAACGGCTCCCCATCTCCATGATCACCGGTGTAGAACCCCATCTTGATATCGGCGAAGCCATATTCGTCCGTTTCCACGAAACTGACCGGAATGACCGATGCCCATCTCAAGAAAGCTAGTTTAAAAGTTCTCCTTATATCAGATGAGTGATGGATTGAATTGTCGGGTGAAAATCCATACGTTAGTGTCATCGGAATCTGCCGTACCCATCGAGGTTTCCCCGGAAAATACAAGTAGTTCTTCGTCGCATGCAACGTAGGAGACGATATATTGTAATCTAGTGATCCTAAGTATTTCTTTATCACTGATAAACCATTGACGCGGCTGCCTCTCTTGGAACTGAGGAATCTATTGTAGTTATCGACGGTTGAAACAGTAAGTTCCCTGAACGGGAACTCCGGCGCTGGTCTTGCCTCCGTACACAGCGGAAAGTTATGAAGAAGGAAGATGAAGAGAAGGGGAAGAGGGTGAGTGGACGGTAGAAGCATTATAGTGGATAATGGATATGTTTTGGGGGACGTTGGCGTGGAGGGAAGCGTTGTTATAAAGAAATAATCAAGTTTGTAATTATAGAGTGATTGGTGAATAATTAGAAAATTTGAAAATATGATAGGTACATGCGTGATGATGTTTTCTGTGTTTAATTTTGGGAAAATAATGGGTAGATTGATTCATGATTACACTTAATACGTGCACTATTTTTTTGAGGTGATTATAAAGTATAATCTGTTCATACAATGCGTGAGAGGTTAAAGTGAAATAATAAGAGCTTTGTACTAATACTGCTACTATTATAGTATTTCTATATTCTATCTGTAACATGTTGTTGCTGAATAATTCATCAAATTAAGGTATAACGCGAAGTCAAGATCGAACATCGAAAAATGTCAAGTTATTAATCTTTAAAAACACAATAATTTATTAAGTATTTAAACTTAAAATTAAAAAAAATAACCTAATTTGACTAATATTTAAATGGGTAAATTACAAAAATCATCAATAAACTTTACTCTCTGAGCTATTTTGGTCACTGAACTTTCAAAACGATCAGTTTACTCACTAAACTTTATACATGGACATATTTTTGTCAGTCAAAATTATTTTATTAATATTTTGGTATGACTTGACATATTTTATTATTATTAAATGAAAAATAATTTAAAATAAAAATAAATTATATTTTATTTATTATTAAATACAAAAACAAAACTCAAACACCTCCAACCTCTCTCATCTTCATCGGCGTCGCCCTCGCTGGTGACACCCCAAACCTCTTCCACCCTCACTGGAGTCACCCTTGTCGACTTCACTTTACCGGCGTTACCACCCATTCACCGGCATCACCCACCATTTTGCCTATCCTTTTTATCGGTCCCATTATAGCGACTCATAGATCTGTGTACGGTGACGGCAACCTGATTGAGGTACGAAGCAACACCATATCTAACATCTTCGATCTAACATAAATATACGAATTATTAAGTCAGGCAACCTGATTGAGGTACGAAGCAACACCATATCTAACATCTTCGATCTAACATAAATATACGAATTATTAAGTCAGCTGTAAGTATTACCATATTTCCTCAGGTGAAAGATTTATCAGTTCAAGAAAAACACTGCAAATTTACTTGCAGCCATCCGTCGTGTTTCGTTTCATAATGATAAGTATGAATAGGGATGGTAAACGAGTGGGGCGAGTGCGGATACCCCTTCTCCCATCCCCATACCACCTAATTTTCTCGTATCCACCACCTACTCACAATCCATGACAGGTAAAATTTTTAAATCCACACCCGCCCACGCGGGTACATTCTTAAATCCATCCCCACACCCACTACCCAACAGGATACTCACCATCCATCCCGTACCCGCCTATACTTGCAATTCCAACCCAGATTTCCATATCTTAGTTAATGAAAATTAAGTTGAAGACTACAATCTGCTAGATAGAATAGAGTTTGATAAGTTCCAGTAACCCAGTAATTAAGGAATCTGCAAATTGCAAGGAGTGAGTTGTTGTCAAGTGTCTAATAAATAGTTGCATTCATATTCACATATATAGATAAGTACGATACACGGCCGCCTGGCGGCAACCTCATAAGCAACAATACATAAAACAAACACGTTCAATTAAAATCACCAGATTAAGAAGCATAATAAAATAAACCAGGGATTAACTGAGTTAAGGATTAACATAGATTTTAAAATAACCAATGTCTTAATACATAAAACACCTAAATAAAGTCTAGAAACATAAATGACAAACACATAATATTTTTGTTCTTTGACACAACATTCTCAAATTTCAGGTTACTACGTATTACAATCATCATTCTCTATGTCCTCCAATTGAGAGCGCTCCATTTTAAATTCACCAGTACCTATATATAATAAAAGGCAAAACTAATATAAGTAACTAAACTTTAATAAGATAATTAAGCACAATTTCACATATTAACATAGACTAAAAAATAATTTTACCTTTAATATCGGCCCAAAGCCAATTCTGAGCACACGTTAATGCTTCAATAGTCTCCGGAAGTAGTTGACTACGATAAGAACCAATTACTCTTCCACCTATGATGAATGCAGATTCTGATGGGACAATAGAGACAAGAATGCTCAAAATATCCTTTACTACTTGTTGGAGAGTTGGATAACTATTTCCATTTGTTTTTCACCAATTAAGAATATCAAAATCATCAACATGTGATACGTTGGCAGTTTTCAAGTACTTGTCCAAATCTGATTTTTCTGAAATTTCATCATTATCTTGCTGTACATATTCAGCAAACTTATTCAACATTGTTCCTTTTCCCTTGGTACCGAAAAAATCAATAGATTTGGTTTTGCTCTTACTAGCTTGGCTTTTACTATTCCTATGTTCATAATCATCCACCAATTCACGTAGCAGACCTTCAATTCTATCAATCTCAGCTTGGACACTAAACTCATCATAGATTTTATCAAAATAGAAACGAATCAATTTCATCTTGAACCTAGGATCAAGTATAGTGGCCACTCCCATAAGACCATTAACAACAGCCCAATACTTGTTGTACTTCTCTAACATTACTAGCACCATCTTTCTTATATAATCACAAGGTGATGAAGGCCAATTCGACATTGCTATTCTAAGCCCACTAATTGTTTGCTGTGGGATATTTGGAGGCAAAAAATACAAGTGTAATATCATTAAACACTTCCAATAATTCACAAATTTTTTCCACCCAGGGCCGTCTCAAAGATTTTCGGGGCCCTAAGCGAATACTGAAATTAAACTCTTATATAAAAAATCATATATCATTACGAATAGAAATTCTCTATCCATATTTAGGCTCCAACAGTAAAAAATTGGGTTTAGAGTTACATTTTAAGGTTATAATTTAGGATTGAGGTTTAAGGTATTGGGTGCATAGTTTAAGATTTAGTATTTAAAAGTTAGGGTCAAGGCTTAGAATTTAATTTTTTAATGTTGGGCATATAAATAGGCACCAAAAAGGGACAAAAATTTTATTCATCTCATTACTTTGAACAATTAATTTAATATTCCAAACACATTATTTTCATTGTTAGATTAATTAATTTATTTATTTAGGAAAGAGAATTAATTTTTTACAATTAAATTAATGTATTTATTTAATAAATTTAAAAATACCTCCTTATAGCCGGCCCTGTCTCCACCTTGTCCCAATCTTCAATTAGTGGCGGATTCTTAAACAAACTTTCATGGCCACTCAAGACAACAAATACCTCCTTATACTTTAAATCAACAATAAGCATGTCATAAGTCAAATTCCACTTAGTCTTGCAATCAAGTTGTAACTTTTTTGTACATCCAGAAACTACTTGCTTAGCTACTTGTTCAAAATTTTGATTTCTTTTATCTAAAGTAGTCCAAAAGGCAACACTATCCCTAATTCTATCAAGACCATTTTTTATCACAGAACTTAACCCATCTTGCACTATTAAATTAAGTATGTGAGCACAACAACGTATATGAAGAAAACGTCCATGCAACATAAGTGAGCCATAAGGAAACTCTTGGCGCAAAATATCAATTATAACATCATTAGTTGTGCAATTATCCACAGTTATAGAAGACAACCTGATATCAATATTCCAAGAGTGAATGCATTCTTTCAAATGTTCAGCAAGAACTTCAGCCGTGTGAGGTGCCGGGACATACAAAAACCTATAATATTAAATGTGACATGCATGAACTCATTAAATAAAGGGAAGTAAAACTTCATAAATGAACAAGCTTCTAAAATAATGAGTAATTAAAATCACAAAATATAGCAAAACAAGATACATTCATGTAGTGCATGAAACACAAAAAAACATGCAAGTGCTACTAAAATCAATAACCCAATAGATTAGATAAAACTTAACATACATAAAAATACATGCGTAAAACAGAGCTACTAAAATCAGTCTACTTCAAAACAATTAATAGCCAAGTGCAGGTTTCAAATATCAAGCTACTGTTGCACCCTAAATAAAAAAGCAAAGGAAATAACATTACCTAAGTGTTCGACTTTGGAGTTTCCATCCATTGTCAAGAAAGTGTGCGGTGACAGCCATGTATCCCTTTCTTTGATTGCTTGAGGTCCACATGTCAGTGGTCAAGGCGATCCTACTATTCGTTTTCCTCAACAATGCACTTATACCATCTTTTTCAGCCTCATATCTTTGCATGATGTCTTTTTTGGTTGTATTGCGACAAGGAACTTTGAAGCCCGGTTTAAGTGTCTTGGAGTACTTCCTAAAGCCATAATGCTCAACCATGCTAAGGGGGTATTCATGCAAAATGATCATTTCTGCCAAGTCTTTTCTCCCTTGATCTTGGCAAAATTCATATGGTGCCAAAGAAAGTGTCATTTGAACCACCATCTCTAGCTTGTGTTCTAAATAACCTTGTTTGTCGAATATCTAAGCATTTTTTTGACACAATTCTTTGTATGCTCGGTTACGTGACTTGTCCCTGCTCTTGGTCCTCCAGCAAGTTGCTTATTACAGTAGTTACGTTCAGCTTTTATTTCCTCCCCAACTCACTTTCTTGTAAAATAAGTCCAAGTTGTTGATGTATGCCTCGAAGTTAAGAGAAGGATCATAGGATCTGCATCATTGGTTTGCTTTGGGCTTTTGTCACCACTCACAAAAATTAGGGTAGAACTTGCTGTAGTGGTTGGTTTTGAGATTGATGGTAATGAGGTGGCCGTAGTATTGTGTTGTTCACCTTCGTCTAACATTTTACATTCTGCAATTACAATTACAATGAAACAGATTACATAAGATATATAAATCACATCTTAATCCCATTAATACAATCGGAGGCAATTGAGCTATGAAACAGCAAATATCAAACTATTTATTATCTCTTATCGTTACCAAGAATCCAAAGAACAAAGTCGCCTTTTTTTTTTCTTTTTTCTTTGGATTGTCAATGAAGTAGAATTCACATCGACCAGGACCAAGTCAAATAATAACACAGCAGTCAGAAATAGAAAAATTCTTCTCATTCATCCTATATTTTCTCAGCCACCAAACAAAACCGTAACGTGAACTAGAAAAGATTTAAAAAATAAACTTGCAAACTTGACAATGAAGAACAAGCAGGAGTCAGTATAAGCAGTGATTCAGAACTGGAAAAAAAGAACTGATATAAAATAAAGACAAACCGTCAATTTAGTATTGAAATGAAAAAGGGAAAAAAGAATCAAGTCACATCCATTATCTCATACATACAAACATACATACATACATTTACTATTTCATGCATTTATATATACTATTTCATTTAGTGAAACACTATCTGATAAATGAATATAACGATGATGGTACGTTGACAAATCAATCAACTTAGTCACAACTCAAACGAGACTTATAGATGACAATTACGAGCATTTATCAAAATGAGAGAGTTAAACGAGGGTCCAAAGTAGGGATAGAATAATAAGATAACTAAATAAACGTTAACTATAGGGACAACGACAAAATAAATTCTAAGAAAAAGGAGATGTGTTACAAGAGCAAACAAGAAAACGTGTTATGAATAGGGATGACAATTGCGAAGCCGTCTCGTCCCCAATCAGAAATTTTAAAATTCTGATCCGACCTGACCCAAATTTAATATATTTTAACTTCGACCCGACAGAGTGCTGTTAAGTACCTTTTACATGTGCAGTTTTGGAGTTGAACCATTTCCTATTGATGGTTGAAAGTGTTGTTAAGTACCTTTTATATGTGCAGTGTTGCATGGTGTTAGAAGTATATAAATCAAGAATCTGTTGAAGAGATAAGATAGGACATTAGGCTGCTATTTGTGTTAGTTGCAGTCTGTCGCAACCTTCATCCCTGTGTATATAAAGAGAGGCAGATGCTTTATGTAAACTTATTCTAATTCTCTGAAATATAGTTTACCTTTTCTTGCTTTGTGTTTTCCATAATACTTTGCCTTTATTTCTCCTTTCAATCTATATTCTATCACATGGTTATCAGCTTTGGTTACTTTTTACTCGGCATGGTGGGGAGATTACATGTTTTCAAAGCGAAATTTGTGGAGCGCGAGGTTGGTTTGCGGTTGTTGCGAGTTTGCTTATGCGAGTTTGACAGAGATGTACTATTATGGTTTGGGTTGAGGCAATAATGTATGGTGTAGTGACAGTGTTAGGTGTTGGAGAAACTTGTTGTATTAGGGGTTTTGATTCCCTTTGTTTTATCGATTACCATTATGCTCTCTTCTTCCCCTATCTTAGTGGACGGTTTTTTAATGAGGTATATGGTGATTATGTATAACATTTTCAATCAATAAAACTCATACATTGCCGAGTAAAAGTAATAATAAAAATATAACTCGACCCAAGCTAATTTTTTAACAAAAAAAAACTTGATCTATCTCGGACAAATTAATACAAATATTAAATATAATATATATACATATTTATAAATAAATCAGGTCGGGTTGAGTCAGAGAATTTCCACCCTAAATCCGAACTGGACTCTAAATCCGAACTGGACTCAACCGACCCAAATTTAATTTTTTCAACAAAAAGTCTTGTTCATATAGGGTTAAGTCGGATCATGACCTGACAGGGTCGTGTAATTTTGCATCTCTAATTATGAAAACAGACAAAAATATTAACCAGTTTCATGTGAAAAAGGGAAAGACTATTTTATAAAATAATTTAATTCTATCCACAACAAAAAAACACAAAAAAATGTTAAGACAAAGCATGGACTAAGAGAGAAATGAGAAGGAAGACTAAAAAAAAGAAGGAAAAGTCATTCGTCGACTACTAATTTAGGGTGGTGCCGCTGTCGATGATAAAATATATAAAAAATTATTTTTTATGTCATATTTTGTATTACAAATTATAATTTTACAGTTATATAAGTTTAAAATAATATTAAATTTAAATAGCATAGTTACTTGTATGATATCAATTGAAGACTACTGATTACACTCAAATTTAATTACAAGAGGACTTTCTAAATAAACTGTTAATTTTTAGTTTATTAAATATTATCAACTTAAATGTAAGGAAGAAAATTCTAAAATAATTAAGATTTTAATTTCAAGTCTCATCTTATTTTTTGGTTAATTGTTGTTTTATTGCCTAAAAATACTTAGAAAACTACTTCAAAAGAAGACCCGGCGAGTTTATGGGTCTTCTTCGGTTGTGGCACTTGAGAGATATCTCTTTATTCATATATATGCCAGATAATAGTTCGTATATATTTTACTTGGCCGACAGTAGTATTAGTTTTAATGTTTGTTACCGACCGTTGATAATCATTATTTGTTTATTTTGTCTTTATTTTTATATAAGATTAATTATTTTTATGTTACGTTTTTTTCTGCTTTTATAACACATTTTTTTTATATTTTTATAGTGCATTTTCTACTAGATTTAGACTTATCAGTTTATTTTAAAAAACTTTAATGTTTTCCCAATAAAAAAATAATGTTATTATTTTTAAAAGTTTTATATTTAAATAATTTATCGGTAAAATATATGCATTATCAAAATCTAAGCATGAAGCAGGAAACGTGCTGAAATAATTGAGGGCCCCTCTTGACTCAGCTTGCATTCAAAAATCAAAACCTATGGCTCTGCTCTCTTCCCACTCCCTTTTGATTCCAAATCTAAACGCATCACTTTTAATTAGCCTATTACTCGGATAGAACCCTCACCCTCTTTTACTTTTCTTTCTTTAGTTCTGATAACTCCAACATCTGGTCAAGTATTTCCTACATATAAATATAAAAAATTTACATATTCATAGTATATCAAACTGTAATTATTTTTTAAATATATAGAGACGGAACCGGAATTTAAGGTTGAAAGGAGTAAAATGTAAAATTTTAAAGGTAAGAGACGAATTTAAAATTATTTTTTTCAAAAAATATATAAAAAAAAACAAAGACAATTTTTTTTGTGCTTCGGGGGCAAGAGCCCCTCTTACGATAGACATGGATTCGTATGACCCCCTAAGAACATATTATTTACAATTTTCACAAATTTGTTGTCCTTTCTAATTATGAATAATTTAGCAGGATTCAATATTTTAAAATAAATAAATAAAAATGTTTTTTTAATCTTCTGTCCGAGCCTTAAATATATATCTTACAGTGAAGCTTTCTTCAGAGCTCATCAGTCCTTTTCTTTTAAGTGAAAGGTCTCCTTCACCATCTGCTTTATTGAGTATCAATTCAATTTACTTAGTTTGAGCCTTTGAGGTAGATTTTTCTTTTTACCTTTCCCTTCCCATTTCGCCTCAAAAGCAACCAATTTTCCTTGTCAAATTAATCAAATAACTCCAGAATTTACTGCTCAACATAATTTTTTGCTGGGATCATATCGGTAATGAGTTCAATACTATTATAATTATCGAGATGAAAATGACAAAAACAAAATATTACAAAAAAAGAAAAATATTTATTTATAGGATAAGTTGTTTGGTTACAAAAGAAATTTGCATGGAAAATAATTCTACTTAAACTGTCTCTTACTCTTCAACGTAAGTTCAAATGATGAAGTAGGTAGGGTTCAACATATAGGCATGAGCTGCCCCCACTTTTGTCACTGCTTCTTTATTAATATTCGGGCCGGTCCGCAAGAGAATTTGTGTCACCACTCTACCAAATACTCTTTAAGTAAGATCTTGAATTCAAATCTAATAAACATAACAAACAAAACTTAGGATTCAATAGAGCTTTTTCTCTCAAAATGAATATTGAATCGATCCGATTTCAAACTTATAATTAAAACCCAAAGTAGTCATATTGTTTCTTTCAATCCTTTTGATAACAATATGGACTTTTTTGTTCGAGATATTCAATATTTGATAGTCATATTGAATCTCAGCTAAATCCGAATTGAGTTGGGACATACCCTTAGATAGAACTTGAACTCGAGCGACTGAAACATTAGTATCAAACTCTCTGCTGCTCGATCGATGGGTAGTTGTTCCTATGGGATTGGGACTTAATTTATTCCTTGGGATCCAACACTTTGATAAGCAAATAAGAGAATGTTCCTTTTTTATACACTTAAGGACACACATAATGGTCCCCTTTTTGTCTTGTTACGATCGTAACACACCCAAAAACAGCAAACAAAACATAGAATTATATGGAAATTGGTCCCCGCCCTCCTTTTTTTTTTCTTACAATTTCTTTCTCTTTTTGTAAACCCTTATTTGTTTGTGTTTCATTAAAAGAAACAAATCCAGTGTCTCAGATTCCCATCTCTTTAAGTACGGGGGGATTGGAAAACTTTGGATCCCCCGATGCAAGTTTATTGACGTACACGTGTCACAAACCCACTTACGCAAGTACAAAGTGGGAGTTTTTCCTTGCTTTTACACTGAACTCCTTTGTTTTAAGGTAAAGTACACAAGTGACTACTTAACTAGTTGGATGTACTTATTTTGATCATTAAATTATTAAATTCGTCAATTAGACTACTAAACTTATTAATTGACATATTTTAATCATCGTCGTTAAAAAATTAACGGAGGGTGATAAAAGGATGACATAGCAGTTAACAGAAATTTGTAAAATTCTACATTTAGTCCCTATTATTTATTTATTAAATCAATTTAATCCGAATTTTATTTTAATTAAATAAAATTAATCAACCAATCGGATGATGACAAGTGTCATCACTTAATTGGATTAATTTACTCAAATTTAAATTTATTTTGTTTAATATTTAATATATTTTTTCCTCCAATAAGGTGGTGACGTCACCACCTGATTAAAGGAAAATTGAAGAGAAAATGATGAGTTTGGCATGGATTAAACCTGCAACCTCTAAGTTAAACCCCCTCATAGCTTTACCACTACTCCAACCGGTCTTTAGTGAAATGAATTGCACCATTTAATATATATCTTATAATGCAGCAAATGCTAGGAAATATAGAAGTAAAAATTGTTGAAATGTGACTCAAACCTAGAACACTTGAGATGTGTAAAATCACACAAACCACCAAATCAAATTAAATAATAAATTAAAAATGAAAACATTTTAAATAGGTTTAAAATAGTTATTAAAACAAGATTTAAAATCAAATAGATTTCTAATTTTTTATTTATCAAATAAAATATTAAATATTTTTCTTTTTCACATTTAAATTAGATCGAATATTAAATATTTTTCTTTTTCGCATTTAAATTAAATCAAATATTAAATATTTTTTTCTTTTTCATATTTAAATTAAATCGAATATTAAATATTTTTTTATTTTTCATATTTAAATTAAATCGAATATTAAATATTTATCCTTTTCATATTTAAATTAATTTGAATATTAAATATTTTTTATTTTTCGTATTTGAATTAAATCGAATATTAAATATTTGATTTTTTTCATATTTAAATTAAATTGAATATTAAATATTTTTTCTTTTTCATATTTAAATTAAATCAAATATTAAATATTTGATTTTTTCATATTAAATTAAATCAAATATTAAATATTTTTTCATATTTAAATTAAATTGAATATTAAATATTTGATTTGATTTAAAAATAAAAAATCATAAATCTATTTTCATTTTAAATCTTGTTTTAATAACTACTTTGAACCTATTTAAAATGTTTTCATGTTTAATTTATTATTTAATTTGATTTGGTGGATTGCGTGATTTTACACATCTCAAGTGATCTAGGTTTGAGTCCCCTTTCAATAATCCTTTCAATAATTTTTACTTCTTTATTCCCTAGCATTTGCTGCATTATAAGATATATATTAAATGGTGCAATTCATTTCACTATAGATGGGTTGGAGTAGTGGTAAAGTTGTGGGGTTTTTAACCTGGTGTTTGTAGGTTCAATCCACGCCAAACTCATCCTTTTTCTCTTCAATTTTCCTTTAACCAGGTAGTGACATGTGTCACCACCGGACTGGAGGGAAAAATATATTAAATATTAAATAAATTAAATTAAAATTTGAGTAAATTAATTCAATTAGGTGATGACACGTGTCATCTTCCAATTGGTTGATTAATTCTATTTAATTAAAATAAAATTAGGATCAAAATGATTTAATAAATAAAAAACAATGACTAAATGTGTAATTTTACAAATTTCTGTTAACTGCCACATCATCCCTTCGTCACCATTCCGTTAGCTTTTTAACGGCGGTGGACAAAGTAGGTTAATTTAATAAGTTTTGTGGTCTGATTGACGAGTTCGATAGTTCGGTGATCAAAATAGATACGCCCAAATAGTTCGGTGGTCACTGGTGTAGCTTACCCTTTATTTTATTACACAAGTTTTTGTTACAAAGATTATGCAATACAAGTACACTACATAGCTTACATAATTGTTTATGTTTTAAAGATTAAAAATTAATTTAAAAATGGGTTATATTTTGATGCACAATTCGTGTAAAAAAACTTATACAACACTTTTTAAAATCTAAAGCCTAAAATCCCAACTCTAACATTATAAATTTTAAACACTAAATGTAATTTAAAATTAGATTATATTTTGATACAAAATTTGTGTACAAAAAATTACATAACCCTTTTAAAAATCTAAAACCTAAAACCCTAACTCTAACACCCTAAATTTTAATCCTTAAACTCCAAACGCTATCATTAAGTCTTACATTCTAAAGCTACAATCTATACCTATAAACTCTAAACCATAAACTCTAAACCCCTAAATTTGACAAGCACGTGTAAACTTTAGTTTACATATACTGTGTGTTATGAAGTCACCGACTTCGTTCTTTATCTTTTTAGAGAGCTCCAAAAGATACTCATATAGTACTATTATAATAATCAAATAATATAAGGAAAACCAATAATCTAGAGAGATCTAAAATATAAAGTATTATTATAATATTATATTGTAAAATATCTAGCTCCTAAACCGACATAGTGAGCCTATAAATTGGTTATGTATTGCTAAAGTGAGTGTGTGCAAATTGAGTGCAAGTGAGGAGTAGAGTGATGCGATGTGTAGTGTGAAAGTGGGTGTAGGTGCTAGTGTGAAAGAGAGTGAAGAGTAAGGTGGGTACAAGTGACGCGAGGTGTAGTGTGTGAGTGAGGTGGGTGCGAGTATCGTGAGAAATATTGTAGTAAGGTATGTTTGTAATATTTTTGTATATCAATAAAAGTGTTGTTTATTCTTGTAATTAGAAGTTTCCCGGTCGAGCCTTAGTTCATGTATTTCTTAGTGCACTTAATTGGTTATTATATGGTAGGCTATGTCGCCTAAATAGTATATGGTCGGTTATACCGTCTAATTGATATATGGTCGGCACTGCCGCCTAAGGTATTATGCACTAAGAAATTAGAAGATATAAAGGCTAACCGACTCAGTGAGTTGGTGTAGTAGTAGTGGTCAGTCTTAGGTCCTCCATAGTGGGTGTGTTGAGTCTGTCGGGTTTCCAACAATTGGTATCATAGGAGGTGGTCTGGGATCGTTACTAGTGGAGAAAGCTTCGGTAAGCGTTGGATGCTTACATTGGTCGGCGTTGTATCAAGGTGCTAAAGGGAAAATCTGCCAAAATACAGCCAGGGACTGTAAAGCTATTGGTTTGGAACCAAGCTTAGTGGACGCCGATCGTCAGTCAGCATGGCAGACTTTAGAAGCACAAGCAATGTGTTAGGAAGCTCAAAGACCACAACTACGGTTATTGAGAGACATGCATAGAGTCTTACCTACAAGGTCAGGATTTGTGGGACATAGTCGCATGTACCAACACAACTCTTCCACCGAGGAAGAATGCAGAAGCCTTGAAAAAATAGAAGATCAAGGTTGAGAAGGCTTTATATATATTGAAGACCACAATCGAGGAGGATCTATTGGAGTATATTCGTGATAATAAGATACCAAAGGCAGCCTGAGAAACATTGGTGAAGATATTTTCAAAGAATAATGAAGCACACCTCCAACTCTTGAAAAATAAGCTCGCAGACATCTCACAATGAAACCTGTCTGTTGCTCAGTATTTCACCAGAGTGAAATCTATTTATCGTGATATATCTCAATTTGCACCGGAGGAGAAGGTGAGTGAGGCAAGGATGAAAATGATTCTCATCCATGACCTAAGACCCGAGTACAATGCATTTGTTGCCGTTGTAAGGGGATGACCTACTCAACCATCCTTAGTGGAGCTAGAGAACCTGTTGGCTAATCAATAAGCATTATCCAAATAGATGAGTGGTGTAACCATAAAAGAATAATATGAAGCACTCTTCACCAGCAAGAAAAAAGACACGTCACACAGACAAGAATTGACGAAGGAAAAAAGGCCACAAGAAGGTAAGCATTATTCAAAAGAAAGAAGTAACACTTCAGGGGGAGCTCGACATGAAATAAAAAACTATCGTCAAAAAATGAAAGGGGCGATAGAAGGAAAATTGGTGAATGCTTCAATTGCGGAAAGAAGGGTTATTTTGCTCGAGAATGCAGATTCTATAAAAGATTAACTTTTCAAGGAAATATGACCACCACAAAAGAGGAATAGAATGGGGTTATGTTGGAAGCTTCCACCAGCGAGGAAGAATGGGATGCAGAAGCTGGACTTTAATTTGAAGAGGATTTGATAAACAACACGCAAGAATCGTCTCTTGTAGCAACCACAGACTCAAAGACGAACTACGAGGATGAAGAAGACATAGAGGCACCAACTCTCGTTACAATTATAACTCCAAATATATAGTACAATGATGACGAAAAGTTAGAAGAAGACATAGAGAAACCAGCTCTTGCAACAACCATGAATTCAAAATTTAACACGTTCAAGAAAATAGACTACGAGGATGAAGAATAGTTCGTAGAATAAATGAAGGAACCATATTTTGCAACAACTATGGAGTCAAAAAATGATTATGATGAGGATTGGATCGTCGATGTTGGGTGCTCCAATGATGAGAGATTCATTTCAAGAAATATGATGTTTGATGTAGCTTATTCTTGGTGGTCACCTTAGGAGATCGAACTTTCAGAATCTCATGACATAGAAGAAGTTCCAAGAGATGAGAAAGAAAGTGAAGAGCAAACATCAGATTTAAGTGAAGAAAGAGAAAGCTCACCCTTAAAAGATAAAAGTCTGTAGAAGACGATTGTACATCAACCTACATATGAGGAGCCTTGTCCAAGGCAAATGGAAGTCAACAAGCTTTACGAGGAAATGTTAGATGTCCTAAACGAGGCTACTGGTGAGTGTTCGCAAGAATGTGAGACTTTTTCAAATTCTATTTCTAGTGAAATCCTTATCCTGAAAAAAAAGAAAACAAAGCTCTAAGGAAATAGCTTAAGGTAATACATGAGGAATTAGAAAACATGAAGGAGGAGATTATGCTTCTTAAGGCACTAGCTCATAATGGGAGAGCCACCTCATCCATCCCAATTCTAACTCCTTTGAGGGTGAAGGTTTCTAAACCCGAGTTGTATAAAAAGGCAATGAACGTGAAGAATGAAGATAACTTCTGGTGGAGCTTGGAACAATACATCCAAGCTACAAATACTGTGGAGGATGCTAGGACAATTGACAATGCCTTACTTTATTGGGGAGATACCACGCAGCTATGGTTGTGGCGCAAGCATGGTAAAATAAAAAAGGGGATTGTTGTTCGAGAAAGTGAAGATTGAAGAACAACCAGTACGTGCCTTAGTCGACAATAGAGCAACAAACAAGTTTGCCAAGGAGATCCTTGCAAAATAGATCAAGACGATGCCATCAAAGATAGATGAACAAGTTACAAACCAATTCACGGTGATTCTGAGTAGAAAGTAGTCTAGAAAAGCACTCGGAATAATCTACAAATCATATATAGAAAGAAATCGTTGAGGGGGAGTGTTATGAAGTCACCAGCTTCGTTCTTCATCTTTATAGAGAGATCCAAGAGATACTCATATAGTATTATTATAATAACCAAATAATACAAGGAAAACCAATGATCTAGAGAGATCTAAAATATATAGTATTATTATCATATTATATTGTAAAATATCTAGCTTCTAAACCGACATAGTGAGCATATAAATTGGTTGTGCAATTACTAGAGTGTGTGCAAATTGAGTGCAAGTGAGGTGTAGTGTGAAAGTGAGTGTAGGTGCAAGTGTGAAAATGAGTGAGGAGTGACATGAGAAGAGTGAGGTGGGTACAAGTGACGTGAGGCGTAGTGTGTGAGTGAGGTGGGTGCGAGTGCCATGAAAAATATTGTAGTGAGGTATGTTTGTAATATTTTTGTATATCAATAAAAGTACTGTTTATTCTTGTAATTAGAAGTTTCCCGGTCGAGCCTTAGTTCATGTATTTTTTAGTGCACTTAATTGGTTATTATATGGTCAGCTATGTCGCCTAAATGTTATATGGTCGACACTGCAACCTAAATAGTATATGGTCGGTTATTCCGCCTAATTGATATATGGTCAGCACTGCCGCCTAAGGTATTGTGCACTAAGAAATTAGAAGATAGAAAGGCTAACCGACTCAGTGAGTTGGTGTAGTAGTAGTGGTCAGTCTTAGGTCCTCTATAGTGGGTGTGTTGGGTCCGTCGGGTTTCCAACACTGTGTATCAAAATTTTTATCTTTAAAATTTAATTTTTAGTTTGTATGGTTTAATAAAAAAATAATTTATTATAAAAAATAAAAATTTAATTTAAGATTTAATGTTTAATTTTTAAAGTTTATAATTTCAATTTAAAGTTTCAAATTTAAGAATTTAAAATTAATATCTTAATTTTTAAAGAGTAAAAAATACGATTTTACATATTTTTTCACACGATATTTGTATTAAAAATTTTACTTTTTATCTCTTAACATATATTGTTCAAATATATACGCACTTCTCCAAGACCGAAATGGGTTTGGCAGAGGGGCGGATGCATATGACTTTACATGAGAGCACATGCATCCCATTTTTAGAAATTAAGTTTAAATTATTATTAATTTCTCCTTTAATTTTTCTAAAATTTAACGTGTACAGGTAAATAAGTATTTTTTGTATTTATTTAAAAATATTTTATTTTTTATTTTAAATATTTAGATCCGTCACTGATTTGATAAAAAGAGTTTTTGCAATAATAAGCTTCAATTAATAATATTAATATAAATTATAGGCATAAAGTCAAAAAATGTCCACAAACGTTTGATTGAATAGTCAGTTTAGTCTCTATTTTTTTGGAATAATTCAACCATCAACGTTTCATTTTGTGTCAAAATAGCTCATATGCGGATGTAAATTGTCAGTCAATTGACAGAAAATATCTTGAAACGACGTGACAAACATATATGGCAGTGCATGCCGATATGTCATTATCATATAAACAAATGTATTGACTTGAAAAAATGTTATATCAGTAAAAAAAATAATTTTATAAAATTATATAAAATATTTTTCTGCTGGCTTATTATTTTATTAAGTCATTTTAAAATATTTACTGCTTGTTTTCTAATATTTTTTATTCGTATAGGGGTTATTTTAATCTAAAATTAAACGTTAAGGGTTGAATTGCTCCAAAAAAAGAATAAGAGCTAAAGTGACTATTCAATCAAACGTTAAGAGTATTTTTTTTGACTTTATGCCTAAATTATAATAGTAAAATTATATAAGATGGTATATAAATTATATCTTAACCTTTCAAAAGGTTTTGTTATATAAGATGGTATATATGACTTTTTATGTTTTATATCGGTACTTATATTTACTTTTTAAAATTGATACATAATATTGATATAATATTTTTAATAATTAATTAAATTATGTTACGTAACACGTAATATCTTAATTGATTAGCTCCACGTCAACAACCTAAATGGTTGTAAAAATGCAAAAATTAATAAAATACTAAATTTAAAATGTTTTTCAAAACTCAGATATTACTTTAACAAAGAATTTTAGATACCAATAAAATAATAATAAAATCATGTAAGAATTACTGTAATAAAAATACTAAATAAAAAATGTTTTTATACTCTATTATTGCCGGGTAGAAATGGGTGGGGAGTAGAGTAAACCGTCGTGGTCGTACACGTGGTTAGATAGAATGTCGTGTCGTATATTAATGTATAGAGGGTCCCATAGCTTAGGATACCCCGAGACCAAAGCCTTCAGTCTTTTACTATTCAAATCAATCTTTTATGACGGACTTGATGGGTCAGCACTGAGTATGCAGCGGAAATTAAATTATTTAATTTAACTTTATATAAAAACACTCAACACGTCGTGGTTCGACTTGAAACAATTTTAAATAAAATTTAAATTATAAAATAAAAATTTAAATAATTTGAATATTTAGAAATTTTTAATAATTAATGAAGTGATTTTTAAATTTGAGTTGATCTTTAAATTCTTTTTGATATATATTACATATGAAAAAATATATGTGTATAGTATATAATTATAGAAAATCGTTTAAATATAAAATAATTAGTATCAAAATATTATAAATGTTTATAATTAAATTTGAACAGAAACTCGAACAATTCCACTTGACTCAAATTTTATGAACTCGACTTAACTAAAAAATTTAAATAAAATTTAAGTTATAAAGTATAACTCTTTAACTCGACTAACTTAAAATTTTTTACTCAACTCGACTTGATCAAATATTTACTCTAGTAACAACAACAGCAACGACCCACAAACCATAACCAAAGCTGGAAGAAACTTCAAAATCAGAGCCTTTATGCAGGTTTTAAAAGAAAATTTTACAACAAAGAATATGCATTTTTAAATTGTTTTATCCATGTCCAATTGTCCACTAAGTTCAAAATGGAAAGTTCTAGGGTGAGGCACTATTAGTGTACAATTAAAATGAAGTGGATTTACACAAAATTTTATTAAGTTGATAAGAAGTTAGCTATACAAATTATTATATAAGGTAAAATCTTGTCAAATTCTTACCAAGTTGATAAGAATTTATGTAATTATACAAATTCTTACTCAATTATTAAGAATTTAGATTCTACCTAAATTATTACCCAATACTACACAAATTCTTAGAAAAGGGGTAAGAATTTATGTTGGGCCGCATTTTAGCCTCGCCCTAAAATTTACCGAAATGGGAAATTATTCTATTTAATTCGAAAGATTTGTCATCTTAGATGAATAAGTTCGTTAGTTTCAAATAGGCCTGTAAACGAACTCGAACGATGGTATGTTCATATTCATTTGTTTAATTTTAACCGAACAAATGAGCGAACACGAACATCAAAGCGAATATAATTTATTGTTTGTGATCGTTTGTTAAGGAATGTAGCTTGTTCGTGTTCGTTCGTTAAAATGATAAATGAACGTAAACAAACACAAACGAACGAACATAAAATGCTACGTGAATAAATTTAAACGTACATAAACGAACGAACATATGTGAATTAATTAATTTTTAAAATATAATTATTTTGTTATGAAAAATAATAAATATAAATGGATATATGTTAATAAATATAAATGAACATATTATCGAACGTTCACGAACGTTAATGAACGAACGAGCATTTTGTTCGTGTTCGTTCATTTAATTAAACAAACATAAAATATTGTTCATGTTCATTCGTTTAATAAATAAACGAACATAGACAAACTTCTCGCCGAACGGTTCACGAACGGTTCGTTGAACGTTTGGTTCATTTTCAGCCCTAGTGTCAAATTCAATTGTATTAGTATGCAAGGATGGTTCTGATGGCTAACATGCAATGTCTCGGAATGCATTGATGGTTCTAGTGACAGATCGAGGAGTGTTGGAGAAGCAGTTGTACCACCTAAAAATTTCAAACTATATATAAATTTTGTATTTTTTATCGATGATCTAAGTTCGCATTCCTTAAAATTTTATTATTATGCACTTCTAAATTTCTAACATTACAGCCTAACAACTAGCACCTCTAACATAAAATTATACGCCTGTCCTGGATGTTTTCTATGTAACTTAGGTTTAATTAAGCATTTATATAGTCCATTAAGATATATTTATTTGGATTTTATTTCCAATACACTAAGTGCATGTTAAAACAGCCAGAGGACATTTCGAACCTTTAAGCCTTAAAGTAATAGCAATTTAGTTAAAATTTATCCAATTTAATACTAAACTTGAACTCTGATTTTTTTAGTATATCCTTTATTTGTATTATGATTTATATTTAAAGACAACAAACATATCTAGAGTTTAAATTTGAATTCTCTTACTAGACGTACCAATACTATAATATTATGTTTGTTACTAATTAATTCAAGTAGACTTATAATATAAATTGGTATTTGAATTTGACAAGTTGTTTTTTTAGTATCTGATTTTTTATATCTCAAATTGATACTTGATAATTTTTTTTTAAATTTAGCTTGGTTTATTTATGAACCTTGGAAGCCTCTTTTGTTAAAGAGTGATGTACTAGGCTCTTGAAAGCGTGCGTTGTTGTCCGGCCAGCTCGGCTTGATTCGTATTTGTGTTAACATGCGTCGAAGACACTTCTATGCGTGTTATATCTTTTTATAGAAAATTCGAAAGAATTGTTTTGTAAAATACTGAACACTGAAAAATTATTCTCTTTGAGAACACTATATTTATAATACGTTTGAATGGTTTGAAATTTAATATAGTAATTAAGGGAATAATTATGTGAATGTTTAAATGATAATTACTTAATTATCTAGAACGTTTTAACAGATAATTAAGCACGTTTTAGTGTTGTCTTTACAGCTATCCTTTAAACTTAAATTCAGTGTTCAAAACGTGTTTGAACCTGGACTGTTTTATGTCCAGATTCGTCCTTATCTGCAACAGATGTTACAGCTGTTTCAAGCCATTTTTAAAACGTGTTTTAAATGACATAATTATAGGGTTTAAGATCTGTCTTATCTTGAATGTATTTTTACGATTTTAACCCTAAATTTCAACTATAAATATGAGCTTTCTTAGCTCTTTTTTATCATTTGAAAAAAACAAACAGCTTATTCAAAATTCTCTTTGGTTTCTTGAGTTCAAATCATTTCACGATCAAGAAGAGCAATACCGACGATTTCCACTTTGAAGTTTGGGTGTACAAACTTCCGAAGAGTCCGTGCTAACTTCGGGGGACAAAATCCGCCCGTTGCAGCAACTACACCGGTTGAGGCGAATCTGTTTCTAAGGCAGTGGTTTACCACGACATGGTTCAATCCTTATTTTCGATTTTTTTATTTTCCCAGTCAGTGCAGTATTCTTTCCAACAATTGATACTTGTGTTAACTTTGCGTCTCAACATTCAATCGAATTGTTGGTGTAACATTGATCGGTCAAAATGATAATATCATTAAGTGTCACATATCATAGTATGATTGATTGTTGAAATACCACATCAGTATCATGTATATGTGTGATGGTTTTTTTCCAAACTTAAGTATCAATATGAGAATTCTTTCCAAGTTCAATTATCAATTTGAGGCACAAGAATTAAGGTACCAAGTTGAAAAAGATGCCGAATTGAAGTATCAATTTGTATAATTCAAAGTAAAGTGGTTAAGTTGGAAAATTGCAATAATGTCATGTAAATTGTGAATATGTTGAGAGGCAGAGGGAGAGGGAGAGGGAGAGGGAGAGGGAGAGGGAGAGAGTGATATTGACAAGTGCCCATCGTTGTCAGGCAGCTGGTGTTGTAAGAGGGCAGGGGCAGTGTTCAGTAAGAAATGGCGCGTGGTGATGACTCATATTTTGCTGCGATCTGTATCCAGCTGCAGCCCTTTCTTATATTTACTACTTTGAAATTGCAGTCTGTTTGTCTCAACTTTTTCCCTCTCAACATCAATACAATGTTTTTGAGTGACTGGGGGGTTGGGTTAAAAAAATAGTAAGTTTTAAAAATTATTCAAGAATTTTAAACAATATATTTTAAAATAATATTTTAGGTTATTTTTTATAATTTTTAACAGTTCAATATTTATAAAATAAAATTTAATGCTTTATTAAAGAATTTAAAATATTATAAAAAATAAGTATCGAATATTATTTTGTAAGTATACAAATTTGTCAAAAAACAAAAAAACCTAAAATATCATTGAAAAATCTAATATTTTAAATTATTAGATAAATTTTAAATTTTATTATTTTTTAATCATACTCTAAACCTACCGTACTTTCGACTCTCCTAATGTCTTTATTTCACCACAAATGCTTTGGTTATTTATTTTCCGGAAAAAAAAAATCAGTACGTTTTCTCCTGACCATTCATATTTTTGGTGAGATTTGATGAATGAACCTGTAATATGATTACATGCATGGATGGATTGAGAGGTCGGAAACGGTTGTTGTTTTGAAAATTTAATTTCTTTTATATGATTTATAAATATTTTATAATATTTTTAGGTATTTTTATTTAAAATCTCTTTTTACCAATAAAATTTTATAAGTTCGCCTCAAAAATTATATAGGTCTGCCGCTTAATATATGTTCGCTGCGTAAAATTTTATCACTTCAAATGAATTTAATTTTAAAATTTCATAACACATTATATTTTTATTTTGTTCTTACCAAACCTTATAAATACAGTTATAAACCTTCAATACATTAAATATATTTTTTATATTCCGTACATATTTTACTGTAGACATTCAAAATTTTTTACTGTTATTTTCAATAACATTGTCTCAAACATTCAAATATGAACTAAAGATGTTAAATGACGAGGACAAGGATACTTGGCTAAATCAACTGAATATATCCCTTAACTCACTATTTTAAGTAACATGAGTTCCGTGTTGAGTGAATAAATAAGAATACAAACAATTTAATTTACCTCGTTTTTCTTATACAGAACTCGCGTTGAACTAGACACATATTTATTCTACGTTAGTTGAAAGGAATATCTATCTAAATAATCTTGAAATAGGATTATATATCTAATTAATAGTCACCGAGGGAGATATATTCCTCCATTTGTAAAAAAATAAAAGGGTGAAAATAACCGCTTTGGTCAATTTTGATTAAATTTAATAATTATTTTATAATATTTTAATAAATTTAATGATTATTTTATGGGGATATTTATTGTTTGATTAAAATTTATTTAATCGATTGACCAATATTTAATTTAATAAATTGATCAGTTAATTAAGCATTTGTTCGATTAATAGTTACAGATTTTTTCAACATTCAATTATCGGTTAATAAATTTCGGTCAATTCAGCTCTAAACTAGTTGACTAATATACTTTAAATTTTAAGTTAAAATCCCAACAATGACCATACTATTAAAACCCAATATTTATGTTTTAATCCCAACGCTAAAAAGGAGAAAATAGAGTATAAAAATAAAAAATATCTAACAAAAAAACTTTTTCGTTTTATTGCTACTTAGATTGTTATTTTGAATCAAAATAGAAAAAAATATTAATTTTTGAAAAAATTGGTTCGGTGATTACATATTTTAAGATTTCGATCAATTCAATTTTGAATAATTTATTTCGTTTATAAATCGAACAAACTGTTTTAACACTCCTACTATTTTATAACTTTTGAAAGATCAATTACTATAATAATTATTTCTGATAATATTGCGAGTACTTATTGAATTTACCAAAAATAAAATATGGCGAAGGCTTGTTTGTAAGAATATAAATCTTTACCATTTTTTGGTGTCTCTATTTATGCTCATATTAAAAAGTTAGGTTTAGAGTTTATGTCTAAGGTTTAAGATTATTGTTTATAACTAGAGTTTAGGGAATTATATGTGGTGTACTTTTCAGAGTTTAAGGTTTAGAATTTAAGGCTATGACTTATAATTTAATTTTTTAGCGTTGAGTATAGAAATAGACAAGAAATTTATATTCTTCATTGTACACTAAAATCTTTATAAATTAATAAGGTCAATACCAGATAAATTTATTAATTTAAAGAGGTATTAATTAATTGATAAATTAATAATTTATTAATTTAAAGAGATTTTTTTCCCGATTCGACGAACCTACATTATTCTTCATGAATAAAAAAAGATACGTTGTATTGACTAATTGAATGATGTTCATGTACAATATGACAAATTAAATATACTACATACCCCTAAAAAACAAAGTTCATTGTAGTATGAGAACGCAACACCGGAGTTTTTGGATGCAGTAAAGAAAGAGATAAAATACAGCTAGATTTAAATTTTTATAAGAAGCAAACAACAATATAATCATATTTTACTAAGTTGTTCTAGTTATATTTGTAATTTTATAGAATTATTAATTTATAATATTGAATGACCGTAAATTTATATAAGGGTCTTTTTAAAAAAATATTATCTTATTAATTTATTGAAATTGTTAATTTAGATCTTAAACCTAAATCAAAACTTAAAAAGTTATTATTTTAGAAAGATTATTAATTCATGGCGTATTAATTTATAGAGCTATTGGTAATATTGGTTGGATATTCCCTTTAGGGATTTAATTGGAAATCTACCCCTTTTAAACAACATTTAAAAAAATACCCCAATTCGGGCAAAGTATGTAGAACTCGTAGTCTGTAAGATGCGTTTTTAGAACTCGCGGTTATCCAAATGCGAGTTTTATCCGATGTGGATTATCTTATCCGTTATCCCAGTTTCTTTAAAAAAAACAAATAGAACTTGCTCCTTATAGGACGCGAGTTTGGAGAGATTTTCATACGAAACGACGCAAATTTATTACTTTATCTGGGAAAGGACAGAACTCGCATTTGGCGGGGTGCGAGTTCATGGATAATAAATTGAACGGTTAAAAAATTTAATTATCGTGTTAAATTTACGCAGAACTCGTGTTTAGTAGGGCGCAAATTCTGAAATTCGCGTCCA
Organism: Hibiscus mutabilis; assembly: GCA_019671005.1. Taxonomy (NCBI): domain Eukaryota; kingdom Viridiplantae; phylum Streptophyta; class Magnoliopsida; order Malvales; family Malvaceae; genus Hibiscus; species Hibiscus mutabilis. The sequence goes on from CM033729.1 coordinate 48,274,368, forward strand.
ACAAGACGCGAGTTTCATTAAATACTCACAACCTAACATGTGATTTTCACTATAAAATGGCCTTACCTTTTACCCAACACCAAAGTTCACTCTCTCTCAATTTTACTCTATTTCTCTCAACTTCTCTGTTGTTCTTTTTGCATAAAAACATGACAACATAGCAATTTTAACGCGATTTTTATACTTGTTCAGATGTCTTATACGAGATGATTTTTATACAATTTTCAAGAGATGTCTCACTAATACGACGTTGAAGTTCAGAAATACGAAAAAATTACCCTAACATCGTACAAAATCACCTAAAACATGTCAATCGAGCTTTGTTTTAACAATAGGAATACATAAAACTCAAGTTCGTTACAACGCGAGTTCTATCCAGAAAACACGATAATTTCGCGTCGTATCGTCTCAGTCTCGTAAAACTCGCGTCCTGATAAGCGAAAATTCGTTTAATAATTTTAAAAAATAGGCCAACAGATAAGTGACACCATATCAAACTAAAATTCACGTCTGTTTAAGCGCAAATTCTGAAAAATTATTCGACAGACCGTTAATTTTTATTATGTAATTCGAATAAATAATATTTTTCAAATATTATTTAAAGGGTAGATTTTCAATTAAATTTTCTAAAGGAATATTCAACTAATATTGTCAGAGAGATATTACTAAAAAATAAATTAAAAAAATGTGATCCTTTGAAGTCTCATCAGCCATTTCTCTATCTATCTCTGTCTTTCTGTCTGTCTCACTTATTGCTGTTTCAGCAACTGTGTCAAACTTAGCAATTTGCAGCCTTTTCTCTTTCTCAATCTCCATCACTCATCTGCCCTGCCCCACCATTCCACTTATGTGTGCAATACGATAACCAATAAACCTAAGCCTTTCCATTTATATTTCTCCTTCCTTTAAACTAAACTACCTTAAAATAATAAACTAAAATTTCTTCTTTTTCGTGAGACAATCAGACGATGCTTCAGTGCTCTCTGCGTACGCTAAACCGGCAAAGGTAAGCAAAAAAAGAAGTATCCTATCGACCGTTAGTTACTTCGTAATCATATATATATATATATATATATTCATACACAGGAGAGGACAGTGCTACTAGCTGCAAACGCAAGCGAAAGGACAGTGATTATGGAAAATGGCGGGAACATGTTCCCGGGGAGCCAAGGTCAAACTGGTAATAGCAACATTAATCTGGTCTGGGACATACGGGAGCTTAATCCTACTACTACAAGTACGAGATTCGAATGGGGAGGCAACAATAATATCAACGCCTTCAATTTGTACGCCACTACTGCTCCTACCAGCAGCGGCGCCGCCGCCGCCAGGGCGGAGATTGTGCCATCAACCTCCTCCACACTCGCTGAGTTGTATAACAATGCTCCGTCATTGATGTTCCTTCCTCACCATGTCAATGCTAGTCTCGCCCATCACTTGGACCAGGGACACTCGATTTACACCGGCGACGGGTCTCGCATGCACCCCGACCCTCATCTTGTTTGCTTGAAGCTTGGCAAGAGGCACTACTTCGAGGATTCCGCATCTCTGACGGAGCGGCATCTGCTCGGTGGTGGATTCTCCATAGGAAAGAAAGGTAAACCCTACTACAATAATATTGATGACGGCGGCGTAAGTTGTGGAGTTGAGCCTTCTTCGTCATCTACAGCTGTCATGGGGAGTCCGGCGACGGTACCACGGTGTCAAGTCGAAGGTTGCGATGTTGCGCTGATGAATGCTAAAGAGTATCACCGGAGGCATAAAGTTTGTGAGATGCACTCCAAGGCACCCAAGGTGGTGGTGCTAGGGTTAGAGCAACGCTTTTGTCAACAGTGTAGCAGGTGACCCTTTTTATTTCTCCATTCATTTCTCGTTTTCCATATTAGGTCTAAAAGATATGCCATTATAGTTGTCTAAGCTACATTTTTATTAGGGTTCTTTTTAAAAATGATTATATATATATACTTTGGGTGATCATCTGAGATTAGTAAGAAACATGCGGTATTTATAAAGAGGTGATGTATATATGGGGAAATGGGCATAGGTTTCATGTGGTGTCAGAATTTGACGACTCGAAGAGGAGTTGCAGAAGGAGATTGGCAGGCCATAACCAGCGTAGAAGAAAAAGCTCTCATGATTCTGCTTCCAGGAACTCTGCTCAAGGTACTCTCTTTTTCACTCGTTTCTTCAAACTTCATTCGTTTGTTTAGCATAATGATTTACATATTACTATTATTAAAACTTAACAGAGTGTTCTCATGCTGATGTTGAACTGACTAGTTGGAAAGTGCATTTTGTTTATGATTTATATATGAATCTTCTCCTTTAGTTTTTTCTGCCATTGATTTCCTTTTAATCTGGATAAGATTTCTATCTGCTTAGCTGGCCTCTTTAGATACTGTGCTGATATTCAGTTCACAATTGACTCAAGCCATGAACTGCCTACTTGTTTAAATGCTCCCTCTTCAATGCCCCAACTTTCTTTTGCTTTCTTCCATAGTTCTAGTGGCAAAATATGGTGTTATTCCTCGTATGTGACCCGGGTTAGCTCATATGACTTACTTCGTGTGACTCGGAACTGTACTTGGTGATCGAAGTGGTGTGGAAGTTAATTATGTGATTTATGAACTCATGTGACAAAGTATGTTCTCTAAACAGAAACTGAATTGATGACCGGGAGATTTCCATACCACCTATCGTTGCCGAAAGGGCGTGCTCTCTCTCTTCTGTCATCTGCACCCGATTCTTGGATCTCCCCGTCCGATCTCTCTTCGAGATCTAGTGCCGCCTTATGCGAGCTGATCGCTGAAAATCGCGCTGCCGTACTGGCTCGACAGCTTATACTCGATCGAGACAACCACCATGGGATGGGAGATCTTGGAGAGGCCCATCTTGGGTCCGGTTCTACTGCTGTTCATCAGCATCCCTTATTACCTCAGGGTTGGGACAAGTTCCAGGAAACCGGTGCTGAGTTGACATTAAATCTGATGCAAGCTTCAAGCTTGGCATCGGGAATGTTGTCCGTGAAGAACAAAACAGAGGAAGAAGAGTGTTCGGAATTGTGGAATTCCTTGGAGGGAACACACGTAATTTGAACCGAAATTCCCATTACTCATTCGGCCTGTAATAGTCTAATACTTGCTTGGATTATCAGTATCATTTGATTTTAGAACAATTGCCATCACCTTTCTTTGTAGCATTAACTTCTCACATTCATTTCCATTCCAACATGGGGATTTTTTTTAGTTTGTTTTATACATTATTAACTTTATAAATGCATTCGAAGGGATTTTCAAGTTTCCATTATTCAGCTGCCATGCATCTTGGACAAGACATGGCCAAGCACTGGAAAGTTAATTGTTGGTTAACCGTTATAGCGGTTATTAAACCGTAACCTATTAAAAAATAATTAATTGTTATCGCTAATTGTTACTTAAAATTTCAGTTACAGATTAATATGTAATCTATTATAATTTGTTTCCACATTCTTTTGAGAATAATAAATTTATTTTTGAGATAAATATTATATTAAATTTTTCAAAAAAAATATTTAAATAGAAAAATAGTAATCACAAATTTCATTTGATGTCTAAAAAATTTTATAACAGTTAACCGACAGGTTAATCTTTAATCATTATTTTTAACGGTTGGTTAATAGAAACCGTTTAAGGCTAATTAACCTATAAAATTTAACGGTTACGGTTTATTTTGCACACCCTATCAAGCACAGTATATTTACACTGAAGTAGATTCAAAGACACTGTTCATATTTGACAAAACCAATGTTAAATGAGCAATCAACAAAGTCAGCTATGACTGAAATTTCGTCCATGCTCCTTTACCTATCAGATATTTCTGTTCAAAGATAATTCCTTTCAATTTCATTGAGCAAAGTTCCCTCCAATAAAGTACTTGTACATTTGATTGCTTCATCACATCAGACAGATCTCACAAATCTGCAAATAAGAACATAACCAGAGCTCAATCAATAGCCGGATTGTTATCTGCTACACCTTTTTATACTTGCACAACAACAATGGTAGTTGCAAATCAGGCGATCAGGTGATTTAAGGATAAATCATCTAAAGAAGAGATTAGCATTCAAGGTGATGTTTGAGCTAAAACACTACTAGTGGCCCTTGTTTCTGTTAGGTGGCAGGTGGGGGTAGAGAACGATGTGAAAACAAGATTATTGCATTAAAAGAATCATTGACAGCTTAAACAGTTATCACAAAACTTCATGGCTATAATGCAAGCACATATCCGAATGGTTTCGGAATATGATATTGACCTTCCTGACATTCAACTAAAGTAGGAAGGGAGAAAAACTACTTAAGAGAAGGAACTAAATGTAATTTGCAGTCACACCTCGAGAAAAAGGAGATTGCAACCTCGCATAACTCAACAAAGGGATAAAAATGCATATCCAGCCTTTGTGATAATGAATGCACAAGTGAAGAAGTAGAATGTTTGCATTCAACTCTACAATGCAAGAAATAAACCATGACACTAAGAAGTGCACCAAGTAGCCTGCTTCCTATGTTACTGAAACAAGAATAAAAGAAGAATACAATTTTCATTTCTGCAAAGAGAAAATGCAAAAGAAGACTAAGATTTGGGTGCCAAATTACTAGCTTCTTCATCATACAAATCCTTCCTTTATGATTATCATGGCAGTTGGCTGTCCATAAGCAGTTGCCATAAATAGAGAGAAGAAAATAATTGAACCTATGACCAAAGCTTGCGCAGAATAGGAGAAATATGATTTGTTACTACAAATGATAGAGATAGACTAATATCTACTCAACTTTACTCACCATGGTTTATCTTTTAACGCTACTAAGGATCTAAGCACACCAGGACTAATCTTGTCAGCAAGGACACCTTTTTCCGATATCAAAAAGGATTTCTCTTTCACATAGCTTTGAAGTTTCTGAGCTTCAAGATTGAGTTTTACTTGATCTGAATAACAGCAAGGACAAGAATTAATAATTCATGCACATGAATCATGAACAAAACTATGGAAAAAAAATTCTAGTGACTGTTAACTAGCACTCTGAAATCGTGCTTTAAGCCCTCAATTCCCATAATAGTGTGTTACCGTGTCAGTGAAAACAATTACAGCAACAAGAATTGATTGAGATGATATGTCAAGCAACAAAACCAATCTATTCTCCAACTACTCAACAAAGCTCTATCCAGAATTTCTTAGTGAAAAAAGAAATCCATTATAATTTTCTAAACAAAGTAAACGCCCGAGTCCTTGAAATAAATTAAGTAGCACGAAAAACCTGTCTCCAAAATAGTGTGAGCAGCATGAAATGGTATCTTGGCAAAAACATCAGTTCCAGGGAACATCATCCACGTCTGCTCATTCGAGTCATGGTTGCCACAAGTAGCACAAACCTCCTCTACCAAAGGTCTAGATCCAGGGTTCCCAATATCCTTCATCATCAACTCAAAAGGAGATGGAACACTAGTTTTTGTTGTCCGAGCCCTCTTCCTCAGCGCGGTAAGTGCTTCCCTGTTCCCATTCCTCACTTTATCATTTTCAACCAGCTGCATTTCCAGTTAATATGACCTTAACAAATTCAGTTATTTCAGAATGGAAATAAAAATAAAAATAAAAATTGTAACAGGCACTAAATGGTATAGTTTATTTGAACTTATTAACAAAGGCATGGAGAATGCTTTAAATTGTTGACCCAGATGAATATTTTTATTGGCCAAATCAGCCCGGTGAATTTGTCTGTTCTAGGAACTGAGAGTCTGAATCTAAACTAAGGCTTACCTGATTCCTGGCTAATAACAAGTGTTCAGCTTCAGTTTCAAGTTCAATCAAGCTTTGCTGTAATAGCTTCATATTCTCATCCATTTCCAAATACCCTAAAATGAACCTTTACCTGAAATTGAACAGCGTCTATTTGAATCAACGAAAAGCAATTATTTTCCCCCTTTCTCAGTGACGGAAAATTGCAGGAGACAAATAGGGGTAAAAAACAACTATAGAACTTCAATATTTTTGACAAAAAAGCAAGTACTTTCAATTAAGCCTTGAGACTAAGATTAAAAATGAGAGGAACAAAAGGAAACCGCCTAGATTGAATACCCTTCGATTTGTAAAAACTGTGATAAAACAGAAAAAAGTAATATATTAAAGCAAGAAAAAAGCAAAATAACTTACTCTAATCCAATAAAAAGGGGTTTAAATGAGGAAGGATGCCGGCTATAGAAACTGCAGCAAACTCCGCACTGATCTCAGCTGTATCGCGAAGCCTTCAGCAAATTTCAGGTAATATAAGAGTTGTTTTACAAGAAATTGATTCCCAGAAGATCTTGAAAGTATATAAATTTGTTTTATATCATTCGGGGAAAATTAGAAAAAAAGGGTAAACTACAATAGAGGTCACTAAATTATGAGTAAGATTATATTTGATCACTCACGTATGGGTAAGGTTACATTTGGGTTATCTAATTATTAAATGTTATACTTGAGTCATTCAAATATGGGTAAGGTTACATTTAGGTCACCCTTCATATTTTAAAAAAATACATCAATTTATTCATTTTTCTTCCAAATCATTTGTATACCCTCGTTAACACTAGAGCACTTTATTTGAAATCATTAGTTAATCTAATACACAAATTGATATATTTTTTCTAAATAGGGTGGCCCAAATGTAACATTACCCATAATTGAGTGACCCAAATGTAACATTTAATAATTGAGTGACTCAAATGTAGCTTTATACATAATTGAGTGACCCAAATATAATTTTTAATAATTGGGTGACCCAAATGTAACCTTACCCATAACAAAAGTGTGTAGAGAATAAAAATATTTTAGGTTAAAGTTCACGTCATTAAATTATTCCAATGTTTATTTTGGTCATTCAACCTTTATATATTATAAAATGATCTTTAAACTTTAATTTTTGTTACAAAATAGTCGCTAAGTTGATCATGTGACTTTTCAATTATGAAAATTTGTATAATAGCACATTTAGTTGGTCATATTTATATATTCAATCAATTTAGTCATAATTAAGAAAATCAATAAATTTAACCATTCGTATTTAATACTTATTAAAAAAATATTAAATAATAAATAATATTAAACGTTAAATAATATTAAATTAATTCTGATGAAAAATATTAAATTATTTCTAATTAAAAATAAGACTAAATTCATAGAATGGGTAAATAATGAGTGCTAAATTTATTAATTTTAACTAAGTATGACCAAATTTATTGGATGTATAAATATGAAGCATTATATGTGTTATTACATAAATTTTCTTAATTATCCCATCGCCATTTAATGGCAATTAATGACCCAATGACTATTTTGTAACAAAATATCAAAATTTAATGACCATTTTGTAACATTTGAAAGTTTTTTTAGATAAATGGTTTAAATTTTATTTATCCAGAAGTAGATGAACTACTGCAAGTAAAACAAAAAAGGGATCTCAACAAATCCCTCACTGTCTACAAATTTGCATATTTACATCATCACTAAGAGCTATACGTTTGTTCTGTAAAGTATATCTAACAGTATGCTGCACAGTATCTACGTTTGTTCTGTAAAGCATATCTAACAGTATGCTGCACAGTATCCAGTATAGTGTCAGGGTTCCTAAAGATGTTCCTATTTCTTTCTTCCCACAAATGATAAATGAAAGAAGTCCAGGCTATCTTCAAGACTTTAACTACAAGGGACTTACCCTTCTATGTTCTATAGGCCCATCGAATCTCCATATCCCAATCGAGCATATCATGATGAACATTGCAAAGACCAAGCAAGCTGTGCCACACAAATCTCGAGTAGGAGCATTTAGCAAAGATATGGTTTCTGCTTTCCTTCTCAGAACTACATAGCAAACATAGTTCATCATTATCAATCCCAAATTTTATCAACCGATCTTTTGTTGGTAGGCGGTCAAGCAAAGCCATCCAAAGAATCAAAGAATATTTAGGCACATGAAGGGGGAACCACACTAGGTGTTGCCATAGAACTTTCTCTTCCTTCTCCCTAATGTCTTCCCAAAGGAGTCGAACTTTGACAGTGGCCCAATTTGTGTGCATTGGATTCCTCCACTCAAGGGGAGCTTTCCCTCGTAACTTTAAAAGCTTCATAGTGAGCCAACTATAATGTGATTTTCCATCAATCTGTCAAAACTCTCTACCCTTAAGTACATACTCTTTAATTCATGCAACCCAAAGAGAGCCCTCATTTGCAAGAATATCCTTCATTAGGGACAATAAGCAGGTTGTGTTCCATGATGATATGCTCATTAGGCCTAGATCACCCTCAGATTTGGGTTTGTAAATGTTACTCCAGCTGATCTTGGCCCCCCTCGCAGCAGTATCCTCCCCCTTCCAAAAAAACTTACTGCAAAGTTGTTCAATCCTCGTAATCACAGCTTTTGATAACACAAGCTGTCGGCACCAATAGTTAGTAATACTGAAAAGTACTGCTTTAATCAACTGCAATCTTCCTCCATAGCTGATTCGTTTAGAAGACCACGAAAGGCAGTCCTTTTCAGATAACTTGCGAGTGACTAATGGGATCCCAAGATATCGAACAGGGAGTTGTTCCAATTTGAAGCCCGTGCAATTCTGAATTTCTTCTAATTTCTGAAAAGAGATACCAGCAGAGAAAAACACATTTGAAAGTTGAATGACCAAAATGATCAATTTTGCATATTTTGGTGATCATCTGTGAACTTTACCTAATATTTTATTATGGGATAATATTTTGGTACATGAATTTGACTCGTGTTATAATTTGGTATCTAAGTTTTTTTTGTTATTAGGTACATGAATTTGAATTTAAAGTTCAACTTGGTACCTACAATTAAGTATCTGAATTCGATTTTGACGCAACCATTTTTAAACTGATAAAATAGTTTGGACGATTATTTTTGGAAATTAGGATTTTACTTTTTAATTAGATTTTGAAAAGATTTGGAGTCGCCACCGGTCACTTTGGTAGACCGGACACCATAAAAAAATTAAAGATTCGTACGAAAGTTGATTACGTGTGAGTAAGGATTAGCACCCACAACTTCAGATATCGGTACCTTTAATTTTGTTTGGCATATTTGCATTTTGAAATAACAATTCAAATTTAATTTAATCATTAATTATTAACTGGTTTATGTTCCAAATGGAAATATCCCTTTTATAATGAAATATATTTTTGCTTCGAATATAAATTGGAAACACCCATGTACGCTCAGGGCACCTCTGTTCATATTCCAAACATATATCTCCCATATAAAAGATTTTTATGCATGATTAATTATGGTTTAGTTCATTTTAAGTGCTAATATAAAAAAGACTCTAATTTAAATTTGTGTTATTTAATTTATGAATATTATTTAACTCCAAAGTTTGCATGAGATAACACTAAATTACTTTTGAGCACCATCCATATTAAACCCCAAAGTTGTAGATAAAATTCTCCTACTAATTAATTATTCTAATTATTTAAAGTTCTAATCTTATTAAGGCTCTAATTAATTAATCTAAATTATTTTTCAATTTTCTAGGGTTTTAATGAATATTGAATATTCTACTTAAGAGCTCATGTTGAACAACATCCCATTACGTTGGGACACCATTTAAATATGAAACTTTAAAGTTTCCCATTAAATACCCATTAATTTTCTATAATTATCAACCTAATTTGAATTATTAAAGTCTAATGAGTACTTAAGACTAAGGCTCTAGTTATTTAAATGTAGGTATTTAATGTTAAACTGAACATACTATATGCTTAAATTAAATCATATTTAATAAACAAATAAATACATTCAAATTAAACAATTTAATTAAATTAAAAGAATCAAATTTAAAAAATAAAACTAGATTTTGATTTTTATTAAAGAAAAGGGCTGAGTTAAAAAGATTACAAAACTTAGTGCCCAATTTCAAGCATACAAAAAGAAAAGGGCGCAGGTATAAGACCCGGCCCAAATTTTGCATGCGGATATTTTCAACTTAACACCAAAATGGTGCCATTTTGAATGGGCTTTATAAAGCCCTTTACAACCAAAATTTACCCTCATTTCTCATTCTTTCATATTTTCTCTCTCCACTCTCTCTCAAATCCTCTGCCCACAAACTCTCTGAGCCCAGAAAATAAAATCAAATCAAAATACATGATTTTGGGTTGAGTTCATCATGTGTTTACGAAGAACACGATGAACTCCGGTAAGCACCATCGTATGCCCCTTCACCTCGATTTATTTCGGCCAAGCTTCAGCCAATAACCCTTGTTCCCTGGCTACTGGGACTCGACTCCCGATCTCCACAAGCGATCGCTGGCTGTCCGAGGACAATTTTCGGCCGCCGTCCGCAAATACCTCAAAACCCTAAAAAAATTCCAATTTTGAATTTTAAACCTAAAAGTAAGCCCCGATTCAACATGATCCCCATCTTTCCTGGCCTAAAACCTAAATTTACCATCTCGGCCCTCTTCAACTCTATCGTTCTTAAAATCACTACGGTAACCGAAGAGATAAGCCCCTAATTACCATATTTTCTTATTTTTATTTATGTTTTCCTTTATTTTGGGTTCGATCCAACCTATTTTATTTTTTTAGGAAATTAAAAGATTGGAAGGAAATATACCTTATGAAAACGGTCTGATAACTTTGATTATCTTCTTTGACGGCTTCTGGACTTCTCCGATGGTGTCTCGACTTCCAGGTAACCTATTTCCTTTTTCTCTTTTTAATTTTAGATTAATTGCTAAAATTATTACGCAATTATTAATTATGGCAACTTTATCTCTTCATATTTATATGATTGACCAGGGATGACGGCACATATGACGTTATAACGCTTATGTCATCCCCATCTAACACCAACTCAGCAATGAAAAAATACAGATATGTGCCTAACTGTTTCATCCAATCCATGGCTGCCATGTGGCATTTGGGTTATCAGTTTTGGGCGCAGAAAATGAAACTTTGGACCTTGGTTTTGTTGGACTGGCAATATATTATAAAGGGTTGTAGATGAGTTGTTAACAGACTTTAGGGATTGGGCCTTGGTATTGTAATGAGCTTTGTATATTAATATTATATAAATAGATATTTGTGGACTAAACATTTTATTTAAAGGTTTTATTATATTATTTATTTTTATTTATTAAGAGAATATAATATATATACCTATACCCGGGTAAAATTCGGGTATTACAGTTGCTCTTCTTTGCTCATTGTTATGGAACGGGGATTAGGCAAAGATTGAAAAGACAAATTTTGTTCAGACCTACTGACTGTCACTCTGAGCTGCAAGTTCTTCTCATTATGAACTTTTACTCATTCTCATTTAGAAAGCTTGAACAAGTTATTCTTATTATGAACTTCCCAATCATTCTGCCATGGTTGAACTAAAGGCTAAACTAGTTCTTCTCATTATGAACTATTCATTCTTTTAAAAAATGTTGATCTACGAGCTCTTCTCATTATAAACTCTTAACCATTTGACTTCTTTCGAAAAACACAAACAAATTCTTCTTATTATGAACTCTTTCATCTTTCCTGTGAACGCTTTGTATCTCCATCCTGAGAAATCTTGAACAAGTTCTTCTCTTTATGAACTTCTCAATTTTCCTACAAGGGCTAACCGCGAAGTCTGAATCAGTTCTTCTCATTATGAACTCATTCATTCTTCTTGGAAATATTGATCCACCTCTCTGCAAATGTGTCGAACAAGCAAGCTCTTATTATTATGAACTCCTTATTATTCTTGAAAACGTTGATCCACCTCTCTGCAAAAGTGTTGAAAAAACGAGCTATTCTCATTAGGAACTCCTAATTATTCTTGGAAAAGTTTATCCACCTCTCTGTAAAAGCGTTGAATAAGCAAGTTCTTTTTATTAGGAACTTCTCATTCTTCGAATGGCGAACTCTTCTCATTATAAGTTCTTCATTATTTGTTGGACGAGCTCTTCTCATTATGAACTTTGTACTCTTTGCTGGACGAGTTCTTCTTATTATAAACTATGTACTCTTTGTTGGGTGAGTTCTTCTCATTATGAACTCTTCATTCATTGCCGGGTGAGCTTTTCTCATTAGGAGCTCTGTATTTTTTGTTGGGCGAGTTTTTCTCATTATGAACTATGTATTATTTGCTAGGTGAACTCTTCTCATTAGAAGCTCTTCATTCTTTGCTGTGCGAAATCTTCTCATTATGAACTCTGTATTCTTTTCTAGGTGAACTCTTCTCATTAGAAGCTCTTCATTCTTTATTGTGCGAAATCTTCTCATTAGGAGCTCTTCATTATTTGTTGTGCTAACTTTTCTCATTAGGAGCTTTTCATTCTTTGCTGAGCTAACTCTTCTCATTAGGAGCTCTTTATTATTGGCTGTGTGAACTATTCTCATTAGGAGCTCTTCATTCTTTGCTGGAAATACTGATTCACCTCCTCATATGGGGAAAAACTAAACCTTAAAAAATAAATAACACCAGTTAATAAAAAATTCAACCGGAAGTAATATGAAATTTCCTCAAGTTTTAGCTTGAAGCGTTGAGATCTTTAGAGTCATTGCTCATTTTACCTAAAATGTCTCGATCTTTCAGTTTGAGACTCGCATTTGTTTCTCTTCCTATGTTGATCGATTTTCTTCTATGCTTGAAACATATGCGACACTGAAACTTTTGACCAATTAAATTGTGAATCTTTCTCATTTGAGCCCAAAGTTGACCTATCTTGCTTTCCAACCTGGTAACTTGAACTTCTTTATTTTCATTGAAACCGGTGGCCCAAAAGGTTAAAATCTTTCCCGATACCATGCCCTTATTGTCTTATTGTGACGACATCCAAAAAGTTCTCATCACTCCCAATGTGATGGCCCAAAGGACTTAACATTATTCTTGAAGGACTTACTGATGACCTGAAGGTTTTATAATTGTACTGCACATTCTATCTTGTACAAATAATCAAATATTCTCATCACTCTCAAAAGAATTAACATCATGCACGAAGGACTTACTGATGACCCAAATGTTTTAGAATTGTACTGCACTTTTGTCTTGTGCAAACAATCAAATATTCTCATTACTCTCGAAGGTGATTGCCCGAAGGACTTAACATCATGCCCGAAGGACTTACCTATGACCCAAAGGTTTTAAATTATACTACACTTTCTGTCTTGTGCAGACAATCAAATATTCTCATCACTCTTGAAGGTGATGGCCCGAAGAACTTAAAATCTTTACTGAGATCCGTGTTTTCAAAAAGAAAGTCACGTGTTGATATATTTGCTTCACAAGAATGTGAATTAAAATCTTTGTTGGATCTACTTCTCCAATCTCAAAATCATAGATTGAAATCTTTGCTTGTTATTTGTCGATTTTGTAAATTCCTACCAAAATATGCAAAAATGCTCTGAATGTATGAGTTAGCATGCTCATATCTTATGGATGTCTGTGTATATATGATGCATAAATTGTGACAACTGAAGACCACTTGGATGAGCTCTCATCTTCTTTGCTTCTCCATTAAATTTTCTGCTTCTATTGTAGCGGTACCTCATCTCCTTAGATTGTTATTCTCAAACCTTGTTTAGCTGGATCTTATTTGCGTTTTGTCTTTGAAGTATCCTTACTGTCTTCATGCCTCAAAATTTTGTTTTGCTTTTATTCTTCTTAAGTAGACTTTTGTCTTCTTATATAATCAAATTCTTTTCGGCTCTACATCTTCTATTGTCTATTCTCTTATGCACAATGATACCCCACTAATCTCTTTGTATCTTCTCCCATTTTGTAGAATTTGCCCCTCTTACATCATTTAAGGCAAGCAAATGCATCAAGTCCCTAAACTTTCTTTAAGTCCCTAAACTTTTATCAAGTTCATTCTTTAATTTCAAAGAACAACCAAAACTCCATGTTAGAAACTTGCTTTAAGTCCTTGAATTGTCTGATATATGCATCATTATCCTCACCATGACCCTTGATGGGTTATTACTCTTTGAATAGAGGATTGACGACTACAAATGAATGCCTCATACTCAACCATATCTTCACCATGTCAGGTCGATCATTTGCATCCATAGCCTTGCATTCTGAAGTTTATCTCTGAAACAATACAATGAAATCTTTTTGTTTGTAAAAATGTCAGTTTCTGATCAAAATTTCAATGAAAGATATCTTACAAGACCCGGAAAAATAGAATCTTAATATAAAAAAAGAATATGATGTCCTAGATATTGAATGCAAAAGCGTCTCAGATTCAACCCTTTTGTGATTAGCATAACTTGTGAATGTTGTGACAATTTTTAAAGTTATGAAATTTCTTCCAGATCGCTCGGTTCATACCCTATGATTATTGCGTTTCTCGATCCAGTCAGAAACAACCCCTTTGTCGTTCTCTTCATTCCTTTCCATTCATAAATGTGTTCAAGCTTTGCGGACTTGTTTAACCAGTAGAGTGTAAAAATATCATTATAAGAATAAATTCTATAAGTGCATATTTGCGCTTCTGATTATAATTAGCTATTTTTGTATTATTATTATTATTATTATTATACACATATCTTCAAAGATACATCTCTGACGCCAGGGTATTGGACAGGTGAAGCATAACTCCTTATTAGATTTGTCCCCTCCTACAACTCCATTAGATTGCTCTGAGATTTATTTATTCAATATTTCATTTTAATTTTTTTTCTTTTTTTCTTATTTTTTTTCATCTTTTTCTTCTTCTTCTTCTTCTTCTTCTTTTTACAAATTATGTTCTTTTTAGGGTATAAAATACTACGCTTAGAACTTCAATTTCAAGCAACTTTACTTGGTTAAAATTGTCTAGTCCACTTCATTATTTATGAATTTCAATGATTTGCATCGAACGTCATCAAATGTGTAGTAATCTGCCCTTTTCTTGCTTTGCTGACCAGATTAAACTGAGAAATAAATTTCACCTCATCGTTTTTACAACATTCGATTGATCTTTGTACCAGAATCAATGTCGCATCTTGCAATTGGCATCTAGGGACCTACAAGGGTAAAAAGATATATATATATATATATTCATGTTTTCAAAAATACATTTTTCTATTGAAATGAAAACCAGCAAGCATGATATATGCCATTAGAAAAGATCTCTGTTACTTTCGGGACAGAAATAACAAAATTGATTCTGTGCATTATTTAAAAAAAACTAAAAAATGCAAGAAAATTTAAACAAATCAACCCCTGACATAAAAAATACATGAACAAGAAGAAAATATCGTGTATCAAAATTCCAGACCATCTTGGAAGCAAAATTTCATTTACTCTGGCTTTCTTGCCCCATGACTTTTTAATCTATTGTTTTCAACATTTTATATGTCAATGTTCCATTACCAATCAGCCTCTCTATTTCTTTTTTTAAAACCCAACATCTTTTAGTAGGGTGTCCCGATGCCCTCATATGGAAATCACAAACACTGTCTGAATTGTAATTAAAAAGAAATAGATCTGTCATCTCTTCCATCAGCCTAAGGATGAGATATTGTGTAACACCCTTAACGTATACTCGTAAATCGAATATACATTAAAGATGTTACAGAGTCGTTTAAAGAAATCTTGACTTATAAATTTATTTTTACAAGTATTTACAAATTTTACTTTGTAAATCTAACATTTTCTCGGTTTTCTTAAAAACACAACCTATGTACAGTTAGCTAGTTTCAACCCTGAATTAATTATTTTAAAACATATTTGGCAATTATTAAAAACAATAGTTCAATTCAGGGTGAAAACTAGATTCGCTATCTAGGCCCTTTCTTGACTTTAAAATCTTTACGCAATTACTGATTATTCTTATTAGCAAAGTAATTATCTTTTCTACCTTAGCTTTGTTCTGTTACAATGCTAATGCCTTATTTTGCTTTATCCATATACGATTCATCCTCAAAACTGATTACTTATCTATCATTTAGTCTAATTTAATGCATCATGCTCTACTAGCAATTAAATAATTACATGCCCACTAGAGATTATCATGAGCTAGAATATCTTACTGATGTTTTGCAAATTGAAGCTTGATCAGCATGTTCGACTCCTCTTCAAATCCTCCATCTTAATCTACGTGTGAAACAAACACACGCTAAGTACGAACTTAGTGAGGCAATTAAACTTATTTATTTACACATGAAATGATGTTATATAATACTTCATATAAGAATGCATTTCATATTTCTCTACGACAAGGCAAGTATATCACAATGTACATGTATCATGTATCATAGCTATCATATAAATCATATTACCATTGCATAATATATTCTCTATCATAGACATGCTTTCATCATGTAATCATTTACGTAACATGTGTCTTATCATATATCATGTAATATTTCTATCATGTATCATGTAACATTCTATCATATATCAATAACATTTCCATCTCCTATGTCATGTACTTCTCAAACATGTAACATGTAACTTCTTTTTCAAGTATTATGAAATCATGTAACATCAGTATCATATATCATGTAGCATCTATATCATGTTTCATGTAACATCTGTATCATGTACCATCTCTGTCATATGAATCATGTATCGTCATGCAGTCATTTGCATGCTCATGATCTACCATGTAATCATCTTGTTATTATTATCATCGTGTCTGACTAGAGGCCCATAGAAACCCCATAGCCTATCGGCACTGTAGTGCTTTGTAGAGTACGTACTCGGGAGGACGCTCTTTGCTCCTCATATAAGGACGCTCTTTGCTCCTTATATTAAAACACCTCGTTAGTGCATTTTGCACTATGGGCTTAGATCCCCAGGGTGCATCTTGTTTCATTTTAATCTTGTTATTGTCCATATTCCTTGTATAGACATACATTGCCATTATGCATAATGCATAATCATTTATGCAAACAATAATTCGTACCTAGTATTCCACCAAGCTTGCCATGTCGAGTATTGTATCATATCATGTATTATAAAGAAATGCAATGCCAATTTCAATGTAATGCAAACATTTAGAAATGCACTCACCTGGGCCATTTATTAATATGCCTCACTAAGCTTTATTGATCATTTCCATTTATAGTACCTCGAATCTTCTTTTGATTTGGATCTAACTTCTAAAAATCGAGTTTCGGGGCTTGAATCGAACTTGAAATTTTTTTCACCATTTTTCTTTCTTTCTCCCCGAAGATGAAGAATGGTCTTCATCTTTTTATTTTCATCCAATTTGGCCACTTGTATTGTATAAATGAATTTTAAATTCATTTAAATAGATAAATTACTAAAATGCCCTTTTCATCGAATGACCAAGATTTAATCTCATTAAAAATCAATGGCCAAGATCAAATCCATGTGTAATTGACCTTTCAAAATTGCCCTTAAAGTTTCAAAATATTTAAAAAATGCCATCCATGGCAAATGTCCAATTTGCCCTCCAACTAGTCTTTATTTACAACAAGTCTTGAAAATTGCCATTCCATTAAAATTGAACCAAATTGGTTCCAATCCAACTGGCCATGTCCCAAAATATCTTAGATTTTTATTTATGGCATCTACTCGATCCAAATATTCGAATTTCACTCAATACGATTTCCAAATTTTCTTCCTACGAACTTTAAAGCTTTATAACCATTAATATAAGCTTCGTTCGAAAAATCCGGGTAACACGAAAGTATCACTCTTTGTGGTAAACTATTCATTTACGGGGTTAACTTACATAACTTTTAGAAATTACACTTTGGTCCCTAAACTTTCCCAAAGTTTATACTTTGGCCACAAAACTTTCAAAATTTTCATTTTGGTCATTGAACTTCAATTCCCATTTCATTTTTCCTCAAATTTTTACCAACTTTGAAAGTACCCAACATAACTCACTATCTATCACATGATACTTTTAAACCTTAAAAATTTCCTTTCATACAGACTTAGACTGAATTTTCTTAACTCAGTCTATTATTCCGATAATTATTGAAAATCTTCATAACATAAGGTTTCTCGTAGAAATCCTTTATTTGAAATCCATACAAATATTTTATACTTTTACTGAGTCCAAAATATCGATCAGAAACACTTTTATGGGACCTTCCCAAAGGTCACCCATCTTTGTATTTCCCTAGCCTGAACACGCTTAACAATTTCAGTCGATCCAATTCGGTACCTTTTTCTGCATCTTAATTCTTAAAACCGATATCAAGGTACTTATTTCGATCTGATTCACTCTTCTACTGAATAAAATTACTTGTTGGAGAAATTTACACTTTAGTCCCTAAACTTTTCCAATGTTTATACTTTAACCCCCTAAACTTTCAAAATTTACAATTTAGTCACTAGACAAAATTTGGGATATTACATATTGCCCTTGTATTAGACAAGAAAGTAAAATTGAGATAGACACCTGAAAAACCTTGAGAGGTTTCTCCCCTTGCAACATTTCTTGCTGTAAATACTTCTTTTCAGCTAATTTTGCTTTACGTGTGGCCCTCTGGTAGACCCACATTTTTTCCTCTCTACCTTGATATTTGTCTAATTTCACAGGGTTGGTTATAGTTGGATAATTTATCTTCAAAATTGGAACTGTCATCTCAAACACCAATATCCCGAGATCCAGAAGATGCTGAATTTTGCGCTTAAAACTTATACATTTCTCAATGGAATAGCCCTTAATACCAGCGTGAAATTCACAATGATCCTTTTTCTTGAACCATCTTGGATACGGAGGTGACTGTGGTTTGATAAAGTATGGTGTAATCAGTCGAGCTTGTAGCAACTTGGAAAATAATTGTTGGTACGTGAAAATAGTAGGACTAAATTGAAAGTCCTTTAATTTTTCTTTCTTTTCTTGAGAACTAAAAGCTTGATTAATCGGTAACTTATGAGGTTTTGAAATTGTTGACACCAAAGGTTGATTTTGTGTTGGATGAGGTGACAATTTAGACGTCAAAGCAGACTATGTCTTCATCTTCTTGTTGCATTTTGTATTTTCCCCAACTAGCAGCTTCATTTTATCTAAGTCTCTATTCACTAGAGAAGATAATATTTTCAAGAGAGAGTCTTCGATTTTATCTAATATCAATTCAGTGGGATATTCTGAGGTAGTGCAAACTATCTCATCTTGGTTGATGATAGCTTGGTCTTCATCAGACGAAGTCTTCTTCTGCTACAAAGTTGTCGTTCCAATTATCGCTTGTATTTTCATTGTCTTTTTGCATGATATAATCTTCTTCCAAGCCTTTTTCTTTGGTTATGGTAACTATCATACCCTTCAGTTCATTGATCTACCCTCTTGTTTCATCTTGAAACTTTTTTATGTATTTTATTATTTCTTTTTAAATTTGAACTAACTGTTCTTGGAGTTCTCCAAGCTTGTCTACACTAACCACCAAATCATTCATGTTTCCAAAACTATACTGACGATAAATCATTTTCTTGGATTTGAACTAGTTACTTACTTCCATGATGCAAATTCTTCCCCATCAACAATATGTATGCTGAATATGAAATATGAAATATGTTTAAATACAAAATGCATGAATGCAAGAGGTATCGATTTCAAGAACTAGTCTTTAAAACAACATTCATTAGCCAAAAGGTTGAATACAATAAGTAAACAATCAAATTATAGATAATAGCTAGCCCTAGAATGATCACTTCATTCAGCCTCCGAGTCGGTGCTTATTCTAGCTCAGTGTCAATGCCGGTGTATCGCTGCAGTTGTTGGACAAAATATGCACATACCAAGCAATTCTCCGTACTTGTGCTATGAAGTTTTCTTTTCAATGCCCTATCCTTTATTTTAGTGCCCATTCAAAACTTACAAGTTGACCTTTCAAATGTTGTACGACACTTTCCAATTCTATCACCTTCTTTTCAGCTCTTCATTTCCTTGCTGGAGGTCAGCTTTTTCCTCATTATAGTATCCTTCGATAACTCTCTATTTGTGAAACTTGGGATACCAGTTCCGAATTCAAAGCTTGTTATTCCTCTAATTTCTACTTGGTATGGCCATGTGAATCTTTTAGTTCTTGAATCTTCTTCCTCGATGCCTTCTTAGTGTCTTCATACAACTTCTTGTAGTTGCTTGCATCCTGACACATGATTATCCTGATAATATTCCCATTCTTGTATTGAGTTTCCTCAAACCAGGTCTACACTGACGTATTGTTTTCTCCTTATTTATCAGACTCTTTAGCCATTATGATCGCTGCCTACTTGACTGACCCTCAAATCGACACCTCTAAAGATGCAATATGATGCCACATATATAAAAAGAAAAAAAACAAAAGAAAAAAACAAGACAAAAACTGTGTCAGTATGGTAAAATAATATTGTAAGCAAAAATTAAATTATCACAAAAAACATTTCATATTAAACAAAGAAATAACTAGAGAAGTGTATTTAAAACAACAACAATCTAACAACACTCTGTCTAATTCTAAGGTTCTTGCCTGGCTCTAGTGGGGTGGGCTCTTAGATTTATATAATGTGATTTTGATCTAGACTCTGGGTACCCGAACTGTCGTTACTACCTACTATGACATCAAGACACCGATTCGGGAGTATATATTCCCTTATAGCAGAGGAGAAACCCTACGATGTATAAGGTTGGCCTACAAGAAGAAAGACAAAATTCCCACACGGAGGTAGTAAACCCCACGTAAGATCATGTCTTGCTCTCATTTAAAGGAGGAAAGCCCGAGTATAAAGTTTTATGCATGAATGACTGTTATATCATACAAATAAAAAACATATTTCCATTCTTCCTACAAACCCATATAATAATTAATGAAGAAATTAAATTCAAATTACCATTAGAAATGCCAAAATGCAACATAAAATTAATTAGGCCCGACTCACGAAGTGATCCCCAGCGGAGTCGCCAAGTTATCAAAACCATTTTTAACCAATAAAATAGCTTGGACAATTATTTTTGGGAATTAGTGTTTTTCTTTTAAATTCGATTTTAAAATTATTTAGGGTCGCCACCAGTCACTTTGGTAGACCAGGCACCATAAAAACAACCAGAGATTCGTTCTTTTTAAAAATTGGGATACAAAAGTTGATTATTTGTGGGGAAGGATTAACACCCCTACAAACGCCTGATATCGGTACCTTTAATTTTGTGTGGCATATTGGTATTTTGAAATAATAATTCGAATTTAATTTAATCATTACTTATTAACTGGGTTTATGTTCCAAATGGAAATATTATTTTTACAAGGAAATATATTTTTGCTTCGAATATAAATTATAAACACCCTTATACGCTCATGGCACCTCTATTTATATTCCAAAAATATATCTCCCATATAGAAGTTTTATGCATGATTAATTATGGTCTAGTTCATTTTAAGTGCTAGTCTAAAAAAGGCTCTAATTTAAATTTGTGTTATTTAATTTATGAATATTATTTAACTCCAAAGTTTGCATGAGATAACACTCAATTAATTTTGAGCATCATCCATATTAAATTCCAAAGTTATAAACAATATTCTCCTACTAATTAATTATTCTAAATATTTAAAGTTCTAATCTTATTAAGGCTCTAATTAATTAATCTAAATTATTTATCAATTTTCTATGGTTTTAATGAATATAGAATATTCTACTTAAGAGTTCATGTTGAACAACATCCCATTGCGTTGGGTCACTATTCAAATCTAAAACTCCAAAGTTTCACATTCAATACCCATTAATTTTCTACAATTATCTACCTAATTTGAATTATTAAAGCCTAATAAGTACTTAAGACTAAGGGTCTAGTTATTTAAATCTAGTTATTTAATGTTAAACTAAACATACTATATGCTTCAATTAAATCACATTTAATAAACAAATAAATACATTCAAATTAAACAATTTAATTAAATTAAAAGGACTAAATTAAAAGAAAAAATTTGATTTTTGATTTTTAGTAAATAAAGGGGCTGAATTAAAAAGATTACAAAGTTTAGTGTCCAATTTCAAGTATCCAAAAAGAAAAGGACGCGGGTCTAAGACCCGACCCGAATCTCGCACGCAAATCATTTCAATTTGGCACCAAAACGATTTCATTTTGAATAGGCTTTATAAAGCCCTTTACAACCGAAATTTGCCCTCCTTTCTTATTTTTTTCATATTGATCTCTCTCTCAAATCCTCTGCCCACAAACTCCTTTAGCTCAGAAAACCCAACAAAACTAGATCAAACCACATGATTTTGGGTTGAGTTCATCATGTGTTCGTTTCAAACACGAAGAACACAATAAACTTCGGCAAGCACCGCAACATGTCCTTCCACCTCGATCTATTCTGGCCAAGCTCCGACCAACAACTCCTATTTCATGGCCACTGAGAGTCGACTCCAGACCGTCACAGGCGATCGTCGATCGCCCTAGGGCGATTTTCATCCGCCGTCTGTTGCCACTTCAAAACCCTAAAAAATAAAAAATCTCTGATTTCAAATTCTAAACCTAAAATTAATCCTCGATCCGACATGATCCCCATCTTCCTCGGCCGAAAATCTAAATCTACCATCCCGACCCTCTTCAACTCCACCATTCTTAAAATCACTCCGGCAAACAAGAGATAAGCTTCTGATTACCTTATTTTCTTATTTTCATTTCTATTTTCCTTTATTTTGGTTTCGATCTAACTTATTTTGTGTTTCTTTTTGTAAGAAATTAAAAGATAAGAAGAAAATATACCTTCCGATGACGATCTGGTAATTCCAATTGTCTTTTTCGACGACTTCTGAACTTCTTCGACGGCGTCTAAGCTTCAAAGTAATTCATTTCTCTATTTTTTAATTCCGAATTAATTGTCAAAATTATTGCACAATTATTAATTCCTATTTATAAGGTTGACCAGGGATGATGTCATAGCACTCATGTCATCGTCAACTGGCACCAACTCAGCAATAAAGAAACACATATCCGTGCTTAACTATTTCAGCCAATCTATGGCTGCCACGTGACATTTGGGTTATCAGATTTGGGCGGGAAATAAAACTTTGGACTTATTTTGATTTTGTTGGGCTGACAACATATTATAAAGGGTTGTAGATGAGTTGTTAACGGACTTTAGGGATTGAGCCTTGGTATTGTAATGGGCTTTGTATATGAATATTATGTAAATGGACATTTGTGGACTGAATATTTTATTTATGGGTTTTATTATATTTATTTATTAAGAGAATATAGTATATATATCCATATCTGGATAAAATTTGGGTATTATAATTTTTTTGGTTCAAATTTGTACATGAAATTCACTTTTTGGTCTATACTAAATGAACTATTTGAATCAACTTGAACTGTGAAGTCCTATTTAGCTACCGATTTGAATTTAAAAGAGGAATTCAAATAAATTTAGGTACCAAACTGAACCTTAAGGTCAAATCCAAATACCTAGTTGAACAAAAAACTTAGTACCTAATTGTACCATAAGCCCAAATTCAAGTGCAAAAAATGTATATTTGCCCTTTATTATAATAACTTTTCACGATAACACAATTACATAATGGACCTAAATGCAATTTTCATTGAAGAACACATTGAGAGTGGTCGAAATTCAAAGAGGTCCGTATACTATTTATTTCTAGTGGGTTTAGTCCTTTTATTTCTTGGAATATATATTTTTGGTGCTAAGGCCATTTCCCTCCTTATGTCAAATAACATGATTTATTTATTTTTAAACATTTGAAGAAGTGAGATATATGCTTTTTCCCCTCGTAATATTGGATAAATATTAGTATAGATTTTCATTCTCTTTCCCTTGACTAACTCCTTTTTCCACAATCGTTCGATCATTTTGACCATCTTTTATAATGTAACTAGAACCAAAATATCTCTCTTTCTTCCCTCTTTCTTATTCTCAGTTTGATTTTTCTCGAAATTGATAAAACTCAAATCAAAGCATCAACATTATAATGGTTCAATAAGTAATCTTCATCGTCTTCTTAATGTGGACTCGAGATGTATTATTTTTCTCCTTCCTCTCGACCTCTTCACCATTTGGTTTTGAAAGAAAATACTCCAACGTTGGTGAACCAAAGGGAGTTCGAAGTCTAGGGTTGACATTTTAAGGAGGAAAGTTTTAGGGGCTTTGCATAAAATTACAAAAAAAATCAAGTTTTTTTAGCATAAATTTTAAACATGTCAAAGAATTAACGGTTTAGTGACTTAAAAGAATACAATTTAAAAGTTTGTGATCAACTTTCAAATTTGTATAGTTGAGTGACTGAAACAGAAACTGAAAATTGGGTGACTAAATAGTTAGTTTACCAAAAAAAAAATATCATTTCAATGGGCCTTAAAAGCTGTTAGACCGTTTTGAGAAGTCCAAAGTCGAAAACCCAGTCTGGAACAGACAAATCCTTGTGCTGGAGAATGGTAGCTGCACGGCACTTTGGCTCCTCAGCTCCACAGTTGCTGAGTTGTTGAGCTAAGGCTTTGAGTGAAAATCCGAAATGCAGAGTTTGAAGCGTTTGGTAACAAGTCGCCGCCGCGACAGTCTAATCCGGTGCACGAGAAACCTCTCCTCGCTTCCGATCAATTCCTCTGCAGATGATCTTCAAGATCAAGTCAGTTCACTTTTCTCTCTTGAAACCTTGGATTCGATCAATTTTTAGGCATCAATGATATATGTACTTATGTATGCATACATAATGTTGCAGGTGCTGGTTGAAGGTAAGGCCGGCTCTCGAATAGCGATTCTCAACAGACCTTCTGCTCTCAATGCTCTCAATACAAATATAGTAAAGTTCCTCTTTGCATTTCAATTGCGTTTCGGAATTTGTGTTACGTTATCTAGGGTTTAATTTCTATATTCTGTCTATTAGATTAACAATTTGCGGGAACTTACTTCCAATTGCAGGGTGCTAGGTTGCATGAATTGTACGCATCTTGGGAAGATGATCCCAATGTTGGATTTGTGGTCATGAAGGTAATATGAGTTTTTTTTTATATATTATTTTTTATAATAATAGTATAAAATATTAAGTGACAGATGTTAATTTTTTTCCCACTAATTAAAGGGCAGTGGAAGGGCATTTTGTGCAGGTGGGGATATTGTTGCTCTTTATCATTTGATAAATGAAGGTAAAACCTAGACGAATAAAATGTATGCTAAATAGATTTTATTTTAATATGTGAAGTATTTGCCTTTTAAATTGTGCAGGTGGGGATGTTTGATTATTCATGGTTATTTACCTTTTAAATTGTCTTAGTGCAGGGAAGATAGAAGAGTGTAAGGATTTTTTTAGGACATTGTATAGCTTTATATACCATCTCGGTACATATTTGAAGCCGCATGTAAGTGTTCAGTTTCTGTTCCTTGAATATATTATCATTACTTGTTGTTGGTTATTTATTCTTTTTGATGTTTTATTGAAGCAATATTTTCTTGTTATGGTGTTCTGGCGAACTTATGGTAGAGAGATGCATATTGGTTTTTCCTTTTTTGGTGGTGACATGAAGTTATGATTTGTTTCTAGGTGGCTATTTTAAATGGAATTACTATGGGTGGTGGAGCTGGAATTTCAATACCTGGGACATTTCGGCTTGCGACTGGTAGAACTGTATGTTGCAGTGATATACTTTTGGCTATTCTTCCTTTCTGCTGTTCTTTCGACGGTGCTTAATATAGTGCTGGCTATATATTTGTTACTTGTAATCATCTTGTTTAAGGGACTCGTTCAGAACTCAAGTAGTAATTTTGCATGTTGTTCATTTCTCTATTCATAAATAAACTTGCTATTAGGAAACTCAAGTAACTTAAACCACAAAATTTCACAGGTTTTTGCTACCCCTGAAACTCAGATTGGCTTCCATCCTGATGCAGCAGCATCCTTTCACCTCTCTCGTCTACCTGGCCACTTAGGTATGCCTTTACAGTATGTTCCCTTTATGCATGTTCCGCTTTGTTTTTCATTACTGATTTCTTGGACCTGTAATGTATATGTTTAATCATGCATTAATTGTTTTACTCTATAAAACTAGAATGATCTTCCTTCCAAATTGTTATTTTTCTATTTTGACAAATCTAAGTTAATATTATTAGAATATTTCTCTAGCATGTTATCAAGCTTGATTTTATTTATTTATACATACTAATATCTTAAACAAATATGCATGCAGGAGAGTACTTGGGTCTGACAGGAGAAAAACTCAGTGGAGCTGAAATGATTTCTTGCGGGCTTGCAACACACTTCTCAGACACTGAGGTTAGTACTGATGAAGAGCTTGAGTGTTTCTTTTTCCTTATAATTTATAGATCTTTCCTGCTTATGTAAGATTGGTGTATTTTGTTCCTATAACAGAAGCTTCCACTGATTGAAGAAGAGCTTGGAAATTTGGTCACTGATGATCCTTCTGTCATCGAATCGACTTTGGAGAAATATAGTGATGTAGCCTCTCCTGAAAAGATCAGTGCGCTGCACAGGTTTGTTTTCTCATGTAGGAGACCATATTTCTGTTACTGCTTGTAACTGTTAGCAATTCAGTGCTATCTAGTCTTTTTTTATTACCATTATTAGTACCTATGATCTTTATTTTGAATATCTTCTAATTTTGTGTATTACATATATAGGATCCAAGTGCTTGATAAATGTTTTAGCCATGACACAGTTGAGGAAATTATTGATGCTATGGTAAGCATTTTCTTTTGTTTTTTTCTTTATTCTTTTTTCAGACCATAAGTTTTTTTTTATATTCACTTGTTATATAAATTAGAAAGCCGAAGTTGTTTCATTATAGCATTTTGAAAAAGAACTAAGGCAAAAAGTCAGCAGTTAAATGCAAAATATAAAGGAATAATATATATCTACATAGCTACACCTGTGGAGTGAACGAAAAATGTGTGTTATCAGTCTGCCTTAGAAGATTTCACTACAACAAAATTTGCATGAGAATGAGATAATCATTTACCACTTCTAGTTCCTTTTAAATCTACTGGAAAATTGATATAACAAAAGATAGTTATCAAACTTAGGCTGCAGTAAACTTTCTTGAATGATTTACTGGTGTGACAGCTTAAATGTTAATATTTTCAGGAAAGCGAGGCATCTGCAACAAATGACGTGTGGTGCAATTCCACATTAAAGAAGCTTAAACAAGCTTCACCATTGAGCTTAAAGGTGTCTTTGAGATCGGTGAGTCTTCTTAACCACCACCACCCTTTCTCCCTTTTGAATTGGAATTCAAGCATTGTTGATGATGTCGTTATAGTGATTCAGATACGAGAAGGCAG
Source organism: Hibiscus mutabilis (assembly GCA_019671005.1). NCBI lineage: Eukaryota > Viridiplantae > Streptophyta > Magnoliopsida > Malvales > Malvaceae > Hibiscus > Hibiscus mutabilis. The sequence goes on from CM033729.1 coordinate 48,301,571, forward strand.
ATTTCAAACCCTTGATCAGTGCTTGGTTCGAGAGTATCGGATGTCTCTTCAAGGGATATCTAAGCAAATCTCTAGTGACTTCTTTGAGGTACAGAACCTTTTAGTTTTTGCACATCCCAGTTCATGAATAAAAAATTCACGGGCTTCATCAAATCTATTCTCTATTTTTAATTAGGGTGTTAGAGCACGAGTGGTGGACAAGGACTTTGCTCCGGAGGTATCAATCTTTTTACATTTCAGTCGCCCAATTATTTTTGTATTCTGTTACCAAAACTGATTTTGAATTTAATTATCTTTCTGGATGTAGTGGGAACCTCCGAGCTTGGAAAAGGTGTCGGACGATATGGTGGATCAGTACTTTGCACCCCTCAGTGAATCTGAGCCAAATCTGGAGCTCCCCACAAAACAGAGAGAAGCATTTAACTAGTTTCAGTGGTTGGTTATGCCAAAATGTTGAGAAATATACATAGAATTGAGAATGTTGTCTTATTTACATTATTGGAAGCAACATAGATAATAATAATTCATTGCACTTATCGTCTTTAATCTTCAGTGGTTAAGTTCTAGAGCGGTGGCTCGGTGGCCGGAGAATGAATGGTAAAGATGAAGTTAAAAGTGAAAGAAAGAAAGAAAGAAAGAAAGAAAGAAAGAAAGAAAGAAAGAAAGAGAAAGAGAAGTAACGTCTGAAAGATTGATTAGAATTAGGATTAAGAAGTGTAATCTGGATTTCCGTTCATTGAATCAAACCAGGCTGTTTGGGCTTGAGACCCATTACTATATTTTGTAGGCTGAGATCTGCTAACATATTTTAGTTACAACCGACCCAACAGCTTAACTAACTTGACTAAGGGCTTATTTTTGGTTGCTTTTGGCAACTTAAAGGCACTTAAAAAAGTACTTTTACTTGAAATTTGTTTTTTGGTTGTTTTTAAAAGTACTTTTTTACCCAAACCAAAAACTAAATTTTATAACTTTAGTGGTGAAAAAGTTAGTTTGAAAATAAAATTACTTTTTTACCCTCTATTATTTAATAATTGATTGTTAAATTAATGTTTATACATGCATAATTATAAAATAATATATATACATGTATTATAATATTTATATTGAGAATAAAGTTATTTTATTTTAAATTTATTATGAATTTGCAATTGTTATGTTCATATAATCTAGAATATAGTTTATATTTTCAAATTAAATTTTTTTATTATAATTTGAGTTGATTTATTTCATACATGATAATATTAACGAATTTAAACATCACCCAAGTTCACTTATTTACTTGACAATATCATTTCTATAATATACATTTTATCTTCTGAAAATCACTTTTTGACATCAATGACAAACACTAACCTAACTTTTTAAAATCACTTTTTTAGATCGCTTTTAAAATTACTTTTACCAACGCATTTTTTAAAAGAAATGCCAAACTAAGCCTAACAAACTTATCTAAACGATTGAATCTAGAATCTGCTTTAACATTTCCCCTGTTCCTTACTAATTCTTTATATGAAGATCTTCAAGACACAACACAACACATAGACGTGACTCTTCAAACTTGCGCTCTGGTAAAGGCTTAGTTAATGTATGGGAGGAACTCAGCGGGTTCATTGGGGAGTTTGGTGATTGTTGTTACCCCTTTTTCAATGTAAGAATTTGTGTCCAAAATGAGCCCACTTTCTGGTGAAATCTAGTTGTACTGCGTTTTAATAATTTGTGGCCCTTCACAATCTATTTTTTCGACAATCTTCACTCCGACTGTAAAGGGGGACATCCATACCGATTGCCAATGGAGCCTCCTGTTGTTTCTTTCCATACCGAAGCTAGCTAGTATTTGTCCAGCAGTACTGGCAACATTATCTCACGTTGCTCGTGCGGAGCTACCTATGATGGCTGGCCAGCCTCTGGGACTGCCTGTGTCATGCCCCTCGGAGCTGCAGGTCGACGGGATGCAGAAGTCCCGGGATCTGTTGTGGTGCTCCCGAAAAGGAAAGATCATGCCTGGATGGTTTTTATTCATTCTTGAAGGATGACCCTTCTGAAGCCGATGCAGCCCAAGTGTGTGAAGCTCTTTTTGGAAGTTGGGCAGAGAAAAAGACATGAACACTCAATGAGAGATGAATGACTTAAAGCAGTTCATCTCATTGCCACTTACCATGCAATAGGTTAACCAACTCAACATGCGTGTAAGACCGAATAAAATAGAAAACAGCAGCAACAAGTTGATATTCTATGGTTAAATAGTTGGTTTATATATTTATAAAGATTTTCAGTAAAGGCACAATGATTGTTTTAAAGATATTCTATGCTTTCTAGTATTATATATGTAATTAATCATTATTAAATTAAACATATATAATTAATTTAAGGGTGAACTACATCAGTAGTTATCAAACTATGGTTTCTTTCCTATTTTGGTCACCGAACTATTTTTTGGGCAAAAACATCATTAACGTTATGTTTCCTTCCTATTTTGGTCATCGGCTGTTTTGCTGACGTGGAATTTTATTTTTTAATTTTCTATGTCATTTTTTCTCTCTCCTCGTAAACAATATATGTTATTTTATAATATTTTTATTCAAACTAACAGGATGGTGACACTTGTCACTGCCTATTAGTAGAATAAAATGAATGAAAAATCAAGCTTCTTATGCAGACATAGAAATTCGACTAATAGGCAGTTACACGTGTCACCATCCTATTATGCAGTTACACGTGTCACCATCTCTCTGGCATAAGGGGTTTGATTTTTCATTCATTTTATTCCACTAATAGACAGTGACACGTGTCACCATCCTATTACTTTTAAATAAAAATATTATAAAATAACATATATTGCTTACGAAGAGAGAGAAAAAATGACATGAAAAATTTAAAAAAAATTAAAATTCCACGTCAGCAAAACCGTTAAGTTTTTAACAGTCGATGACCAAAATAGGAAGGAAACATAACGTTAGTGATGTTTTTGCCAAAAAAATAGTTCAGTGATCAAAATAGGAAATAAATCATAGTTCGATGACTACTAATATAGTTTACCCTTAATTTAATTAAATAAATTATTTTATATTTGTTTTTTTTTGTTTAACCATCCTTAAAACAAGCTTATTTAATGGACGTAGTATCTCATCAGCTAGACTAACATATTATTAATTTTATATAAAAATTTTACTAATTAAATATACACATATAATTAATCAATTTATTCCATTTGGATATCTAAATATAATAATCAAATTAAATTAATCATATAAATCAAATAAGCTAATAGAATAAATAAATAAAAATTAACAAAGTCTTTCAATTCACAAAAGTACCCTTTTAACATTTTCTCTAAATATCAAAATTCCTATTCTTTTTTAATCACCCAACTGTTCTATTCATTTAATTTTCAATTTCCCCACTCTAGCTCTCTCTTTCTACTGTGTTTCCAGACATAAAAAGGCGAAACAAACTGCAGCTTCCAACTGTTGTTATTATTAGAAAGTAGATTATTCTATTTCTTTTGTTTTCAGCTATAGATTTGATAAAGTTAGGTTTCCGGTGAGCCAAAATAAGGGAAAAAGATAGAAACACTGATCGGTTAGGGCTTTCGAATTAAGATGAATTAGGGTTTTCGAACGGATTAATTGGCTAGGGGTTTTGTTACAGGAACTTTATTTTTCTTTAAAAAAAAATCAATCAGGTCAAGATTAAGGTTTATTTGAAGTGGATACGCCGTTTGACCTTGAAGTAAATAAGGGCGGGTTTCTAGGGTTTGTGAGTGTGAGGGTAGGTTTCAATGGGGAGCAGTGCTGAGGCTGACCGAAAACGGCGTCACTTTGGCTCCATGTCTCCCACTGCTGTTTCCGTGAAGAAGCAACCATTCTTACCAGTTTCTGAGGAGAAAAAGGTATGGCTGTTGCTCATTTTTGTTGAAAAATTATGATTTGAAGTAATTATTGATCTATTTGTGTCTGTCCTGATACTTAGTATTCTCTGAATTTTCAATTTTAAAAGTCAAAATTACTTATTTCTGACGGGTTTTCCTTGAGTATCGAATTAGGCATTGATATATTAGCATATTATACGTGCTTTAATCTCGTTTATGTGATCAAATGGATGCATGTCTGTATATGGCTTTGACGTAATGCTTATAAATATTATTATGACTCTGGTTTGATCCTTCGAATTTTGAGGAGTTTTCTATTATGTTAGGTGATCATAGATTTGCTGCTGGTTTATTTGCTGCAAATGCCACTTAACCCCTTTGCATTACTAACTACTTGTACAAATCTTCTCCTTTTATTGTGTGCTTTTGGCTGAAAATGGGGGATTATTATTTGTGCAGCATGTTTGCTTGGTGTTTGGGTAGAATGAATTGCCTATGGAGATTTGGAAGTTCGACTTCATTAGTTTTATGGGTGATTGGTGAATATGCCTTAGAATCAGAAGCCTCAAGCCACAAGTTGGAATGTTTTCTTTTATAGCTCATATATACGTTTAAACTTTCTTCTAATCCAACCTCCTTTTATTTGTCTGATGCAGCTTGATGCTCAAGTTTTGCAATTTCAGAATCAAAAGCTGCTGCAGAAGTTAGAAGCTCAGAAGGTTGAGTATTCTGCTTTTGAGAACAAGTTCATTCAACAGAGGAACAAACAAAAGGCATATGATTCTACATTGAAGGTGGTGAACAAATCTTGGGAAGTGGTAAGACCCTGTTCAAACTGTTAACAAGTTTGTGCATTTTTTGCTTACTAGAAAATATGATAATTGTATTTATATGTTTTAGACTTTTGCTTTATATAAATTGCTTGATGGGAAATTGACATTTGTCCTTTTCCAATAGCTGATCACAGATTTGGAATCACGTGCCATCCACATAAAAGAATATGGCAGACAAGATGGTGAACGTGCGCCTAATACAGAGGGTGAGATTTTTCTTCAATGATTTGCTTTCTTTTATTATTGCCGTAGTCCTCTATAATGAACTGTGAAGATATTACAAGGACTATGCTTTCTTGTTATAATTTACATGTTCAAGTTAAATTTCGCAATTCTGATTTGTAGGAGCTTTATAATTCTTCTGTTGTCAATCTTTGCTTTATTGTTTTGTATATATACTTGCTGAAAAGGCTTTTGCATTACTATGTAGATGGGGTCCTATCTCCTACTGAGGATGCTATTCTTAGCAGACTTATAGAGACAGGTGCAACTGAAAGTTCCTCTTCCAATAATTGCCCGGCGCAGATGAAAGAAGATAGAGAACAGACTGCCTCTGAAAAGACTGGGAACATTTTACACAATATAGTGGTTGCCATTAATGATCTATGGCGCCTGAAGGATGGATTATGTGCTGTAGTTCAAAAAGATTTTCCTAGAGATGGTACGTGTTTAGTGGAAAATGTAAATTATGAACTGTAAAGTCCTTTTTTTTTTCAAAAAAATATCTTTTCCGAAGTTATAAATCTGTTCACTGTATTGATGTCTCCTTATTCTAGGTTCATGCAGGCAGAAGGCATTTAGTGACCTAGAATCAGAAGTTAAGAATTTGAGGATGGCAATTGGTGACATTCATTTGAAACACAGATCTTTGGCAAGGGAATTGCAGAGCCATAGAGATATCGATGCTAAGAATAAAGCTGAGCTTAAACGTCTAAAAGGTAACTTTCTGTACATGGTCCAAATTGGTCTGTTTATTAAGCCATCGTGACATTGATTGGTTGTCTTGATGCGACATTCTCAGTTTCCGCCTAAGCAAATATATCTTGCATATATATGTTCTAAACACATATGACATACACTAATCTTGCACCTTAGCAAAACTATAAGGTACCAAATGTCATTGAAGTATCTACAAGTTTGACTCATATTTTGCTTTATATTTTGCAGTTGAATTAGAAAGTGCAATGGAAGAACTGCAGGAAAGTAATTGCCAATTGGCAACTCTTAAAGCAGAAAGAGATGCAACAAAAGGGGCATTCTTTCCTGTTTTAAACCTTAGCGGTAAGCATGTTGCTGGTGATAATGTCAAAGATAACCATAGAGATCTGCAAGAAATGGAGTCTGCCCTCAAAACGCTGTTGGTAATTCCCAAATTCCTTTCACTTATCTTGTAAATTGCTGGAACTTAAAGTTAATCAGGATGAGCGTTGACAGGAACAAGCATCTACTCGACTAACAGAACTAAAAGGTCTTCATGAGGAAAGAATAAAAATATTACAGCAGCTATCTGATTTGCAGGTTTGCTTTATTGATTTTTCTCTTCATTTCTGAGCACACAGTTCTGTTATTCAGTCGTATAAAATTGAATGAGTATTTTCGCTGGACAGAACACATTGAAGAGCATAAAATGTATTTCCTCTTCCCAATTATACCTTCTGGTCAGAGATCAACTAGAAAAGTCAAAATCAGAAGTTTCCCAATATCAGGATCTATATGAGAAACTACAGGTTGTTACTGGTCGGTAGTTTCATTTATGCCTTTTGTCTGTCATTTTTATTGAGGGTGTCCAATTCCCATGCTGACCGTAACTTCCCTCCTAAAAATTTTAGGTTGAGAAAGATAATCTGGTTTGGAGAGAAAAGGAGTTGATTATGAAAAATGATATAGCTGACGTATTTCAGAGATCATTGGCACTTTCTGATGCTAGAGCTTCTAATACGAGGGCAGAGATACGACGACAAATTGATGAAAGGGAGAGAATTGAAGCTATGCTGGCAGAGGCATCTAGAGAACCAGGTAGGAAGATAAATGATCCTTGCTCTGATTCTGAACCATCTTCAGATTTTAATCTTCTACCCTTTTGCTGAAATCTTCTTAAAAATGCATTTACGCTCCAGGAAGGAAGGAAATAATTGCAGAATTTAAGAGCTTGCTTTCTTCCTTTCCCGAGGAAATGAGTTCAATGCAGAGTCAGTTAGGTAAATACAAAGAGGCTGCTGTGGATATTCATTCTCTCCGCGCTGACGTGCAATCCCTTTCCACTACTCTTGCTAGGAAGGTTAGCACTTCTATAAGTTGTTTGGTTATTCCTGATTTTGCTTTAAGGACTCAAAGGACATTTTTTCATTCCTTTATGTGGTCCTGTAAAGAATTTTTAAATAATTATTTGTGAACAGGTTAAGGAGTGTGAAAACTTATCTGTCAGATCCGCTGAGCAAGTAGCTGAAAGAAACAAGTTGCAAGCTATGGTATGTTTGGTTAATATTACTATGATTTTTATTAAATCCTTTATCAAGATAGCTGTGTTGAGAAATTGATGCTTATTCAAGTTATGTCAAAATATGCCTCCTATCACCTGTAAAATCTACTCATGTCAGCCTCAGTGTTTAAAAAAGCGAGCTTGGGGCGCGCCTAGGCACTAAGGCGCAAGGCTCAAAGGTCACAACGCTTAATTATCTTTGGGCGAAGCAATTTTAATGAAGCCTTCAAAAGGCGCGTAAGGCAGTGAGGCGCGTCCTTTCGGCTCTTAGTCTAAATTATATCTGTATGCAACCAGCAGCCATGAAAGGAGAAGCTTAGGGAAAAGAAATCCCAAAAGAATAACCCAAACGGAGAGGAGAAAGAGAAGAACTGATGAGTAGTTACAGTGGTCACCTTAGGACATGCAATGGAGGGGGAGGTGTGTAGCCTGAGAAAAAGCTTGAAGAAATAAAAGACAGACAAAAAAAAAATCCAAAAATGGAAGAATCTGTCGAAGAAGAAGAAGATGAAGCTGTCTGGAACCTTCTCCAAAATGTTTGTCGTATATTCTTTATTTGGTTAAAAAATGAATAAAAACACTTTTATCTCAAAAAAGAGAGAAAAAACACTTTAAATAGATAGTTTTTCAACTATAATATTATTATTTGAATAAATTTAATAATTATTTTTAAATTTTTATAAGTTCAGTTTCAAAGTATTTTTATTCAATAATGAATAATAAATCTAATATAATCTCATATTTAACAATATAAAATTACATTTTTACAGTTACAATTAGCATTTAAAAAATGGAAGAAACAATGGATAGTATTTAGGTGATAAATTTATATGCACTTGGTTAATATATATTTAATTTTCAAAAATTGCGCCTCAATTCAATAAGGTGTGCGGCTTGCGCATTGTGCCTTGGCTGTAGGACCCCCATCGCCTTAGTGCGCCTTGTGTCATTTTATACACTGGTCAGCCTTTATGCCCATCTTCAAAGATCTTATATATATATTCTTAACTACAGGTGCAGGATTTGAAGGACAGTGATGTGGAGTTGAAGTTGATATGGGATATGTATAGACATGAATCTACTGATTCAAGGTTAGATTATTTGTAAACGATGCTTTCTTCTTACATATTTTTCTTCTGTGTTTTAGTTTTATGTTTACTGGAAATTGTTGTCTGCAAGTGTGGATGATGTCAGATATTTTATGTTATATTGATTATGATATGCCTCATCCGGTTACATTGTGGATGATGAACTTTCTTCCAAGTGTGAAGCATGTCTATTCTAGATGTAAATTAGGAAGTAGCATTTAATGTATGAATAGATTATTTGTTTGGTTTATTTTGTTGGTGTTTGTTTGGGTTAGATGGGCTTTATTTTCCCATGGTATTATAACTAGGGCTTATGACGCTTATATATGTTTGGAGATTAGGCTTTGATTATTGACATTATCGACATTGAGAGTTTGAAAATTTATTTCCAACAATTATTTGATATGTTATTCTGGGTGTTTAACTCAAACAAACAGCACTGATCTTGCAGCCATTGATATGTTTCTATTCTTGAGGTGCAGTTTCAGATGGTTATAATTTTTTTCCGTGACTACAGAGATGTTTTGGAAGCTAGAGATTCAGAATACAAGGCATGGGCTCATGTTCATAGTTTGAAATCTTGTCTTGATGAGCAAAATTTGGAATTACGTGTTAAGACAGCCAATGAAGCTGAAGCGATATCCCAGCAAAGGTTAGCTGCTGCGGAAGCTGAAATTGCTGAGTTGCGACAGAAACTGGAGGCTTCTAAGAGGTAATCAATTATCTTTTGAAGAAATTCTTATTAGCCAGATGTAAATGTACTGAAAGTAGTATGCCTGTTATTAATGTAGTTCATTGCTTTATTTATATTCTCATCTAGCTTTTATCTAGCAAACAATAGGCTTATGAAAAGGGTGTGAAAAATGTCGAGTATATTGCTATTTCAGGGATAAGGCTAGGCTTTCTGATGTCTTGAAATCCAAAAATGAAGAAAATGAGGCTTACTTATCCGAAATAGAGGTATGTTTCTTCTTGTTTACTCTTGGCTCTGCCTTTTATAGATGTTTTCTTGAGTGTGGTATTTTGGTTTTCTCCTTAGTCAATTGGACAGGCATATGATGACATGCAAACACAAAACCAGCAGCTATTGCAGCAAATCACAGAGAGGGATGACTATAACATGAAGGTAATCAAATTATTTTGTTTTGATATTCTTTCGTTGAAATGTTTGTGTATCGGTATCTTGTCACCTTGTCTATTTTTCTGCTGCTTACTGCTATAAATTGAGGGGATCTCTTGACATTTTCTTTAAAAAAAATATGGTCTTTACAGTTATTGAGTATGATTGCTTTTGTTCAAATCTATAAACTTTTATTTAAACCTCAAGATGTCCACGTATCTCTAGCTACCAGCATGTATTTAAAAGTGAACAATTCTTCCCGTGTTTTCATTCATTATTGCACAACAAATCTGGAAGATCTGTTAATCTGTGGTTCCAGTATAGAGCATGTGGAGGACTTGTAGAACATCCATTTTTCTTCTGTAGAGTTGTATTTTATTCATAGAGCTTGATCTTGTTACTTCTATGGTCCTCTTTCAGCTTTTTCTGGAAGGTGTGAGGTCAAAGCAGCTGCAAGATACTCTACTATTTGAGAAACATACCATAGAGAAGGAGATACAGCAAGCCAGTGCATCCCTTGATTTTTATGAGATGAAAGCTGCAAGAATTGAGGATCAGGTATGCGTTGAGCTGTTGACTTATTTTGTATGGAATAGTCTTCTAAAAGTAATATGATTTTTTGACTCTCGAGCAATTCCTTTTGCAGCTGAGGTTCTGCTCTGATCAGGTTCAGAAACTTGCAGAAGAAAGATTTCAAAACTCAGTTTCATTGGAAAATACACGAAAACGATTATCAGATGTGAGAAGATCATCTCATCAGGCAAGGGAGTCACTTGAGGACTCGCAATCTAAGATTGAGAGAAGTCGAGTGGCATTGGTGGAGTTGCAGATAGAATTAGAGAGGCAAAGGTAAGCCCGAGTATGATTAGTAATTTCTATGTTTCAGTTTGCTCCGAGTACATCGGGTAAATTCGTGTTAGTCTTTCTAGTTCTACTTTATTCATCTATCAGGTTTAGCAAGAAAAGAAATGAGGAGGAATTGGAAGTGGTGCAGAGGAAGGTGTTGCGTCTTCAAGCTGAGATTGAAGGATCATCAACTGTACAAAGGCTTCAACACGAACTTAAAGAGTACAAAGAAATACTGAAGTGCAGCATCTGTCTTGATAGACCAAAAGAGGTAATTGTTCAATTGTGTTTCAAACAATGCTCTTATTTTTTCTTCTTCCATTCTCTGTATTTGCTTAGAGATTGTTTGCCCCTTCTTCAGGTGGTTGTTACAAAATGCTACCACCTCTTCTGCAACCCTTGTGTACAAAAGATCATTGGAAGTCGTCACCGCAAGTGTCCAGTTTGTGCTGCAAGCTTTGGTGCTAATGATGTTAAACCTGTTTATATCTGATACTGGAGCTCTCATCACAACTGCTCATCCACGAGATTCGGCCAGAATCTCGAGTGCATGGCACAACACCTGATGCGTGCATGGAGACACAGGTTCTCATGTATGGTTATATTAAAGAGATGTTAGAAAAGAATCTTGATAGGAATTAGAAGGTTCCTGCCTATTTGGTCAATGCAAATCCTCCCGGATTTTGCTTGTTTGTTTCCAGATTGCTGGTTTGACTTAATTTTATTGTATTTATGATGTTCGACTCCATATTTAACTGTTTGGAGCTACTGGAATCTTTAAGCTATGATTTGTAGATTATTTAAAGTTTATTGTTTACCACAGTTGTCTTACGTGATGCTGTCATCATAAGTTCCGATCAATAGAATATTGTCATCAGCAGGCTCTTAAGCAACAAGGTACGTTGATTGTAGAGTTGCCTGCATTAACTGGAGACACATAAAACCAGTAGGCTACTATTTGAAGCTTTAATGTGTTCATGCATAAGAAATTAGAATTCACATCCATCAGATATAGGTTTATTAAGCGATAAAACAACCATGTCCGTGCACCTATCACTTGTAATCTTTCATTTCTTCTCTTTCATTCATATCATAATCACTTAATAGAGATTCTCATGGCTAGCTAATCGATTTATACTGTTATGAAATATATGAGCATGGGCATGGCTCGTATCCAGGCTCTTGAATGCAGACTGCAGAGGACCAGCCAGGAGATCTCAATTCTCCTCTGAGTGCAGACTGCAGACAGGTTGTTAATTTGGCCTTAATTCTATTTTTGTTTTTGCTAAGTTTTCTGAGATTTTGGAGAAGGGTAGATATTTTAGTAAAGAGAATGCATTGTCCTTGTCTCACAACTAGAAGCACAGAATATTGTAGTACACTCAAGTCATCCACCCATTGTTAGGAATTTAGCGTCCGAACTGTCCGACCGATCGCCACAGCAAAACAAAGCCTCTGTGGACCCTATAAAACCCAATCAAGATCTAACTATGACATGCATGTTGGTTGATTAGTTTGGCTAATCACTCTGCGCTTAAAGCAGCATTTTGCAGGCTTTAATTCTTTGCCGTCTCTTGTTCGCTATACGCTGGAAAACATAGGATTCCTTGAGTTCCCCTTCTTTGTTTGCTTTGTTGCAAAAGAAAAAAGAGGCTGACCCATTGTGATATATTTGCAGCAGCCAGTGGAGATAAACAGCCTTTTTTTAAAATAAAAAAATTGTAGTGCTTGTCTGATTCTTTTCAATTTGGATGCAAGACATAGTTCTGTGTCTTTTCAGTACACGCACATGTTCTCCCTTTCATCCCTCTCGAAAAGGTTAAATACCAACAAGGAGTATCAGTTTTGTCTCTTTAATGGAGATTTTAGAAGTAAAATTATTGTTATATGAACCGATCGAGATAAACAGTGATGTCGATTCGAACATTATTTTAGAGCAGCAAACTTGTACCACTATAGTTAAAGTAGTCTCCATGTGAATGCCTAACGAGCAGAAAGATCTCTTCTGATTATAAACTACTGCATGTGGTTAGTCCCATAAATTTGCTGCAATCTCTTTCCACTCAAGAATTTGCAGAAAAAGGAAGAAAAAGAAAAGGAGTTGATCTCCAAATCTGAGTTTATGGACCATAATTTATCTGTTTGATGCCCCTATATAATCATCAAAATATTAAATAACTGATATATGATATAAAAAGGAAAAATTTGATATACATATCGTGTATTCTTTAGACTATGCAAATATCTTTTTTTTTTGTTAAAGATTTAATTTAGAGTTTAGGGTTTTGACGATAGAATGTAAATTTTATTTTAAAGAGAAAAATATGTAAAATTTGTGTAATTTTTTAGCCAGCACGTATAAAAAAATACTTTAACATAAATGGTATATATTTACTGATATGTGGTGTATTTGAATTATTAGTATTTATAAGTCTATTATTTTAATTAAATATTGAATTATGGCTTCCCAATACAAGAACAGTAACTACAATCAAAATAAATTTTAATATATTCGAATTTAAATAAAAAGAAATTTATAAAAAATTTGTATAAAATAGTGTGGAATCTAAAATTTTAAATTTCCAAAATCTCATATTACATATATTCTTGCTGATACCAAGATGAGAAAATAAAACCAGATAGTGAAAGATCAAAATGGTGTAAAGAATATGAAATGAGCAGGCATGTGACTTTCCATGATGTTTCCAAAAACAAGAGATAAGAATCCTCGTGCTTGTCACCGTGTATATTTCATAGGCCTGGCTCGTCATATCATCCATGGTCCCAACCAATACAAATCATCAATTTCATTAATTTTTTATAACATCTTTTTATTAAGTGAATCTTTACTTTGTAAAAATTATTTTTTAATTTAATTTAGTGAACCGAGCCTATGATATAATTTCTCCTCTCATTAAGCAAATCCATTTATACATACACACGCTAGAGTATATATCTCGTGATTGTAGGGAAATTTAAAAGAAATTTTTTCTTCACTTGCTAGAAAAATTAGGTGAGATTATCTATTACCAATTGCTTTTATAGGATGACGTGTTAAAATTTTAAAGTAAAATAAGATATTTAAATTATAATATTTTGAATAAAATAAATTGAGTTGAAAATTTTATTTTTCAATAAATTTTGTAGTATTTAATCTAGATTATTAGAATAATGAATTATATAAGGGTGATTATACAAAATATTAGGCGGGATTCGTTTCCTTTCTTTCTTCCACTTGATGAACCAATGTATATAAAAAAATCATTAAACAAATTGGGAAAAAATATGCTGAATTTTTTTTTTTATCTTAATTAATTATCTGTTTACGTAGATTTTTTTGGTCAAGTCATGATGTTTAAATCAATCGTATCTATTTAAATAATTAAATAAATAGAAACAACTACTAGAAGGATCGAGTATTTCTGGTTTTCTCTTCCATTAGTTAGACCTATATAATTAATTATATCTCTTGAATGATATGAACCAGACAGTTGTGAAGGTGCTTAACATTTATAAAATTTAATACATACATAAAATTTGAATGATTTTATTTTGATCCCTTTTAGGTTTGTATTTAATGTTTATAATTGTTTTTTTTAATAATATTATCTTTAAGTTTCGAATTTATATTCTCTTATCGGAAGACATAATAATTATAATTGTTATTTAATTATGTTCAAACAAAACTATTAATATTTACAAGTCGTCAATTTCCTGTTAAGTATGATGATGATGTGTCTTTTTGTTGTTTCTCGAGTTCATGCACCGACAATATATCAAATAATGTTTCGTCTAAAATGTTATTTATTTATATAAATTTAGATATTTTCATGTAATAATATAAACACGGATAAGGATGTATAACATATATATATATATATGTGATAGAAACCACTCAAATATAAGATTCTTTTGTCAATCAAATTTATGGTATATTAGTAAACAACATAGCTTTAGTCTTAATTAACATTATATTTCAGATTCAATCTCAAACAACTCCATACTCCTTCGTAAAAAAATATGAAATTTTCATGTATATTTATGGTGTCACGATACGTTATATACATTAATAATATGGATGGCTAAAAAGAGAAAGGAAAGATCATTATATAATTATAATATCATTGTTGTAGCGACTATTTTTTTGAGGTGTCGAAGTCCGCTATAAAAAAATTAATAAATATCGTTTTTGGGAATATTTCCCGCTTTTTTTGAAAAATTATTTAAAAAGAGAAAATTCTTTAAAAACTCGTATTAAAAAATGGAGTCGCCGCCGGTCACTTGGATTAGGTAGACCGGACACCGAAAACAAAACCAAAGATTCGAATTAGGTTCAAGAGTTGGCCCCCACACCGCCCAAAATTAGTACCAAATAGATCTGCATCGTATTTATAAAGAATTTTTTTTGATTTAATTTAATAATTAATTCCTAAAATGTGGTTCGATTATATAAAAAAACTACCTCGATCCACGGTACCAAAGGAGATGACACCCGGAGACCATGATGACACTCCCACTAGAATACCGAGATTAAAAGGCCTAAAACTATACGTGATAAAAAAATAAACACGGTAAATCAAAATACGATGAGCTAATGAAATGCGAATGAATATTAAATAAAAACATGTGCATATAAATATAAGTAAATAAATACGGATAAAATAAAACATCCATTCAAGTATAAACATATGACATTTAATACGTTAATGTATAATATTGATTTCAAAATAAATGTAAATTACATAAATAACATAATATATATCATAAATATAAATACATATTATTAGTTATTATAACATAGTATATATATACAATAACATTAAAACATATATTAACATGCTTTATATATATAAACATATATACAAGGGAAACGAAATAATTAAATAAAAACTATATTGGCAACGTATATCGAATGTAAAACAGCATAAAAACATAAAAATAAATAGCATGTATCGAACAAGTAAATAAATAAAAATAAAATAAAAAACAAACACAAATATAACAAAAAACATAATAAAAACACTAAATACATAAATAATTAGACTGAAATTAACTGGAATTAAAAGAGCGGGGACCAAAAATGAATTAACCCACAAAACAATATTAAAATCGAGAGAAAAGGGACCAAATTGAAAAACAATGAAAAGAAAATAGGACTAAACAGTAATTTATCATTTGAAAGCACTTAAACTAAATTAGGGATGGCATTAAAAACCGGCCGAAATTTAGGAGGACCATTTATGTAATTATACCATGCGACAGAGAACTTTTGAAAATATCAAAAGGACGGAGAAACTTTTTGAAAACGTAAGGGGACTGAGGGTGTAAATTTACTATGCAAAAACCCTTATCTTGTGATTAACTTGGGGCGAAAGGGCCTAAATGCAAATAACCCATTTTTTTTAAAAAAATAAACGCTTATAAAAGACCCAACCGATCTCATTTTTGGCTTTTAACCATTTTGAATTTTGTTCTTAAAAAATAAACCCCTCCCCCATTTGTATTCTCTGAAACCGAACCAAAAAACCACCAAAAATCTCTCCGACTGCTCTGATTTCCAGAATCCGACAGTAGTCCAGCTACTCCGGCCACCGCCTGTCAACCACCGGTACCGGTAAAACCCCCAAAACAGAACCCCCTTTTTGATTTAAAAGCCAAAAAACCTTCATTTTCTGAAAATCTGAACCACAATCCTATTTTTTTTTTTAAAAAACAAAACCCTTTAAAACCTAGTCTCGTTGGGAAGGATAAGAAAGAAAACAGGCCGGTGCCATTCATCGGCGCACCACCCTCGGCCATCATGCATGGCAGCGGCCCGAAGCCGAAGGGTAAACTCTGACTTTCTTTATTTATTTGTTTATTTTTTTGTTCGAAATAAAAATTGAAGTGAAGATTACCTTGGGAATGTTTTTTTTTTTCGAGTTTATTTCCTCTGAAATTGTTGGGTACATAATAGGTTCCTTTACATCTATATATCTTGCTTTTCATTTGTGATTGTTTACAAAGATAAGCAAAAATAATTGTTTGGATTGTTGAAGACTGTTTGGATCTGACTATGTATTTTCTGATCTTGCATGTCCGGTTTGGTGAGGGAGGCAGATGGTGGAGTGGCCACGTGGATCGGTTGGTGAAGGTGAAAGAGTTTTTATCAACCAAAATCATTCTTGGCCGTTGGATCAGATCTGATCCAACGGCTGAGATTGTTTAAAGTTTAGACTGCTTGGATCGATGACACGTGGCGCCTTGAGATCTGAACGGTCAGAACGTGCATGCCGTGTGCGCCTGGGAGGTGAATGTCATGGGGGTGAGCTTCACGCGTGCTAGTTGGAAGGCCTTGGTGGCATCTGAACCGTTGGATCAAATCTTGATCCAATAGTTGGGAGTGTGACGGCTGCAAGAAAATGAATGGTTATCAGACTTGGTTCTAGGGTTTAGTTAATTAGGTTGGGTTTAGGCCTGTAATTATTTAAATTGGGTCTTGTAACACCCCTGTTTTGGGCTTAGCGGTTTTGAGGTTTATTAGATGGTCTGGTGGACCGGGTTAAAAATTCGAGTCAGATTTCGGACCGTATATTTTTCGGTAAGATAAAAATATGGAAAATAGTTAAAAATTATCTTTTAATATATATTGATTTTTGGTTGAATCAATTTTGGAAAATGGAAATCGAAAATATGATATTTTGTGTTAGTGACTAAAATGTGATTTTTGAAAACTGTTTAAGTGACCAAAATCAAAAGGGTCAAATCCTTAGAATCCTTATGGAGCTAGTATACCAAGTGTTTGCTGGTGGTTTCTCCCTTTAATTAAATTATTTTTAATCACGTGTTTTAAAATGTTGTTAAAATGGATTAAATATCTAAAGTTAATTATTAGCTTTTAAAAGAATTTTACGTAACTTTTTCCTAAACTTTTTCTCTCAACTTCTTTTCTTCCAAACACTCAGAGTTTTATTAAAATCCAAAGGTAAAGAACTCATTTCACTCAGATTATTGATTTTAATTTGTTCATTTAACTTTGTTTTGCAAAATCTCATTGAAATCTTGTATTTTCTTAGCTTTTAACAAGCCAATTGAGGGAGAAATCACATAACAGGGGTAAGGTCCGTGATCTTCTCTATTAAATGGTTCTTTATTGATATTCCCAAGTATTTGATCCTTGGTTTATAAGTTGTAATGTGGTTTTAATGTTTTATCCATGTTTGATTGAGTTATTTTGGAAATTTGGATGAATCATGGTGATTTTCGAAGTGAATTTGATTTCCAGTAATTGAGATGGATTTAATATATGTTTTCGATGTATTTTGTTGTTGATAAGTTGTTTTTATCAATAGAATCCCAAAAATCTTGAATCTCTAATTAGTTAGGTTGCTAGTTTTGAGTTATTGTGGTGATATTTGAGTTTAATCTTTGCTGGAGGTAAAAAGATGTTAGGAAAGAGTTTTTAGATGTTGTTAGATGTCGATTGAAGGCTTGAATTGTTGTTTTATGGCTGGGTTAAGTTTTGGAAGCGTTTGATGGTGTTTTCGGTATGTTTCGGATGGTTTTTGAGTGGGCAACTTGGGAGTTGCGGGAGATTGTTGTTAGGCAATGGTTTGAATGCATTTTAATGCATTTATCCTCTGGTTGTATGTGTTTAAAATATGGGATAATCAAGATGACGAAGCTTGACGTTGTTTGGTTGCTTGTAGGGAGCTTGTTTCGTGTTGGCAAGGAAGATGAAGCGTATCGGTAACTGGAAACTAGTTTTAATTGCTTTACAAAGGTTTGTAAAGGTTGTTGGGAGTTTAGGGTAATCGTGAGACACTTACCTAAGCTCGAAAGTAAGTTTCCCTTATTTTGCTCTTGAATATCGGTTTAGATATGAGCATGTTGTTTGCATGTTTTGGTGATAAACATGGTATGATTTACTTATTGGTAATGCATGATTTTGAGTACATATGTAGGGGTTTAAAAGTATATTAAATGCTAGTGAGCATTGGTTTTCATTCCAGATGAGAATGGTGTTATTGCATTGGCAATGAGATGTGCATATGTGGTCTATCCGGGTGATCTTGCAGTTTAACTAGGCAAGGGTGAAATCTCGCAGTTTAACTAGGCGAGGGTGTTAAATCTTGCGACTTAACTAGGCAAGGTTTGTGATATCATACGTTTAACTAGGCATGGTAAAAGAGATCCGTGTATCCGATATGTGTGTGAGATAAAGGTGGTCTATCCGGGTCACTATAAATGCCAATATATGTGAAAGTTCATGTGTTGAACCTTGTTTATTGCTTTGGGAATATAAGCATGGTTTGGTAAAAATGCTTTGGAATTCAAGCATGGATTGTTTATGATGTTATAAAGGTTATTGTGCTTTGATTCGGTTGGAATCATGGAAAAATGCTTAGGCTGTAAGCATGTTTTGAGAAAAGCAAGCATGTGGTTTTTAAATGGTTTTATGCATATTTGTTTATGAGCATCCTCACTAAGCATGTATGCTTACGCTCCATATTCCTAATGATGCAAAGCATTAAAGTTTGGGGCAGCAAAGGCAAGGTTTGCAAGGATCCAAGAGATAAACTATTTTTGAGTATGCACTCGATTTATGTTTCCGGTTAATAAGGCAATGTGTTCACCATGGATTTTGGGGAGATGTACATTTGTTTCATTATGGATTTAAATGTGTTTCTATGCTGGTTTTTGATGTTGGTTATATGTTGCTCAATTTGATGTTGTTTTTGTCTAAAGTTGAGGCTAGATGGATGACTAGGGATGCATCTAGAGTTTCCTTGTGGTTTGCCATGTTGTGCTGGTCTGACCAAGTTTAGTATGCTATGTTGAGGGTGTTGGTATGTCCCTTATGTCGAGAATCGTCTAATTGTGCATTTTGGTAAGTTTGGCAAAGTGGTTTAGGAAACAAGCATCTAGAGTGGTCCTTTGGTAGCATGATGTTGTTATGGTTGCCTAATTTGGTATAAATGTTAGATTGTGTATAATCAAGGGTTGATATGTACGTTCACAAGTTGTTAGGGGCCAACTGCATCTAGAATTGTATGAAAAACCAGCTAAATTTGAAATTACAGGCCCAGGCGTACCGATACGCAAGGGACCATATCGGTACGACTAGGCATAATTGGCCTGGGTGTATCAGTACATGCAGGGGCGAATCAAAACGTTATGTGGTTACTGGAATATCATTTTTTTGAAATGAAGCCCGTGTACTGAAACACCAATAGAATCGTATCGATACGGGATGTAACAATGCTGTGTACCGAAACACCAATTGAACCGTATCGGTACGGTATGCAAGAACATCTAAAAATATATCTTATACTCGAAATAGTGTACCGGTATGAGAACAGTCGTATCGAAATGGAAAGTTCACAACCGTATCGATACGCCCGTATCGATACGGGTGTCGTTAATTTTGTTAATGCCATATTGAGACAATTTCTATTTTCTTTCATTTTAGTCTCTGATTCTTGTTTAGCCAATTATTTGAGCATAAATGATTGTTTGAAGCCGATTTTTGGCATGCAAGCATGAAATGAACTTAATTAAAGATTGATAACTTAAAAGTTAGAAAACCCTATAAAGTTGCTAAAAATTACGTTTTGGTCCCTATTTCGTGTCTGCGATCAATTGGATATCATTACGTTGCCCGATTGAGATGAGTGATCTCCTATGAGCCGAAGGATCATGTAGGAAAGCTTTAATGCATCTATACAAGATAAAGAAAAAAAGGTCATGTTTAAAGGTTAATCTTTGCGATTTACCTTGGTAAACCTAATATAGCTTGCTCGGTTCGATCTTGCGACTAGGCCGGGTTGAGGGGTTTACATTTGTTGGTATCAGAGCCAGGTTTGCAAAAAGTTGGGATGTTGTTGCTTGTTTAATTGATGTTGTTTGAACTGTACGGTGATTGTGTAAATGCTTGGTGATTGTTTAATGTTCCATTGGGGTATGATTGAGGACACATTGCCTATTACCGAGGAATTTAAATGCATTTTAAAGTTAACTTGGATCATTTGCATGATACTAGCCTAACTCTAATGTGTTTTGATTCTTTTTTAGCATGGATTAACGTGAGACACGGTCTATGGCTAATACTGTCGGGATTGGGCAGAGTAATGAGACAAAAGAGAATTTCCCTCATGTTTTACCTCCTCCTCCCGTGGTTCCTCTAGTTGATGTTAGGGCGGGTGAAGCACCCCAGGTTCATCAAGTTCTAATGTATGACGATTTGACTCCGTTAGTACAGGCGATAACGGGAGCTTTTCAGGCAGCGATGGCTAAGGTACCGACGCAGGCACCGAAACCTGATGTGATGGTAAATTAAGGTTTACCCTTAGAGTGTTTGAGGAGTTTGGGAGGTATGGAGTTTTAAGGTTTGAGCCCTGAAGCATCCAAAGGTTGGCTGGAAAAGACGGTCCGCATTATGGATCAGATGGGATACAACGAGGAACGTAAGCTGGGTTGCACTGTATCTCTGCTGTAGGGGGATGCATACCATTGGTGGGTGACTACTATTGATGGCGTTCCTTAGGCGGATATTACTTGGGAGTTCTTTCGGAGAGCTTTCAAGAGGAAGTACCTTGGTGCTCAGTACTTGGATATGAAGAAGCGCGAGTTTATGTCGCTATCTCAGAGAAGCATGTCTATTGCTGAATACGAGGTGAAGTTTGTCCAATTGAGTCAGTATGCTTTGAAGTTGGTTCTAGATAACCAGCAGAGATGTGATAGCTTCCGTTATGGACTTGTAAATGACATTAAGATGTACCTCTTGGCCACAGATTACACAGATTTTGATGTGTTGGTCAACCGGGCCAAGGATATTGAGCAGTCCTTGGGTGCACCAGTTCAGGCTGCAGGTGTGAACTTAGGTAAAAGAGTGGCGAACTCTAGCTATTCTGGGAGGCAGAATAGGAGGTTCAAGGACAAGAGGCATAAGCTAGATCATAGGCGTGGATGGTTGGAGTTTCTTAAGGATTTCGACTTGACCATTGAATATCATCCTGGTAAAGCCAATGTAGTGGCAGATGTATTAAGTCGTAAGGTTACGGTTGAGCTCCAAGCTATGTTTGCAAGGTTGAGTATGACACGGTAGGGTAGTTTGCTGGCTGAATTGCAAGTCAAGCCTACGTTATCGTAGTTGATTAAAGCTAAGCAAACGTATGATGATTCGTTGGTTGAGCATGTTAAAGACATAACAGATGGTAATATGACATATTTCTATTTTGATGGTGATAGAGTTTTGTGTTTCAAGGGTCAAATAGTGGTGCCAGATGATTCGGAGTTGAGGCACACTATCTTGACGAAAGCATATTCTAGTCTTTTTGCTATGCATCATGGTAGTGTTAAGATGTATCATGATTTGAAAGAGGTATACCATTGGGTTGGGTTAAAAAATGACGTGGCTGAGTTTGTGTCCAAGTACATGGTATATCAAAGGGTCAAGGCTGAACATCAATTTCCATCTGGTTGTTGCAACTGCTGAAAATTCCAGAGTGGAAATATGAGAGAATCACCATGGATTTTGTATCAGGGTTGCCATTAACACCAGCTAAGAAGGATTCTGTTTGGGTGATTGTTGATCGGTTCACAAAGTGTGCACATTTCTTGCCAGTGCATACAACCATATATCTTGGAAAAGTTAGCAGATTTGGATATAGCGGAGATTGTGTGCTTGCATGGTGTACCTATCGGATAGGGATCTAGGTTTATGACAAGGTTTTGGAAGAGTTTGTACTAGGCCTTGGGTTCGAGGTTAAGTTTTAGTACCGCGTATCATCCCAGTCAGATGGACAGTCTGAGCGGGTTATCCAAGTTTTGGAAGAAATGCTGCGATGCTTATTATTGAGTTCCAGGGGACTTGGGAGAAGCTTTTGCCTTTAGTTGAGTTTTCTTACAACAACAGTTATCAGGAGAGTATACATATGGCACCTTATGATACGTTATACGGCCGGAGATGTCGTACGCCCTTGTGTTGGGCTGAGGTGGGGGAAAAGCATGTTACCCTACCGGATGTGTTGAAAGACACATATGAGAAGGTTAAGCTTGTTTGCTATCGGTTGAAAGTGGGGATCAGCAGAAATCTTACATGGATTTGAAGCATAAGAAGGTTGAATATACGGTGGGGATCGCGTATTCTTGAAGGTGTCACCATGGAAAAATGTGATGAGATTCGTACGTAAGGGTAAACTTAGTCCGAGGTTCATTGGAGCATACGAGGTTATTGAGCGTGTGGGTCCTGTGGCATATCGGTTGAGGTTGCCTCCCATGCTGGAGAAAATTCACAATGTGTTTCATGTTTCGATGTTGAGGAGATATCGGTCAGATCCATCGCATGTTATGCCGGTGGAGGATGTGGAGTTGAGGCTGGATCTAACCTTCGATGAGGAACCCGTGGAGATCATTGATACCAGTAAAAAAGTCCTACGTGGTAAAACAATAGAGCTCGTAAAAGTCTTGTGGTGACACCGAGGTGTTGAGGAAGCTACTTGGGAAATAAAATGCGGATATGAAGGAGCAATTTATGTATCTATTTCCTCCAGGTAATTTTGAGGACGAAATTTCTTAAGTAAGGGAGAGTTGTAACACCCCGATTTTGGGCTTAGCGATTTTGAGGTTTATTAGACGGTCCGGTGGATCGGGTTAGAGATTCGAGTCGGATTCGGGACCGTATATTTTTCGGTAAGATAAAAATATGGAAAATAGTTAAAAATCATATTTTAATATATATTGATTTTTGGTGGAATCAATTTTGGAAAATGAAAATCGGAGATATGTTATTTTGTGTTAGTGACTAAAATGCAAATTTTGAAAACTGTTTTAAGTGACCAAAATCAAAAGGGTCAAATCCTTAGAATCCTTAAGGAGATAATATACTAAGTGTTTTCTGGTGCTTTCTCCCTTTAATTAAATCATTTTAATCACGTGTTTTAAAAAAGTTGTTAAAATGGATTAAATATATAAAGTTAGTTATTAGCTTTCAAAAGAATTTCACGTAACTTTTTCCTAAACTTTTTCTCTCAACTTGTTTTCTTCCAAAAACTCAGAGTTTTATCAAAATCCAGAGGTAAAGAACTCATTTCACTCAGATTATTGATTTTAATTTGTTCATTTAACTTTGTTTTGCAAAATCTAATTGAAATCTTGTATTTTCTTAGCTTTTAACAAGCCAATTAAGGGAGAAATTACATAACAGGGGTAAGGTCTGTGATCTCCTCTGTTAAATGGTTCTTTATTGATATTCCCAAGTATTTGATCCTTGATTTATAAGTTGTAATGTGGTTTTAATGTTTTATCCATGTTTGATTGAGTTATTTTGGAAATTTGGATGAATCATGGTGATTTTCGAAGTGGATTTGATTTCCAGTAATTGAGATGGATTTAATATATTTTTTGGATTTATTTTGATGTTGATAAGTTGTTTTTATCAATAAAATCCTGAAAATCTTGAATCTCTAATTAGTTAGGTTGCTAGTTTTGAGTTATTGTGGTGATATTTGAGTTTAATCTTTGCTGAAGGTAAAAGGATGTTAGGAAATGGTTTTTGGATGTTGTTAGATGTTGATTGAAGGCTTGAATTATTTTTTATGGCAAAGTTAAGTTTTGGAAGCGTTTGATGGTGTTTTCGGTATGTTTCAGATGGTTTTTGAATGGGCAACTTGGGAGTTGCGGGAGATTGTTGTTAGGCAATGGTTTGAATGAATTTAATTGCATTTATCCTCTGGTTGTATGTGTTTAAATCAGGGGATAATCAAGACGACGAAGCTTGACATTGTCTGGTTGCTTGTCGGGAGCTTGTTTCGCGTTGGCAAGGAAGGCGAAGCGTATCGGTGATTGGAAACTAGTTTTAATTGCTTTACAAAGGTTTGTAAAGGTTGTCAGGAGTTTAGGGTAAGCGTGAGACACTTACCTAAGCTCTGAAGTAAGTTACCCATATTTTTCTCTTGAATATCAGTTTAGATCTGAGCATGTTGTTTGCATGTTTTGGTGATAAACATGGTATGATTTACTTACTGGTAATGCATGATTTTGAATACATATGCAAGGGTTTAAAAGTATATTAAATGCTAGTGAGCATTGGTTTTCATTCCGGATGGGAGTGGTGTTATTGCATTGGCAATGAGATGTGCATATATGGAATTTTATGAAATACATTGTGAAACAGTAAGTAAATGGTTTTGTAAATAATACATTGGCTATGTGACAAGGTGAGAAAACAATCGAATATAGTTGGCATGCCATAGGATTAAAAGTGCACTATAAAATATGAACAAAATTGATCGTGGTCATGGGTCCTTGAGGTATGGCAGTTTAACTAGGCCACTCGGACTGTTGGGACATCATTTGGGGTATGCGGTTTAACTAGGCAGCCCAAATCGATGGTGATCTTGCGGCTTAACTAGGAAAGGGTGAAATCTCGTGGTTTAATTAGGCGAGGGTGTCAAATATTACGGTTTAACTATGTAAGGTAAGAGAGATATGTGTATCCGATATGTGTATGAGATAGAGGTAGTCTATCCGAGTCACTATAAATGCCAATATATGTGAAAGTTCATGTGTTGAATATTGTTTATAATGCTTTGGGAATATAAGCATGGTTTGGTAAAAATGCTTTGGAATTCAAGCATGGATTGTTTATGATGTTATAAAGGTTATTGTGTTTTGATTCTGTTGGAATTAGGTTGTAAGCATGTTTTAAGAAAAACAAGCATGTGGTTTTTAAATGGTTTTATACATTTTTGTTTATGAGCATCCTTACTAAGCATGTATGCTTACGCTCCCTTTTCCTAATGATGCAGAGCATTAAAGTTCGGGGCAGCAAAGGCAAGGTTTGCAAGGATCCAAGAGATAAACTATTTTTGAGTATGCACTCGGTTTATGTTTCCGGTTAATAAGGCAATGTGTTCACCATGGATTTTGGGGAGATGTACATTTTTTTTCATTGTGGAATTAAATGTGTTTCTATGCTGGTTTTTGCTGTTGGTTATATGTTGCTCAATTTGATGTTGTTCTTGTCTAAATTTGAGGCTAGATGGATGACTAGGGATGCATCTAGAGTTTCCTTGTGGTTTGCCATGTTGTGCTGGTCGGACGAAGTTTAATATGCTATGTTGAGGGTGTTGGCATGTTGCTTATGTCGAGAATGGTCTAATTGTGCATTTTGGTATGTTTGGCAAAGTGGTTTAGGAAACAAGCATCTAGAGTGGTCCTTTGGTAGCATGATGTTGTTGTGGTTGCCTAATTTGGTATAAATGTTAGATTGTGTATAATCAAGGGTTGATATGTACATTCACAAGTTGTTAGGGGCCAATTGCATCTAGAATTGTATGAAAAACCAGCTAAATTTGACATTACAGGCGCATGCATACCGATACGCAATGGACTGTATCGGTACGACCAGGCATAATTGGGCTAGGTGTATCAGTACATGCAGGGGCGTATTGAAACGTTATATGGTTTCTGGAATATCATTTTTTTGAAATGAAGCCGTGTACCGAAACATCAATGGAATCGTATCGGTACGGGATGTAACAATGCTGCGTACCGAAACACCAATTGAATCGTATCGGTACGGTATGCAAGAACTTCTAAAAACATATCTTATACTCGAAATGGTGTACCGGTACGGGACCAGCCGTATCGAAATGAAAGTTCACAACCGTATCGATACGGGTCATACCGTATCGATACGGGTGTCGTTAATTCTGTTAATGCCATATTGAGGCAATTTCTGTTTTCTTTCATTTTAGTCTCTGATTCTTGTTTAGCCAATTATTTGGGCATAAATGATTGTTTGAAGCTGATTTTTGGCATGCAAGCATGAAATGAACTTAATTAAAGGTTGATAAATTAAAAGTTAGAAAATCCTTTTAAAGTTGCTAAAAATTACGTTTTGGTCCCTATTTCGTGTTCCTGGTCAATTGGATATCGTTACAATGCCCGATTGAGATGAGTGATCTCCTATGAGCTAAAAGATCATATAGTAAAGTTTTAATGCATCTAGACAAGATAAAAGAAAAAACGGTCGTGTTTAAAGGTTAATCTTTCCGGTTTACCTCGGTAAACCTAATGTAGCTTGCTCGGTTCGGTCTTGCGACTAGGCCGGGTCGAGGGGGTTACAGGTCTTGTAATTGGACATGACACTTATAATATTTGAATTTTTAATATTAGATTTATATTGGATCTGTTTGTTAAATGTAGCCTATTAACCATAATAGTAATTAATAATAATAATAATAATTACATATACAATATATATATGTATATACTGACACACATATAGACATATACACGATACTGCAAACATACGGTATACCTATACAAATATACGATATATTAGTACACTCATATACATAACACACATACACAAACATTAATACACATTCATATACGGACTCACCCATAGTATATACAAGTATTCATACACATACAACAATATAAGACACACATGAATATCTCTAATAAACATTATCCACATTCATATTACAATTTTAATAACACACATATGGCCCTAAACCTATATTCATATTATCATACTTATATATAATCACACTAACACATATTACAATTACTATAATTAATTAATATACTATAATATTTATAACCCAGACATAAATGAGTGATTACAGCTGCCCCTCTTTGCTTGTTCTTGTGAAACAAGAACAAAGCAAAGACCAAAAATCACTCATTTTTGTTCTACTTTTCTGTCATCGGCTCTGGAATTACAAGCTCTGTTGGAACTTTTCGCTCTTCCTCGACCATATCTTCAAGCTCCGATCTCTTCAATGCCCCGATTTGTACTCGTCTCAACATTCAAAATGAAAGCTTGACATCATGCCCGAAGATCTTATTGATGGCCCGAAGGTCTTATCACCATGCCCGAATAACTTACCGGTGTCCCGAAGGACTTATAATCATGTCTGAAGGACTTAATGATGGCCCGAAGGACTTAAGATCCGGATTCATGCTGAAAATGGCTACCAATCTTTCTTAAAATCTGGATTCACGCCGAAAATGGCTACTAATACCCCTTAAAATGATGACCTAGCTTAAACCAGTCTTGACATCACAATAAGATTAGCATCATGCCCAAATGACTTACTGATGGTCCAAATGACTTATCACCATGCCTGAAAGACTTACCGGTGGCTCGAAGGACTTATCATCATGCCTGAAGGACTTACTAATGGCTGAAGGACTTAAAATCTGGATTCATGCCGAAAATGAATACCAATATAAATCTTCAATAAAACCTTACTTCTTCAACATCAAATTCTTTAGTAATCTTCAAATATATATTTAAACACAAAATGCTTTTTTAAATTAGCATGCTCCTATCTACATGCATGCAATGTAAAACTTTTTTCTTCTTTCTTTCTCTTATTTCTCTTGTTTCTTTTTTTCTTCTTTTTTTCCTTTCTTTTTTTATTCTTATTTTTCTTATTTTTCTCTTTTTTATTATTCTTTTTCTCTTTTTTTTCTCTTATTCTATTTTCCTTCTTTTTCCTTTCTTTTTTTTCTTTTTTCTTCTTTTTTCTTTCTCGTCTCTTTCTCTTTCATTCTTTTTCAATATGTTTTAAAATTCTATTCCCTGAAAGGTCATTCTTTGGATTTATTCACTTCATTTCTCTACAGTATGCTCTTTAATCTTTAATTCATCAATCTTCATTTTATCAATTAAATACCCACGCTCTTATCTCTCTTGCGCGAGTAACTCTCTTCTTCTTATTTGGAGTCTCTACCCACATTTCAAATCTTTCTTCTAGCCCATATTCTATCCTTAGGTAGGGACTTGTATTGCTCTTCTCTTTCAACATTGCCCCAATCATTCTCTGGGCTTAACTACTTCTCGTTTTGACCCAACACTTGGAGTCTTCATCTGTCTTGACATTAAGACTGGAAAAATGCCCCCGCGTCCTGTACTCATCTCTGAAATCCAATATTCTTGTAACATCTGAGCGGGAACCAACTCTCAGCACTATGCTTTAATTCTCATTTAATTTCTTATAAAAAAGGTAGTCATTTCCAGAAATAAACTTGGACAAAATGTCAAACATCTTTGAAAATTAATGTTTGAGAAAAACTATAAATATCTTAAAAATCAAGGTTTACAAAAAATGTCAAATATTTTTGAAAGCTGATGTTTGGAAGACATGGTAAATATTTAAAAATTCAAAATTCGGAGAAAAAGGCCACATTTTTTTGAAAATTAATGTTGGGAGTGAATAATCAATATTAAAAGATTTGGAATTTGGAGAAAAATGCTAAACATTGTTTGAAAATTAATGCTTGGAGGAAATGGTAATTATTAAATGAATCAAAACTCATAGAAAAATGTCAAACATTTTTTAAGATTAATGTTTGAAGAAAATGGTAAAGAATCAAAATTCTAAAAATCCAAGCATTTTTTAAAATTAATGTCTGAAAAAACGATAAATATTAAAAGAATCAAAATTTGAGGAAAATACCAAACAATTTTGATAACTGATGTTTGGAAGAAAACTATCCTAAAATCAACATTTATAAAATAATGTCAAACATTTTTGAAAGCTAGTGTTTGAAAAAAAATCAAAATTCGAAGAAAAAGACCAAACATTTTGAAACATTAATGTTTGGAGTAAATGTATTGAAATCTGAAAATGCCAAACATTTTTGAAAACTAATGTTTGAAAGAAATAATAAAGATTAAAAGAATCAACAAAAGTGCTAAACTTTTTTGTAAATTAATGTTTGAAAGAAATGGTAAAGAATCAAAATTTAAGGAAAAATACCAAACATTTTTTGAAAATTAATGTTTTTAGGAAATGATAAAAAGTCAAACATTTTTTAAAATTAATGTTCGAAGAAATCCAAAATATTAAAGGAATCAAAATTTGAAAGCATCCAAACCTTTTTTTTTGAAGATTAGTGGTCGGAGTGAATAAAGAATTGAAAATTC
Organism: Hibiscus mutabilis; assembly: GCA_019671005.1. Lineage (NCBI taxonomy): Eukaryota > Viridiplantae > Streptophyta > Magnoliopsida > Malvales > Malvaceae > Hibiscus > Hibiscus mutabilis. The sequence continues at coordinate 48,330,736 of CM033729.1, forward strand.
GAAGTAAAATGCCAAACATTTTAAAAACTAATGTTCGGAGGAAATGATCAAAATTCGGAAAAAAGCCAAATATTTTTGAAAATTAATGTTTGAAAAAAAATAAAAAATGATAAGTATAAATTTTTTTGAAAAATGTCAAACATTTTGGAAAATTAATGTTAGACCACTAAAGTTTTCCTCGTATTTTGCGACCTTATTCCCAACTCGGTCCATTCTTCATTTCTTTGAGCCACCCCACATATCATGGCTTGAGCCTACATTAAACCCTGAGCTGTCAGTCATATAAACTTTTTCCCTCTCATCACAATCATTCATGGGTCATTACTCTATATTGGGTCGATCAGTTGTATGCACTTTCTTGCATTCTGAACCTTATCTTTGAAGTAATACATAGAAATCTTCACTGTTAAAAACTGTCAATTTGAGGGTCGTCATTCCAATGCAATGTGTCCTTTAGATTAATATATAGGACCTTGAAACCAAAATTATAATAATAAAGAAAACATAATAGGAGCTCTGGATATTAAGTGCGAGAGCGTATTAGATTCAACCTTTTGGTGATCGTTTCAGGCATAGCTAGTGTCTATAAAAACTTTGGATATTGTGGCGATTTGAAGTCGTAAAATCCCCTTGTATGACTCGGTTCATCCTCATGATTATTGCATTGCTACAAAGACTACTCCTTTTCGATTCTCATTATTTGCTCCGCCCAAGAAAAATGGACTTGTTTAACCACTAGAGTGAAAAAATATCATTGTAAGGATATGGTGCATGTGTGTGCTGCTGATTATACTTATACTATTGTTCATTTCTTTCTCTTCATTTATTCATTATTATTATTATTTTAGGGAAATCAACTCATCACAGTCCTTTGTCTCGAGGATAATGATAGAGCAAACAACACTACTCTGGGTTACTTGACATAGTCATGATTTGAAAATATTACCATCACTCATGAAGCTAAGGTTTTTTTGGATGGTGCATTGCAACCTTATTACCATTTTGCTTCAGCGGAGTGCCCTAAAATTTTCACACTCTTGTCCGAACACGCCTATTACTAAGCTTTGAATATTGGAGTGCTTTTTTTCTTATTCATTCATCATCATCATTATTATTCTCAATCATTAATCACAATTCAATATTATTCTATGCACATTACTTATTTCAATTGTTAATTATAATCTATTCATAGAAGTCTACGCTTAGAATTTCCATTTCAAGCAACTTTACATGGTTAAATTTTAGAGCTTTTTCCTCACCAAATGTTATCAAATGAGTAGTAATCTTGCTTTGCCGACCAGAGTCTGTTAGGGAAAATTAGACCTCATCGTTATCACAACATCCAATTAACCTCGGAACCGATGTCATATCTAGCACTTGATATCCAGTGACCTAAGAAGGTAAAAAGAGATATACATATACGAGCTTTCAAGGTCATTGTATGTTAAGCAAAATGCGTTTCCATTGGAATAAAAATCATCAAACATGATATGTGCCCCTTTTACACAAAAGATTTCTACTACACTCAGGCCAAAGGTAGTAGATTTGATTTTATACATTACTTCAAAAGACACTCCTATATGCAAAGATGTCCTTCCAAGATGACAATCAAAATTATGGACAAATAAAAATAGGGCTTTAAATTATCCTTAAGGCGTCAACCTATCTTGGCATCCTCGGTATGGTATAGGCCTGCCCTAATTCTTATGCCTTTCATTGTCAGATCATTTCTTCAGTCAAAACTTCATTACTAATTAGCTTATTGATCTCTTCCAGCAACGACCTACACTTCCTGGTAGGATGCCCTGGGGCCCCCATATGGAAACTGCAAATGCCCTTCGGGTCAAAACTGTAAGCAGAAGAGTCAAGTATAATCTTTATCCGTCTGGGAATGATGTGGAGACCCTCAACCAAACGAGGAAATATATCCAAAATGAATACCCCGAATATCTCTAAGTCTGCACTCGTTCGGGGAGTCTTTCTTGGTGGCTCAGAATACTCAGTGGGCCTTCTTCTCTTGCGATTATGAGTGCTAAGGAGACAACACTCATTTATCTCTTTGCCTCATTCTATTTCCTCATCGGTTTGGTCCTTAGACTTAGAACCCAATTTTCTTCCTTGGATGGCGTACTCTATTTTTTCTCCCACTGCCATGAAGTCTTCAAATTTTCTTCTCGATTTTTCTAACATCATATCAAAGAAAGGAATGGGAAGTGTCACGTGAAACAATGGAGTCATTTCTTCTTCAGTTACGGGAGGCTGGACCTGGGCTGCCAAACACCGCCATCCCAAAGCGTAATCCTTGAAGTTCTCATTTGATCTCATTTTCATGCTCTGAAGGAATTGCTGACTCGGAGCTAAGTCTAGGGCATATTTGTATTGACTCAAAAAGACGCTGACTAGGTTTCCCCAAGATCAAATTTGATTTCTGCTCAAACAGTTATACCATGTTGCAGCGGGTCCTGTCAGACTATCATGAAAGTAATGTATCAGCAACTTTTTATTCCTTATATAACCCTCCACCTTTTTGCAAAACATGGTCAAGTGCACCCTCGGACAGCTGGTGCCATCATACTGCACGAATCTGGGAACCTTGAAATTCGGAGGAATAACCAAATTAGGGACTAGGCAAAACTCCCTTGTATTTATTTCTTCTTCTTCTTGAGCTCTCTCTTAACTTTATCTTCTAATTGATCAAGTCTTTGTTCCATCCTTTTTCCAACCGGGTCTTGGACACTGCCACCGAACCCGTAAAATTTATTATTATTATTATTATTTAACTAATGCAAGGAATGCATAATAAACTCTAAAATGTAAAAACAAACATTAAGTATGAACTATCAAAATGGATACAAATGAAGTGAATGAATGCAAATGAAGTGTTGATTCACTAATAGTCCTTTAGGAGGATTTTTATAGAGGAAATGTATCTGTGTACAAAAGATTGACAATATTATACAGGAGTCTGTTGGCCACTATTCTTGGAGTGAAGTGCGTACTCGGTGCCCCAATTCTATCTTTTCTCGATTTACTTCATGCTCAGATTATTTCCAACCATAGTATTGTCAATCTATGTACATTATAGAACATCTTCCCTTTTATATAAAACATCCCCTAATATGAAATATTTTTGAATCAAAAAATGCGAACATGAATGCAATAAGGCATTAGTCGCAAAGTGATCATAGTAGAAAGGCTTTCATTGAACAAGAAGGTTTATTACATCAGATTTTAGTCTTATAAACTTTACAAATACTGATAAGCCCTAGCCTCTAACTTTTGGACTTTTTCTAGCAAACGAGTAATTTTCCCTTCATGGTCTAGTGCAGGATTTATGTTATGGCTCAATGGCATAGCCGCATCGACCACTTGCTGAGCCGCTTTACGCACTTGAGCGATGACACTCTTCATATCCTTATTTCTTTCTTGTATTTCTAACTCGGCTCTTCGTAGTTGAAGAGTTACTTTTTCAACACTTTCATAGCCAGCTTGCTTGTAAGTTTGGCACGAATCTCGCTAGTACGCAATGAAGTCCTAAGCTTATCTGTTTGTTCCCTGAGCGTCATATTCTCTGTTTGAAATGTGCGGGACTCAATCTCACTCTGTTGTAGACATGATTTCAGAATCTCGTTCATAGCTAGACTATCTCGTAACTCTTTTCGGAGGGTATTGCACCATTCCTCTTTTTCTTTCAATTGTTGTGATAGCAGTCGGACTCTATTTTCACTAGTCCTGCCTCTCTGTTTCTAATGTCCCAAGTCATTCTTGAGCTGAATGATGCCATTATTCCATTCTTCCAGAGTGTCGCCCATTCCAACATTTCTGAACTCGCAGTAAAATTTATAATGATCATCTTGCAAACTTTGTAGTTTCTCGCTCAAACCATTTCGTTCTTGTCTAAGTTGGTTATACTCGAACGAATTCCCCTCTTTCGGGATGCCCCATCTTTGGCCTCTAAATTTAATTCACTGGAGTAACTCATTTCTGTGTTATTCAAACCTTTTCCAAGGTATTGGCCTTTTTCCAACTTTGCCCCTTGAGCGATCGCTGGCTCATTGTAGAATTTGGGCCCTCCGTCTTTAAAACTTAATGCTCCCATATTAACAAGGTCTCTAACTCGGTTCTTCAAGGCCCCACAATTATCTGTAGCGTGTCTCAAACTTTATAAGTGATAATCGCACATGGCATGATTGTCGTAACTTTTTAGGTAAGGTGGTTCTTTCAGAGCATAACAAATAGGGGTGATAAGGTTTCTTTCAATAAACATCGAGAGTAACTCAGTGTACCTCATAGGGATCGAGACGTGCTTTTTCACATTATTAATTTCTCGGGTTTCTTCCAGACCTATCTCTATTTTCTGGGAGCTTGATTCAGATGTACCTCTCACTGGTTTGTTGAAGCGAATCATAAAAGGGTTCGACTTGTCGTATTTATCGACGTTACTCTGCTTGGAAATGGGCTTCTGACTATCAAACTCTTTATTTTAACTCTCGACTGGCTCTTCTTTTGGCTATACGGACCTCTTGCCTTTAGCCATAGCTATCATTATATTCATTATCTCGGCCATCTGTTTTTTTAATTTTTGTACTTCGTCTCGCTCATCCGCAGTACTATTATTAGCTATCCTATCTTGTTCGAACTCTTCATATGATCTGCCCTCTTAACTCTTTTGATAATGCTCGGGATCTGCTCGATTTATCTAAATACGAAACCCTTTATCCATTATGACTACCTTCTACAGTGACGGTCACTTGCGAAATAAATACCTTTATGATGTGAAAATGCAATGCTCAAAAAGAAAAAAATGAAAAAAAGGCAATCACAAAAAGAAAATTGTGTCAGTTTGAAAAGAAAAATCTAAGTAAATGGTTAATAAGCAGAAACAATTAAAACACCAAATCAAGCAGTTAAAATATACACAAAAATGTGAACACAAAACTTAAACAAGTCATCAGCTAAAAGGACAAAGTACCAGTATGACTCTAGCAGGTAGGATCCATGTCTCACTATATGCGGTTGAATTCTAAAGTAAACGGTACTCAAACTGTTGCTTGGACATCGATTCGAGGGAATACGATCCTTATACCACACGGAGGTGAAAACCTCACGAAATATAAGGACCAAATTCCTAAAGTGAATTACAACACTATACGGAGGTGAAAACCCCCTGAAGCGAAATAATCATTCCTCCTAAAGGTTCTAAGACTACTATATGATGTAAAAAAGGTCCCCAGTGGAGTCGTCATGCTGTAGCGTTTATTTTTTTTGAGGTGTTTTAGGCCGCTACGAAAAATTTAATAAATATCGTGTTTGGGGGTATTTCCCACTTTTATTGAAAATTTATTTTAAAAGGGAAAATTCTTTAAAAACTCGTATTAAAAAATGGAGTTGCCACAAGTCACTTGGATTAGGTAGACCGGACACCGAAAACAAAACCAAATATTCAAATTAGGTTCAAGAGTTGGTTACGGATGGGGAAGGGTTAGCACCCCCACACCGCCCAAAATTGGTACCAAATAGATCCGTATCGTATTTATAAAGAAAAATAAAAATTCGATTTAATTTAATAATTAATTCCTAAAATGTGGTTCGAATATATAAAAAATATCTCGATCCACGATACCAAAAGAGATGACACTCGGAGACCGGGATGACACTCCCACTAGAATACCGGGATTAAAAGGCCTAAAACTATACGTGATAAAAAATAAACACGCTAAATTAAAATACGATGAACTAATGGAATGTGAACGAATATTAAATAAAAACATGTGCGTATAAATATAAGTAAATAAATACGGATAAAATAAAGCTTCCATTCATGTATAAACATATGACATTTAATACGTTAATGTATAATATAGATTTCAAAATAAATGTAAATTACATAAATAACATAATATATCATAAATATAAATACATAATATTAGTTATTACAACATAGTATATATATACATTAACATTAAAACATATATTAACATGCTTTATATATATAAACATATATACAAGGGAAACGAAATAATTAAATAAAAACTATATTGGCAACGTATATCGAATGTAAAACAACATAAAAAATATAAAAACAAATAGCATGTATCGAACAAGCAAACAAAATAAATAAAAATAAAAAACAAACACAAATATAACAAAAAAACATAATAAAAACACTAAATATATAAATAATTAGACTGAAATTAAATGGAATTAAAAGAGCGGGGACCAAAAATGAATTAACCCACAAAATAGTTTTAAAATCGAGAGAAAATGGACCAAATTGCAAAACAATGAAAAGAAAATAGGACTAAACAATAATTTATCCTTTGAAAACACTTAAACTAAATTAGAGATGACATTAAAAACCGGCCGGAATTTGGGATGACCATTTATGTAATTATATCATGCGACAGAGAACTTTTGAAAATATCAAAAGGGCAGAGGGACTGAAGATGTGATTTTTCCAATTTAAAACTAATTTCATTAAATTAAGGGACGAAATTGAATTTTTTTGAAAACGTAAAGGGACTGAGGGTGTAAATTTACCATGCGGAAACCTTTATCCTGTGATTAACTTGGGGCGGAAGGGCCTAAATGCAAATAACCCATTTTTTAAAAATAAACGCTTATAAAAAGATCCAATCGGTCTCATTTTTGGCTTTTAGCCATTTTGAATTATGTTCTTAAAAAATAAACCCCCTTCCCCTTTTGTATTCTTTGAAACCGAACCAAAGAACCACCCAAAATCTCTTCGGCTGCCCTGATTTCAAAAATTTGACGGTGGTTCGGCTAATTCGGCCACCGCTAGCTGACCCCCGGCACCGGTAAAATCCCAAAACAGAACTGCTTTTTGATTTAAAAGCAAAAAAACCTTCATTTTCTGAAAATCTGAACCACTATCCCTTTTTTAAAAAAAACCGAAACCCTTTAAAACCTAGTCTCATTGGGAAGGATAAGAAAGAAAACAGGCTGGTGTCGTTCATCGGTGCACCACCCTCGGCCACCGTGCATGGCAGCGGCCCAAAGCCGAAAGGTAAACCCTGACTTTCTTTATTTTTTTGTTTATTTTTTTGTTCAAAATAAAAACTGAAGTGAAGATTACCTTTGGAATGTTTTTTTTTTAGTTTTATTTCCTCTGAAATTGTTGGGTACGTAATGGGTTCCTGTACATCTATATATCTTGCTTTTCATTTGTGATTGTTTACAAAGATAAGCAACAATAATTGTTTGGACTGTTGAAGACTGTTTGGATCTGACTATGTATTTTTTGATCTTGCATGTCCGATTTGGTGAGGGAGGCGTACAACGGTGGGTGGCAGAACGACCACGTAGATCGGTTGGTGAAGGTAAAAGGGTTTCTATCAGTCATAATCATTCTTGGTTGTTGGATCATATCTGATCCAACGACTGAGATTGTTTGAAGTTTAGACTGCCTGGATCGATGACACATGGCGCCTTGAGATCTGAACTGTCAGCACGTGCATGCCACGCGCGCGTGGGGGTCGAACGGCCTGGGGTGAGCTTCATGCGCGCCAACTAGAAGGCCTTGGTGGCATCTAGACCGTTGGATCAAATCTTGATTCAACGGTTGGGAGTGTGACGGCTGCAAGAAAAGGAAGGGTTATCATACTTGGTTCTAGGGTTTAGTTAATTAGGTTGGGTTGGGCCTGTAATTATTTAGATTGGCTTGTAATTGGACTGGACACTTATAATATTTAGGTTTTTAATATTAGATTTATATTGGATCTGTTTATTAAATGTAGCCTATTAACCATAATAGTAATAAATAATAATAATAATAATAATAATAATCACATATATAGTATATATTAGTATATACTGACACACATATACACATATACACGATACTGCAAACATATGGTATACCTATACAAATATACGATATATTAGTACACTCATATACATAACACACATACACAAACATTAATACACATAATACACGGACTCACCCATAGTATATACAAGCATTCATACACATACATGCAATATAAGATATATGAATATCTCTAATAAACATTATCCATATTCATATTACAATTTTAATAACACACATATGGGCCCAAAACTATATTCATATTATCATACTTATATATAAGCACACTAAAACATATTACAATCGGTATAATTAATTAATATACTATGATATTTATAACCCGGACAAAAATGAGTAATTATATTTGTCAAAAAAAGTTGATATCAAAATTTTAAATTTTTTTAATGGATATAAAAGATTATTAAAAATAAAACTGACATAATTTTAAAGAATATTCACACTATTTTAAAAGAATGTTTTGTACTTATTTTCTAAATTCTGAGATTATAATCTTAATTTTTTGACTTTACCCTTAATATCAAGAAGACTAATAAAAATATTATTAAAAACTAAATCGGAAGTTATGAGAAGCTTTATATTAAAAGTTACTAAAATTATAAAAAAATGATTTAAGTTCTTATTCTTGTATTTTCCATGCAATCTTCATTACATGCTTTCATGATTTATAGTAGCTAGCATGATCAATGGAATTCGAAACCCACTTATAATGAATGAACAAATACATCATGTCTCTTTTTAGTATTTTATGTATATTTTCACACTAAAAAATTACTCTAAACTTTAACCTGAATATTAAATTTTAAATTCTAAATTAAATTTTACACTATAAACACTAAACCCTACTTTTAAATTTTTAACCCTAAAGTTTAAACATGAACCTTAAATCAATTTTTTTATATCATATATAAGAACAAGAAAAAAGACAAATGATTTATGTTCATAATGAATGCCCTTTTGCTTGCATGTGCTTGGGGGAGTCTAACGTACAACGGGGTATGATACAGTTACGATGCGGCACCAACCAAAATATTACTGAACATGAAACTTAAGATGTTACCCACAAACTTAAAATATTATACTTTTTGTAACATTTTAGGTTGGGTTAAATATCGATACTTACAACTTCTGATAATATTTTAGGTTGATGTAAGCATTGAAATTTTGTTTCTAAGTATCAATACTTATCGTGAGACCACAAACCTAAAATATTATCAAAAATATAATATTTTAAATTAATAAATAATATTTTTAAATTTTATATTTTATAATATTTTAATTAATGCCGCATCATAAGTTGCCGCACTAGAGACTTTCCGTGTGTTTGGGCTTTGGGAAATGACTTGAGATGTATAATGCTGTCACCTCGTCTGGGTTTTCCCATATGTTTGTCCACACATCTTAGGAATCTCCCATGTTCAACAATGATAGCACCCAAAAAGAAAGGGTATTTGCAGGCCGAAAGCAAAGCTACTCATTCCCTCCATCGCCTTCATTTCTATATCACCAATTCCCTCCAAGAATAATCATTCACCATATCATTTGATCTCATTCTTCGGGCTTTGGTCCCAACCATATAACTAGCAAGGGTTTTGCAGGCTAATTACTTTAGCTGCGAGTGTGTTATGCGACAGTTTAAAAAAGATCAACTTAAAATGTTATTAAAGTATGTAACATTTTAGATTTCAACTTAAAATGTTAGGTTGATTGAGACTACTAGATTTCAAGTTAATATGGCGCTGAAGTTCATTAGTGTATAGCAGAAACAGAAGTTGGCAGAGAATTACAGTCACAAATTAAACAAGAAACTTGCCATTTATTAAATGTTTACATGTATCTCCCCTGCACATATTTTACAGTAGAGATTTATTAACCCTTTTATCTCCGAAAACAATCCGATTTTACGATTTTAAACTTTAAAAAATCGAGAAGAGATGGGTTGCACCGGAGTTAAATTAAACCCTAAACCAACTTACAACAAACTTGTCTTTACAGCTGTGGTAGAATGAGTTTTCCAGTTGATAATTGTTTGAACTGGTGAAGAATTTTGAAAGTTTGAGCTATTGGCCATGGAAAAAAATTAATACCATATATATATATCATTCATGAATACGCTCTTCGAATTCCTAGTAGTAGTCCCAGGAGAATGGCTCCTCAACCCGGAACCCGGCATCGACTGCACATATTTGCCATGTTGAACAATAAGACCTGAATCCATCGCTTCGATCCGTAACATCGATGATGAGATCAGGCAGATCGAACAAGGTGTCATCGTCATCGTGGATCGACGGTGAAATCGAGAGAGGAACTTGATCTTCTTGCCTTGCTCCAACTTCAGCTTCAGCTTTGATGTTGCACCGCCTTGTTTCGAGAGATGTCCAAGCAGCCGCTAGCGAAGCGGCTACTTGTATATCCTTGGGGGACGTACTGGCGGGTCGGGGGAGTTGTTTTGCAAGTTGAGGGAAATTAAGGTAAGCCGAGCGGCCTTTGATGGCTAGTGCGGCTACATCGTGTGCTCGAGCAGCCATTTCAGCCGTGTGGTATGTTCCAAGCCATATTCTTGATTTCTTCCTCGGTTCTCGGATTTCAGACACCCATTTCCCCCAGCTTCGCATCCGTACTCCGCGGTATGTCGGATGCTTCTTGCCATCACCAATAATACCACTAGTCCTTTGCCTTTTCTTCTTCTCATTATCATTTTCCCATTCTCCTCCTTCCTTTGACCCCTTATGACCTACGGGGCCTACACTATATTCTGAAGTGGAAGAAGCTGTAACGGCGGTGGTGCAAGCGGCGGCGGCGGAGATAACAAAAGCAGAGCTAAGCATGTTATGAGCATCATTCTGAATGTTGATAGATCTTTCCATGACTGATAAGAGACTAAGTTGTTGATAAAGAAAGAGAATTTTTAGTGATTGACATGTAATACAGTGGTATAGGACTGGGAGCTTATATGATTCTTTATGAATATTTATTTATTTATTTTTAAAAGAAAAAGAAAATTGCATAATAAAGATATAAAGAAACAAGAAATAAAGAAGGTAGGGCCCTTGGCATAGAGCGATTACAGTTCAGCAATTTCAGCTAATTTGATACCCATGTGGCAAATTGAATAAATGTATGCTTTGGAAATCATCTTTTGCTTTGGACTGTTCTTAGTTCTTGTATTAATAATGAAATCTGAGGCTTTGGATATTTGTACTTAAAAACCATTTTCCTACCATCTCTATATGCATTGAGGAAATGGTAGTGCAGCTTGAGTGTGTGGAGCTCGATTTGGCTCGTTAAGAACTCAAGCAGATTTCGAGTTCGAGTCGAGTACAATCGAATTGGGTATTAATCGAGCTTTAACCGAGTCAGATTCGAATAGCTCACAATCTGTATTGTTATGATAAATCAAATTACATAGTTTCATTATAGATAGAACCATTCAAAAGAAATATTTTCATATGCCTCATTAGAAACCCTCTAATCCTAGTCGGAGAAAAAGATTACACATGAAAATATACAGAAAGTTAAACTAAAAATTAAACTAACATAACATAACAACTAAAAACACCCACCTACATTTTAGTTCACTTTAATTTTAAAAATTAAAATAATATAGTATTATATTTTCGAGCAGCTCGCAAACTTTTCGAGTCGGGTATCATGTAGCTTGGCTCGGCTCGGCTCGTTAAGAAGTCAAGCCGAGTTCGAGCTCGAGTCGAGTGTTGACCGAGCCAAGCTCGAGTAACTCGCGAGCTTTCGATTCAGGTATCAAGTAGCTCGGCTTGGCTCGTTAATAACTTAAGCTGAGTTCGAGATTGAGTCGAGTATTGATCGAACTTTGACCTAGTCGAACTCGAGTAACTCACAATCTGTCTCGTCTCATTTACAATCGTACATATGAGTGTTATCTTAGGGCCTTCTAAGGACGAACAAAAAATCTTAAACTCTAGCCTTAATTTTTAAATTTTAAACTCTAAAATTATACCTACGCCTTAAACTTTAAATTCTAACTTAATTATTTTAGTGTTGGGATATATATATATAAGGGAGTAAAAAAAAACTGGTTTTAAGTACGTTAGCCTAAGGTTAGCTGGTTGATACGTCGCCTTCAGCTTGGCCCAACCATGTCTCCTATACATCACCTCCTCCATAGCTTTCTCACTAGTTTTATGCCATTTCAATTCTTTATTTTTCATTCTTCATTCCACACTAAACCTGATGCACTAGAAATGCCTTAATTAAAACAATCTCACGACTGCGATACATAAACAGCTTGTCAACCAGCCATGGCCAAGTGAACATGTGGGTTCTCTTCTGTTTTATAGTAGCTCTTAACAGATACCCTGTGTAGTGATGTCATTATCGCTAAAAAAAGAGAGTGTGTTTTTCTATTTTGTTGTTTTGCTTTATTTTGAAAAGGATGTCTTCCGCGTGGGGTCTTATAAAACCCGTGTTTTATTTAAAAATAGAGTTGCCACCGGCCACTCAAGGTGGACCGGACACCGTAAAAAGTCAGAGATTTTAAAATGTCGGATTCGGAAGTCGGTTACAGATGGGGAAGGATTAGCACCCCACACCGCCCAAAATTGGTACTTTAATAATTACCGCTTTATTAATATTAAACTTTCCGGATTAAAGTGACGATTAAATTAAAATTTGGTTATAAGTGCGAGTAGATTTTAAAGGCCCCGTTATCCGAGAATAAATGACCAACCACTATCACTACGCTTGATACTGGCCCCATTTACGCTCGGATAAAAGGGCACCGCATTGACAAAATATATCCATTATGCAAACTTAAAAAAACATGCCAAATATAAATAAATACATTGCAATAAAAATATAAATAAATACTAACATAATAAAATACTAATCTAAAACATACATACATAACTATTAATTTAACACATAAATAAAAACAAATCTAACATAAATAAAATATTAATCTAAAACATACATACATAAATATTAATCTAACTCATAAATAAAAACAAATCTAACATAAATAAAATATTAATATAAAACATAAATTTAAAACATAATAAATACTAATCTAAAACATAAATAAACATACAAACTAAAAAATACAATTTTAAATTAACTATTACTTCATTAAATCATAAAAATTACAACACAAATAAAAAGGAAAGAAAATATACCTAACTAGGAGTTCGAATGACGAATCCCGACTGAACCTCACCGAGATCTACCACGACCTCTCCAAAAAAATTAACTAGACCGGACCCAAAATAGGACTCCGATTGAACCGTAGTTAGCGAGAGACCGCCCTTGGGCCGCCAGCTGAGCAGAAACCTTCTCTTGTTGTTCGGCCAGCCCCATTTTGCCGATTCATTGCTTGCTTTCATTTGCCCCCCCCCCCACGCCCCTTTTATAGGCAAAGTGAAGGGTGAGGTGGAGCCTTGTGCTCCCCTCCCCTTTTTTTATTTATTATTTTTTTACTTTTTGCTTCTTCTTTTTTAATTATTATTTTTAAATTAATAATACTAAAAATACTAAAAACCCGGACAAAAATGAGTGATTACAGTTGCCCCTCTTTGCTCATTGTTGTGTAACAGGAATAGAGCAAAGACAAGAATAACCATTTTTGTCCGATCTGGCTAAACTTCTCTCATTTTGACGTGTGTCTTCTTTCCTCAATAGATCTTCTTTCTCTTCGGTGCAGGTTTTCTTTCTTGTCTTGATTGATCCACCTTGTCACTCTTGGGGAAGCAAAACCTTCAAAATGGGGGTTGTTTGTTGGGGAAGCAAAATGAGTCCCACTTGCTACATTATTGATAATAAGCTAATACCTAAAGAGGGTTCGACCCAATTGCAACACCGACGAAGAGGCAGGGTCTACAAAATTCAATCCAGCTGCAACACTGACGATGAGGCAATACCGATAGATGAAAGTTCTGATGTCTGTTCCAGCTACAACTCTGACGAAGAGGCAGGATCAGTGGATGAAAGTTCTGATGTTTGATCCAGCTACAACTCTGACGAAGAGACAAGACCAGAAAACTGACAACTTCTTCCTTTTCTCTTTTCTTTTTTTTCTTTTTCTTTATTTTTCTCTTTTTTTTCTCTTTCTCTCTTTATTTTTTTATACAACATTGATAAAACTTGAAAGTTGGTGAATTTTGACCAAGCTACAACACCAACGAAGAGGCATGGTCTAAATTTAGTAATGTTGATCCAGCTACGACACCGACGAAGAGGCATGATCAAGAGTTAGTGAATTTGGTCTAGCTACAACACCGACGAAGAGGCAAGACTGAAAGTTAGTGAATTAGCTTCAGCTACAACACTGACGAAGAGGCAGAACCGAAAGTTAGATTTGACCAAGCTACTACACCGATGAAGAGGCAAGGTCTGAAGATTTGATCCAGCTACGACTCTGACGAAGGGGCAGGATCAGAGTATTTTTTTATTTGTGATCAAGCTACGACTCTGACGAAGAGGCATGATCGAAGTTTTTTTTATGTGTGTGATCAAGCTACGACTCTGACGAATAGGCATGATAGAAATTTGGCAAGTCTGGTTCAGCTACAACACCGACGAAGAGGCAGAACCGATGGATGAAAATTCCAATGTCTGATCCAGCTACAACTCTGACGAAGAGGCGGTATCAAAAAATTGAAAACTTCTTTTTCTTTTTTCTTTTTTCTTTTTTCTTTTTTCGCTTTTTGCTCTCTTTTCTTCTTTTTGATTTTTTCTTTTTTTTCTTTTCTTGCTTTTTCTTCATTTTTTCAAGAAACAACATTGATAAAATTAGTAAATTTTGACCAAGCTACGACACCGACGAAGAGACATGATCAAAAGTCAATGAATTTGGTCTAGCTGCAACACCGACGAAGAGGCAAGACCGGAAGTTAGTAGATTTGGTTCAGCTACAACACCGACGAGGAGGCGGAACGGGAAGTTAAATTTGACCAAGCTACAACACCGACGGAGAGGCAAGGTCTAAAGAATTGATCCAGTCGCGACACCGACGAAGATGCAGGATCGGAGAGTTATATTTGACCAAGCTACAACACCGACGAAGAGGCAAGGTCTGAAGATTTGATCCAGCTACGATACCGATGAAGAGACATGATCGAATAGTTTTCTTCTTCTTTTTTCTTCATTTTTTTATTTTTCCTTCATTTTTGCCCTTTTTTCATTTTTTTTCTTTTCTTTTCTTCTTCTCTTTTTTTTCAATTTTTTCTTTTTCTTTTTTTTTCTCTTTTTTGTTTTTTTCTTTATTAGTTTTATTTTTTTCTAATTTTTTTCTTTTTTGATTGATTTTTTAGCTACAATTATAATAAAAAGTTAAATTATGAGTAAAATTTAGGTCTAGCTGCAACACCGTCGAAGAGGCAAGACTTGGAGAGGATTTGATCTGTCACGCCACTAACGGAGAGACTAGATCAGCAAAATGTGGGACCCACTACACCACCGACGAAGATGAGATCGGGATAGTTTTTTTTATCTGCTACCACTGACGGATGGACTAGATCAGCAAAATGTGAGACCCGCTACACCACTGACGGAGAGACATGACTGAATGGAAAATCTGGTCTGCAACACCACCGACGGAGGCAAGATCTAGATTAAGTTGGCGTACCACCACTGACGGAGGCATGATTTGCAAGATGTTGAATTGTTGTGCTATTGACAGCGAGACTATGTCTGGAAAAAATTTACTCTGCTTCTGTCAGCAGTGGGTAAGATCTAGAATGTTAGCGTCAGTCACACCATCGTCGGGGGAATAAAATCCTACAAAAGAAAAAACATTGGTCAGTAATTGTTAAAGATTTTGTTGCTGATGCCTTTTATTAGATATTTCAGCTTCTTTTGTTTGGCCTCTTCTATGACTAAGGTTGGTCATCATGCCATTGCCCCCATGTTGAGGATATCTCGGTCTTTTCCGTAGACCTATTTGTATGTACAAGAAAAAATGCATGAATTTTATGCCTAAATACATGTGTTTATCCTAAATGCAAGGTGACTTTAGTGTATGCACTGAACATAGATGTATGACGTATGCAAAAATGATTTAATGCAAGATGAATGCAACTAAATGCATGAATGTGACATGATTTTTCTGGCCCTCAATGGGATGCCCCTGACTCCTCTCTGGTCCTGTCAGGATCTTGGTCTTTTGCATATGGCAATGCCTCAACCTCTTATTGGGTTTGATTACCTTTCTTTGAATCTTTCATCAGGGTGCATGCCCCAACATTTTGTTCGTTCTATGTTGTCGCCTGAAACTACTCTTGTAGCAAATTTGAAACTTCTATGTTCCCTCTTTTCTTTTTTCTGATGGGCTTATATTGTCCTCATGAAGATATTGTGTTGCCCCCTAGGTCGGGTTCACAAATTTGCTGTGTTGGGTAACTTATCTCTTTCTGATCAATGCGGAGCAGTGATGATATGTAGTTGTCAAATGCTTGTTTCTGAACCTTGATGGAGAATGCCCCCAAATTGAAGTCTTGTCAGAGATATGGTGTTTGCAGCAGACGTTTTCGGATATGCCACGAGATCGGGCTTCTGTAGAGGTTCTGTAAGGTGCTAGATAGACAAACTTTGTTGTATCAGATGGGGTAACCCATGGACTAATTTTGAAATTTCAAAATGTATGCATGTAAATTCGAAATGCATGTCCTAGATGTGAAAGTACTGATTCAAAAATGGTTCCCATGGCTCAACTTCCGAACTCACGGGATTCATTTGCAACTTTGAATATTGCCTTGATATCTAGAGTGCTAGATTTTTTCCCAATGATAATTTTTCAAATTGAGAACCAGTCGTGAATAAGCATTTCATGCTAGTAGAATGCAAAAATTAAAA
This sequence comes from Hibiscus mutabilis, assembly GCA_019671005.1. NCBI lineage: Eukaryota > Viridiplantae > Streptophyta > Magnoliopsida > Malvales > Malvaceae > Hibiscus > Hibiscus mutabilis. The sequence continues at coordinate 48,347,405 of CM033729.1, forward strand.
TGTTATGATATGTCATGTAGTTAATGCAAAGATGAATAGATTTAATTATGATGTGATCACAAAAAAATGGGTCAGTTTGGAATTAAACTAATCATAAATAAGGTAAGCTTTCTGATCAGGCAAACCACTTGAACCAACACCCCAATGTAATGCAAATGCAATGATGTATGCAAAAAAGGGTAAAACAAAAAAGAAAACGAGTCAGTACCGGATAAGATCAATAACACATAAATAGAAGAACAATTTAGATAAGATAAACAAACAAAACAACCCTATTTACATCCCGTCTAAAACACCTAGGTTATCCGCATGTATCTAAAAGGGTGGGTTTCTATATGTTCTCTACATGCAGTTTTGGTACTAAGAGTAGCAAGGCCCCCGGTCATTACCCATTATAGGCTCCTTTCAACCGGGTTCAATTCAGGGGGACCTATTCGCTTATGCCTGCACTAAGGAACGATATCCTTACGAAACATAAGGTACTCAAGCCCCGAAGGTACTTGCTAGGCCTATATGGGTGAACGATATCTCCACGAAAGCACTAGAGTTTTCCCCCCACTTAAAAAAATAGGTTTATATGCCATATTTTAAATGCGTTAAAATAAACGCGCAATTATAACCGAATGTTAATTGAATAGTCACTTTAATCCAGAACTTCTAATATTAGTAAAGCGGTAATTATTTAAAAAAGCTCGACTATCTTATTTTTTTGAAAAAAAAAACACAAATATCCCCAGTGGAGTCGCCATTTGTAGCGATGTCTCTCTCGCTAAAAAAAGAGTGTGTTTTTTTTTTATTTTGTTGCTTTGCTTTATTTTGAAAAGGATGTCTTCCGCGTGGGGTCTTATAAAACTCGTGTTTTATTTAAAAATGGAGTCGCCACCGGCCACTGAAGGTGGACCGAACACCGTAAAAAGCCAGAGATTTCAAAATGTCGGGTTCGGGAGTTGGTTACGGATGGGGAAGGATTAGCACCCCCACACCGCCCAAAATTGGTACTTTAATAATTACCGCTTTATTAATATTAAACTTTCCGGATTAAAGTGACGATTAAATTAAAATTTGGTTATAAGTGCGAGTAGATTTAAAGGCCCCGTTATTCTAGAATAAACGTCCAACCACTATCCTACGCCTGATACTGGCTTCATTTACGCTCGGATAAAAGGGCACCGCATTGACAAAATATATTTGTTATGCAAACTTAAAAAAACATGGTAAATATAAATAAATACATTGCGATAAAAATATAAATAAATACTAACATAATAAAATACTAATCTAAAATACATATCTAAAACATACATACATAACTATTAATTTAACACATAAATAAAAACAAATCTAACATAAATAAAATACTAATCTAAAACATACATACATAAATATTAATCTAACTCATAAATAAAAACAAATCTAACATAAATAAAATATTAATATAAAATATAAATTTAAAACATAATAAATACTAATCTAAAACATAAATAAACATACAAACTAAAAAACACAATTTTAAATTAATTACTACTCCATTAAATCATAAAAATTACAACACAAATATAAAGGAAAGAAAATATACCTAATTAGGAGTTCAAATGACGAACCCCGACTGAACCCCACCGAGATCTACCACGACCTCTCCAAAAAAATTAACTAGACCGGACCAAAAATAGGGCTCTGATCGAACCGGTTAGGACCGAGGGGATTGCCCCTTGGCCCTGGGCTAGCCGAGAGCACTGCTCTCTTATTCGGCCAGCCCCATTTTGTCGATTAATTGCTTGCTTTCATTTGCCCCCCCTATAGGCAAAGTGAGGGGTGAGGTGGGTGACGTGGAGTGACGTGGAGCCTTGTGCTCCACTCCACTCCCCTCTCTCTTTTTTATTTATTATTTTTTTACTTTTTGCTTCTTTTTTTAATTATTATTTTTTTAAAATTAATAATACTAAAAATACTAAAAACTGGACAAAAATGAGTGATTACACCATGTGATTTTCTTTATGGATTCGTATATGGCATGCTGAGCTTATCAATGAACCCTAATAAAATCTACTAACCATCATCAACGATCAATTGGTCTAACAATATGAGACGTTAAGTCTTTTAAACAAAATCAATGACTCGAAAGGTGTAAATGTAAAAAATTAAGTCGAGAGCGTCGTCCCATAGACCTCTATAAAACCCGATTCTTATTAGTTGATTAATGAATTAGATAACAATAGTTATAAAAAAAATCTACTAACCATCATCTGAAGTAGGTATTCGGGCGGGGAGAATATGTATGTAAGAAGAGCAAGAACGGGGATATACGTTTGCACATGGACAGTGGGGTCAACACTCTGAGGCTCTGATTCCTATTTCGTATTATTATTAGCCAACGAGTCAACTAGGCAGAAAATGAAGGATGGAAAGTATCCCTTAGCATGGCTTATTTATGCCCTACATTAAAATTAGAATATAGAGTATAAGGTTAGGGTATAAGAAATTTAAGATAAAGTGTATTTTTTAGAGTATAAGATTTAAAATTTAAAATTTAAAATTAAGATTTATAATTTAATTTTAAATTTTTTTAGCATGGACATAAAAAAAATACTTACGGGTAGAAAATTTTTGTTAGAAAACGAAACCCTCCTTCGAGTTACAACAAGTTACATTCCCCGATAACAATAGGTTTCTGACAGTCTGGAAAACACGACATTTTATGTATTAATCGAGCAGATTTCGAGCTTAAGTCAAGTACAATCGAATTGGGTATTAATCGAGCTTTGACCGAGCCAGACTCAAGTAGCTCACAATATGTATTGTTATGATCGATCAAATTACATAGTTTCATTATAGATAGAACCATTCAAAAGAAATATTTTCATATGCCTCATTAGAAACCCTCTAATCCTAGTCGGAAGAAAAGATTATACATGAAAATATACAGAAAGTTAAATTAAAAATTAAACTAACATAACAACTAAAAACACCCAACCTACATTTTAGTTCACTTTAATTTTATAAATTAAAAATAATATAGTATTATAATTTCGAGTAGCTCGCGTGCTTTTCGAGTCGGGTATCAAGTAGCTCGGCTCTGCTCGGCTCGTTAAGAACTCAAGCCGAGTTCGAGCTCAAGTCGAGTCCAATCGAGTCGAGTGTTGACCGAGTCGAGCTCGAGTAACTCGCGAGCTTCCGATTCATGTATCAAGTAGCTCGGCTTGGCTCGTTAAGAACTTAAGCTGGTTTTGAGATCGAGTCGAGTATTGATCGAACTTTGACCTAATTGAACTCGAGTAACTCACAATTTGTCTCGTCTCATTTACAACCCTACATATGAGTGTTATCTTAGGGCCCTCTTAGGACGAACAAAAAATCTTAAACTCTAGCCTTAATTTTTAAATTTTAAACTCTAAAATTATACTTACGCCTTAAACTTTAAATTCTAACTTAATTATTTTAGTGTTGGGACATACATAAGGGAATAAAAAAAAAAACTGGTTTTAAGTACGTTAGCCTAAGGTTAGCTGGTTGATACGTCGCCTTCAGCTTGGCCCAACCATGTCTCCTATACATCACCTCCGCCATAGCTTTCTCACTAGTTTTCTGCCATTTCAATTCTTTATTTTTCATTCTTCATTCCACACTAAACCTGATGCACTAGAAATGCCTTAATTAAAACAATCTCACGACTGCGATACATAAACAGCTTGTCAACCAGCCATGGCCAAGTGAACATGTGGGTTCTCTTCTGTTTTATAGTAGCTCTTAACAGATACCCTGTGATTTTCTTTATGGATTCGTATATGGCATGCTGAGCTTATCATTAAACCCTAGTAAAATCTATTAACCATCATCAACAATCAATTGGTCTAACAAGATGAGGCGTTAAGTTTTTTAAACAAAGTTAATGACTCGAAAGTTATAAATGTAAAAAATTAGGTCGAGAGCGTCGTCCCATAAACCTCTATAAAACCCGATTCTTATTAGTTGATTAATGAATTAAATAACAATAGTTATAAAAAAAATCTACTAACCATCATCTGAAGTACGTATTCGGGCGGGGAGAATATGTATGTAAGAAGAGCAAGAACGGGGATATACGTTTGCACATGGACAGTGGGGTCAACACTCTGAGGCTCTGATTCCGATTTCGTATTATTATTAGCCAACGTGTCAACTAGGCAGAAAATGAAGGATGAAAATTATCCCTTAGCATCCCTTATTTATGCCCTACATTAAAATTAGAATATAGAGTATAAGATTAGGGTATAGAAAATTTAAGATAATATGTATTTTTTAGAGTATAAGATTTAAAATTTAAAATATAAAGTTAAAATTTATAATTTAATTTTTAAATTTTAATTTTTTTTTAACATGAACATAAAAAAATATACTTAAGGGTAGAAGATTTTTGTTAAAAAAACGAAACCCTCCTTCGAGTTACAACAAGTTACATTCCCCGATAACAATAGGTTTCTGACAGTCTGGAAAACACGACATTTTATGTTCGTCTTGTGTGTATGCTCTGCATTATATTCTGCAATGTCTGGATTACAAAATAACGTTAAATGTTCATTTTCCATACTATATATATACTGCTTGCTCCTTTACCAATGAAGTGATGATAAACATTCTGATAATTATATGGTTATATATAATTATTTGGTCCCATACATCTTACCAAATCAATTATTTAAGGGTAAAATTCACTCAATTGTAGATTGATTTAATAAATAAGTCATTTTTCTTTAAAAATTACAAATTTAAAATATTGTTATAAATAGATCACTTCGTAAATAAAATTGAAACGGACGTCCAATATGATGTAGTATAATAAGACTCCGAGTCTCAAAAATTTATACATTCTATTAATTTTGTCATGATTCGAAACAATTTAATAAGTTTAATCCTTCATATTTAAAAATTTCATCAAATTAGTCTTTTTCACAATAATGTTAAAACAAGCGAGTCCATCGAATCAAAACAGTAGTTGGATAACTGTATTCTAGCATAAAGAAACAACAAGTTATCGATAAACTGTTACTATACTAGAAAAATAACAAAAACTTAATATAATATTTATGAGAGAAGAACAAGCCATTTAGGAGAATGATAAAAACTTAAATGATATAGATTTTAAATATAAATAATTAAATTATTTCGAATTTTTTTGAGCTCCCAACGCATAGTGTGAATCGCCTTAAACTTTGGCTTCAACACTATATCTTCTATCAATATGTACATATTATATAACCCTGGTTAAAGGCACGTGGACCACCTATTAACAAAAAGGATAATGCAAGACCTTGAGATCTTTGTAATTAATTGTCCTTAGGCGGAGCCTTGGCCCATCAAGCTAACTTCATATCTGTCATTCGTGCAACACTGATGCGTGTGTTCATGTCTGCATTCCCAAGTTTCCAATGCGAGTAAGTTTGTATCTTTGTCTCTTTGCACCATCAGAAAAATTATTAATATAAAGCAGATGTTCTTGGTACTTCCATGGCCATGGGGTCGGTCCATACAATAATTTAATGTCCCCCATTCTTTTAATACTGCCTTCAAGTATCAAATACCTAACGGTTGGGCCATCGCATGTCTAAACATCCACAAAATGTTAGCTTAACTCCAACTTGCCTTTTTGATACACTTAATCCTCTGAATCGGTACACATTCCGAATTCAGGAATACGAACGATTCAATCCAATAAAACTAATTATTATAATAAAATATAGTTTGTTGCTATAAAATATTAAGTCGAACAAATGATTAACAAACTTCAGAATTTATTAATTTGTGGACAATTTATGCCACAATAATTGAGAATTGTGAGAGATTAAGTAAGTTGTTTCCCTATATTGTCTAAATCGTAACCACCCCTAATTGCTTTACATAATTTCCAAGCTAGTCAAGTCTAATCAGATTAAGGGTCCAAACAGCAAGCATGGCAATTGTGAACTCTAGTGGGAACTATGGTTCATAAGCCTTTATAAATTTGAGTCGAATTATTATTTAATATTTAGAACTATTTAAATTAGGTTACAAATAGATATAAAATTAAGAAAATACTTTGATACACAAGCCTCTCAATTTTAGGGTTTATATATTTATGTTATGGTTTAGGGTTTAAGGGTTTAGTATATAGGGTATAGAATTTAGGGTTTATGGTTAGAATTTAGAGTTTATGATTTGGGATTTAAGGTTTAGGCTTTAGGGAAATAGGGTTAAAGATTTAAGTTTTAAATTTTATAGGTTAAATATGAAGAGTTGTGTAATTTTTTTTACACAACTTGTGTATCAAAATATAACCCTAAAATTATTAGCATAAAAGGTACTTCGAATCATCGAATCTAACTAAAATAAAATAAAAAAATAAGATATCGAATTGTGATTTGATCCGATACAACTTAATGGAAATTGAGTAGAAATGGAAGTTAAGCCGTCAAGCTGATAAGCATTGTGGGTTGACATCGACCATAAAGTTGGTCTTGTTTATGATAAATGGTTTCCCCTCAATCTTCAGACGAAGCCTTGATTTCCTTCTTTTTGTTGCATCTTCTTCCATTTATTTTGGAGCTATGTTGAAAAGAAAAGCTATCTGTTCTCCTTGGAAAATGATCTCATTTAACCTTTTTCCCCATATTTGTCAATGGAAATGATAATCTAACTCCTTTGCCACTAAAAAAACCAAGTATCAAATTGAAATAAATCGTACATGTCCCCTAAACCCACAAGCATAGGTGCCACTGAGCCCAGTAGAATAAGTACTAACATTTACCTTATTGAAAGCATGTACTAACTAACAATTTGATGGTACGCATTCCAAGAAACTTATATTACTATTATAATCCGAAAATATCATCTGAAGTCTGAACATAATGGATGTATCCGTGAAAAGTCTAGGAAAACTGTGATAAAATAACACAAAATGCTGGAAAGAATGCAACTGTAAAAAATAAAGCCACAAAAATACTAACTTAATGCGCTGGTTGCAGTCATTAAATGCAAATATTTCTTACTGTTGGGCGCATTGCACTCTTGGTCCCGACTCTTCGTCGTCGTCATCTTCGTCATAAGCTTCCCGATGCCTGTGACCATGCCGCTGTTGTTCCTTCCGCCTCTTTACCTCCTCACCACTTACATCATGCAAAGTAGTCTCTTCGCAGTCATCAAGCTCCATGTCAGTCAAGCGCTTACTAGGCCTCATGGGCAATATAGTCTCTATCTTTCGGCATTGGTCGGATGACAATACCCCCAACTCCGGGAACATAACATTGAAACGGATGATTAGCTTGCCCTTCATGAAAGGTCTCTGATGGTGGGGCATACCCTCATCATTGATTGCCTTGTATTGACCTACATTTTCAAGCAAGGGGAGAGAAGATGAGTGAATACATCAAAACTTCAAAGGTAGTTTTTATATAATAACTAAATTATGCAGAAAGAAATTACCAGGCTTAATGACCTCGCCAGGGTTTGATTTAATTAAGAGCTGCCTGCATCAAGGTGAGTCAGGGCGAACTGAAACCCACACAAAGCCTCTGTCAAACTGAGATTGTGTTCCACTTGAAGGTCATCCATCACCATTCCAAATTTGGGGTGTTTCTTGAGTTGCAATATAAAAACAATGTCTCCAGTTACCGTGTCTGGCTGCAAATGACAAGAACCAAAACATGATCAAGCTTGAAATATTAGAAAATTGTTACTTAAAAGACAAAAGTGCTTCGCTTACAGCCTCATCAGCTTGTCCCTAGAATGTAATTTTCTGACCATCTCTCATTCCTTTCTCAATATGTACTTCCAGCACCTTCTTTTCCGGAGTAACCTTGTTTCCTTTGCACTGGGGGAATCTATCTCTATCTCTGATCACCTCACCTGCAAGGAAGGAAATCCAATGTTCATAATTTCCGACATATATTGTGTACCAAGCCCAAGAGAACGAAGATAAAAAAATATACCTGATCCTCTACATTCAGGACAAACATGTTGCATCTGTTGGATCATACCCATTCCAATCTGCCGTGTTGTAATTTTCATACCTCTACCCTGGCAACCATAACATTTAGAGGAGGTTCCGCTCTTTGAATCTTTCCTGAAAATTTTCAGAACACAAGGGCATAAAAAGTAATCAAACCAGTCAATAAAGGTTATCTGCAGAGGATATATAGGTAATCAGCAGGAACACAAGACAAACAACTTCAATGATAGATTCATAACAAGTTACAGCATAGGAGTAAAGATACAAAAGAGCATCAGCTCCAAAACTTGTAGAAGACCACAATGGGAAAAAAAAAACAAGTACAGGTTCAGTACAACTAAACAGACAACATCAGTCGGCATGATTTCTCAGGTGACCTATGATATCTTTTCAAGCATGTAAATAGAACATCATACACAAGATATCGGATGTTGATACCTATGAAACCATTTCAACCACACAAATAGAACATTATACACAAAGAAGAGAAATGATGGGTAATTAGAAGACGATATCATTCAGATGTTAAGTGCACATAAAAAGGGAAAGACGACATTAATATGATATGACAGGAAATTAGCCACAAAGCACCACACATCCAAAGTCACACATTTTCTATAAAGAAAATCCAGTTAACCATAAAAGTGGTTGTGATGGTAGGCATACCCTTTACATTTAGCGCATATTGCATTCCTGGAAAGATAAAGTTTTTTGTTGCCCCATTGTACAACTCTTCCAGAGAGACTTTAAGAGGATGCACAACATCTTCACCTCGCTTCTGCCTTCTTCCTCTTGAGCTACCACCGCCTAAACATTAAAAAGACTGGTGATTGAAAATTGCAACAAAACTTCCCTTACTAGAAAATTCAATCAAAAAGAGAAAAACAAAATTATGTCTTACCACCAAAGCCTCCCCCACTAAAAAATGACTCGAAAATGTCAAATGGGTTGTGAGAAGGACCGCCTCCTCCCATTCCCTCTTTAAGAGCATCTTCACCATATTGATCATATATTTCTCTCTTCTCTGGGTCACTAAGAACTTCGTAAGCATGAGCCAACTCCTTGAACTGGGAAGCGGTATCAGAAAATCGTGTTATTAGTTAAAACGCAAATGCAATTCCTTAAAAGTACTCTCAATCTTTTATATCGAAAAAGAAAGCACATCCAAAAAGATGGCAAATCTATTTCATGATCAAATATACTAAAGCTTGAAAGAACCCTAAAAAATGTAACCTTATTGATAAGAGATTGTTTTATCCTTACCTTCTCAGGGTCTCCACCTTTATCAGGATGATTCTTTATTGCAGCTTTCTTATAAGCCTTCTTCAATTCTTCTTGACTCGCACTTTTTGGAACCCCGAGTACTTCATAATACTTATTGTTATCAGACTTCTTTGGAACACGCCCAAACATGATTAAATCACTTCAGCTATCTGCGTTAAATAATATAATGGTAAATCCACTAATGAAACATATCAAACGTCTAAATTAACAGTTTTCATTAATCTTAAACAACAGATTCAAAATCTATCAATTTCATTCAAATTTCTCTAATCTTAAACAAACATATGCTCATTAAACATGACAAAAAACAAAAACGAAAGACACAAAACAGTTTTCACTACAAATCGCAAATCTAAAATACACACAGGTTAGGGTTTTGAGGAAAGAAATAAGCGATACAACTCCCGATTAAGGAATTAAAACAAAAACGCTAACTCAAAATAATATAATCGAAAAGCTATCAATTTTTTTATCCAAATCTCTCTAATTCTAAACAATCATAAGCTCATTAAGCATACCAAAGAACAAAAACGGAAGATCCAAAGCTGTTAAAGTACGAATCGCAAAACTAAGATACTCACCGGCTAGAGGTTTTGAGGTAGTAAACACAAACACGAATGCGAGCGAAATAGCCCGAGAGAGAAGAGAGCACGATTCTTTTCCCTCAAGTTTCTCCTCACGAATCGTAGAGGAGTTATACTGACGGACGGTTCTTCTATTTAAGGGAAACAAATTTCTAATTCCACGCCTCTTTTTTATTGTCTGCACTCTCAGCTGAACCGGCTTACTTCAAATTACACTGCAGAGAACAGAGTTCGTTTGGGTTTGGAAGTATCAATTAGCGGGTGGTGAAAGTATAATTACTACTTCTTGGGGAAGGAACTAAGGTTGTGTCGTCATGCTAGTTGGTGTCAATGGCACGCGTTTCCAAGAGCGTAATACAATTCAAAAAAAGAACATAGGGTTGGTGATCCAGATATGAGTTATTCAACCTGATGGCTATGTGAGCATGAGTAACTCACGACTACGTGAACTCAAGTAACTTAATAGTTTGGTGACCTCAAGTAAGGATTAATTGTGGCTAATGTGATCCAAGTACATTCAGGACGTATTCGTGGCTATTATGATCCGAATATGGTCTATTCAACCCGACAGCTATGTGAGCACGGGTAACCCGATGGCTATGTGAGCATGGGTAACTCGATGACTGTGTGAGCACAAGTAACCCGATGGCTATGTGAGCATGGGTAAAGTAGGGCTTTGGTGGTCAATATGTAATGATGTATGGATTTATTTATGAATGTCGTTATGGATGCTACAAAATGATAGCTTATGGATGTATTAACCTCGATGAGCTAAATTATCTCGAGTGCTACGAAGCATTGTGGAACATGTAAGATTTTTTTGTAGATTTAAGGATGCCTTAAGATAGATGATCTAGGATCTCTAGCTTGTGTAGGCCAGATGATGACTCGTGGATAGTGAAGTTATATCTATGCTCTCTAGACTATATTTATCTTACATGCTTATTTTTATTATAATCAAGAATTATGATAGAGTAGAAATGTGCACCGAGCTTTGTAAACTCAGCTTTCGAAATCGTTATTTCCGTTCGTATGTTGGTAGGTTGTTCGTAATCAAGGAGCACATCATCGAGGGATTTCCCAGCACTGTTTCACTTCAGAGTACAATACTTAATGTTTAGTTTTTTGGCTATTGTATTCATAGGACCTTACAATTATTGAGTCTATAACTCTATTTGAAATATTATTTTGATTTATGGTGTTTTAAACTGTGAGCTCCTATTTTGTAAACTGATTTATATTGTCTACTTAATTACATGAAATTATGGATGGTTTGACGTTTTGATAAAGGCTAAACTTATGATTTTTAAATGAAAAATTTTTGGGTCGGACTTTGAGTAACCTGAATGTAGCACTTCATATCCGGATCGAGATCGAGGTGTTACAATGCAAAAGTCTATAAATAATTGAAATGAGCAAGCACATTTGGCCGGTTGGTCAAGTTGTTCATCTTTGTTTCCACACATTCCTTTAGGTCATAGGTTCTAGACCGACTGTGAGCAGCCCCTTCCTTCCTCTAGAATCTCCCTTTCCCATCTCCTCTAGGTAGGATTAAAATTAGGATTCGTAAAAAAAATACCCATCAGAAAACCTGCTACTGGTCACACATTGTAAAATACATTCCTCAATATTAGATTTACTTTGTCATTGACTTTAATTAATTGGCTACCTACATTTCATATGCAAGGGGAAGGAGTTTCAGTTTCTGCATTCTTGGAGGAAACTGGTGTTACTGAAGTAGCTTATTGTGTTTATTCAGAATCGAGAAGACCAGTTTCTTGGCAAAATGAGTCGAGTTAATGAAATTCAAGGTTACAAATTCTATTTTACGACTCAAACTTTATTTGAATTTTTTCGGTTGGAGTCAAGTTTTCGAGTTTCTTTACAAGTTTGATTGTATTTGTTTAGAATGTTATTGTACAAATTGATTCCAATTTAAAGGCCTTTCTATATCCATATACGATATACATATATATTTCTTCCTATTTTTCACATGTGATATACATATATTAGGCAGAGTTGAGTGACTTGACTCGGACTTAAAAATCTATCAACTAATTCGAACTCTCATTTTATAACTCAAACTTTATTTGAATTCTAACACCTACCTCACACCAGAAGATACCTCAACATATTTAACAAAGAGTATGTACCTTCACCCATAAAGTATGATTCACAAGATCTGAGAACTTCTCCATTTTAATTAGTCTCCGAGTTATAGAGGAAGAATGATGAACGAGATCGATCCTTGGAGTTGGGAGTATGATACTTCCCCCATTGACGAACTGAGCTTTGGAGCCTAAGAATTGACTAAAATGATAAGAACATGTTTTACAACATTGAATTGTAAGCTTTTGAACAGGCAGCGTAAAAAACTTCTCAACAATTGGGACATCCTCCTTTGACAAAAGTATGATGAAATCTATATGCACAATTGGAGATAATTAGTTGGATTATTACACTACTCGAAACTTAAAGTGACTGAATAACAAAATTGCATGTACAAAGAAAGAAATTAAGGAATGGCTGTGAACGATGCAAATCGGCTATCTATTGTTTTGCCAAGAAGTTTCTTCTCATCAGAATTCTCGGTTTATATAGTTGACCATCACCAAAATGCGATGTTGTTGAATGGTTTCAGAATGTTTCCGAGCGTTCAGCCGTACTATTGTCAACTGTTTTTTCTTCATCACCAAGAAACAGTTCTCAAATTAACACGATCTCCATCTGATACGAGAGCAACATCAGTAGGATGATTCTTACTTCCAATCTCATTCTCATTTTCAGATGCGTTACGTATCCATCGGATTCAGAGCGCCTGAGACTTCAGCTATATCAAGCTCTTGTGTCCCGACAGTTCAGGGCACTGATGGGGAAGCTTTCTCAAAAGTGGACATGGATGCCACTGAAGTTTTACTACTGTTGCTACCGAAACCATTCCGATGAGTTTGAGGAAACTCATTCGGTCGAGGCTCCGCAGCCTTCACACTTTCAAGGCAGTTTTTGTACAATATTTCTCCACGTCCATTTTGATCTTTTAAAGCATTATTACCAGCAGCATTGACTCCATCCTCTGAAAAGACATCATTACCGGTTACAACCTCCTCGTTAACATCCATCTCGGATGGTAATTCAGATGGCGAGATACTGCAGGGTGAGTCAACATCCATCTCGAAACCCGATACTACAGCAGTTTCACCAAAAATGCCATTGGTACCAACTATGTGATTTACTGATTCATTGCCCAAATCACTTGCAATACCAGAAGGAGACTCGTAGCAATTTGTGTAACCATTTTCAAGGTTAGACAATATGTTCCCATTTACACAACGATCCTCATTAACAAATCCTCTATCCTGTTTATCAGAAAACATTGTCGCACTTCCTTCCCGGCTAGCATTCTGAGTTCGTTTTTGAATAGGACCAACTAGTGTATTTAACTGTTTCTGTACATAGATTGCTAAAGAAACAGCATGGTCGCGGATCAAAGAATCGTGAGGTGGACAATGTAGCATTCGATCAAAGCCTTGTTGTACTGGAATATGCCGACAGATGACAAAATAGACCCTTTTTCACGACAGGCCTTTATAACCTTGAACACATGCTCACACAAGTATCCCATTTCTGCCCAAGTAAGATCACACATCCCATACTGTGAGCCAGGGTTCCTAACAACATAAACTCTATCCCGGTCGAGTTGGTTGGTCACTTTTGCGCATCTCCCTTCAATAATAACATCAGAATCTGGAATCTCCAACGACTTCCGAAAAGAAGTTAAACCACTCACCCACTCAACCTTCGAGTATCGTGCGAAATCATCCTTCCCTGAATATTCATCCAGCCAAAAGTAGGAATGCACTTTTGTACCCAACTTATCGATCAGCCAATCAGCGCGTTGGTAGGCAGCCCGATCCTTCTCGTTAAACAACCGAAGCTTCAGTTGATTGTGGTAAAATTCAATTGCTGCACAAGTCTCCAGGCTTGCAAGTGGAAGAGTTACGAGAGCCGATATCCAAGCCCCTGAAACAAGAGAAAAAGTGTGAACTAAATGTGAAAGATAGCAAGGGAGGCTAAAAGTTAGCAACCAACCTATTCTCGGATACCAGATTGCTTTGAAGTAATCCATAAAATCGAAGCAATCAACGAAGTCTTCTATGAATTTCTCAAACAGATCAACATTTCCATGCCCTCTGCAAATATCATCAACTGCCAGCTGCAGTCGTCTTGATACCTAAACTCACAACTCTTTTCCAGAACTTCTGTTCACTAGGTTTTTATGCCATGCATGGCGAACCCGCCAAAAGGATAGCAATACAGAGCACTCAAAAACATCCCTGAATACAATGTAAAGAAAGATAACATAAATTCAACACATTCCATCCATATACATGAGCGAAAAATTATTATAACCCTTGATCAAACTCAAATGACAACCGCATCAATATTCAATATGCCATTTAAGAAGCTCAGACAAAGAACTCAACAGCCAACCTGATTGTAAGAACATCCATTGAAGGATCATCCACAATAAACCCTGCCAACTTCCAAGTAGGATCTTTTGTACGAACCCTGTTGTATTGAGCCCTCATCTATCTATGAGCATCTGCACTAGCAAATCTCAGAGTAATTATCCAAGCTGTCGGGATTGCTTTCTTGTATGAATTGAATACAACGAGACTGTGAACAGGATACTGAAAATAATTTAAATCGCTTGGTTAGCTTCAAGAGTTCAGAAGTTTTCATGGACCAAGAAGAGTAATGGACGGATAGTGACAGTTATGGAAGTGAGTAGAATAACTTAAGAGGTGAGGTTGGAGGATGGAAAATAAAGGAAAAAGTGACTAACCTTCAGCTTATTTGTTCCAATCCTTGAATCAGAAGCAATGAGGCTGCAATTTCCAAATCGGATCATTTGTTGCAACTGCCACTCGGTTTGAATTCCCAAGGTAAAAGGGTCTGAATCAATGAAATCTTCATAAAAGAATACATGATTCTGGTGGCTTTCAACCCACATTCTTACACTGACCGCATCATCAGCGTCCAACTCATATGTAGAACGTCTAATGGTCCTTTCCAGTCTTCGAACATAACTGTGAGTTAAAAGGTCATCACGGTTATACGGACCACCCTGCTTCTCTACAAATTCATTGTGCCGATGCATTATGGTCTCCACGGAGACTCCAACGTACAGTAAAGATAACACACGGAGGCGCAGATCCTCTGAAATGTATGGTGCATACATAGCACGCGTACCAGCAGCCTTTTTGTCCTGTGGCCCATGGCATGACAACCCTTTCTTATCTACGTGCTTATCTTGGTTATAGATTGAGTGCTACTGATGGTTCAGCAATTAATCGTTTAACGATAAAGTGACAGGTGCATCCTCTCTTCGTATTAGGTCAACCGGCATTTGTCTTCTTAGGAATACAAGTATTCCTGCTCAGTCGTACAATGCCCCCTTTCCTATGGTCATCAGGACCAAATGAACACCAATACCTACAATTGAACAAGTACAATTTCAAGCACATGCTATCAAAAAATGCAAAAAGAAATAGAAGAAAGATGCGGAACCTACAGAATATATTCAAGGATACCATCAACCTTTGCCTTGTAAGGCGCCTTTGGCGATCTACGCCTTCTTGCTTCAACATGAAATCTTGTGGGAAAATTGTTGTTCGAGGATTCACCCCTAACAAAGTCATCCACCCTAGCAAAGTGGATTAGAGCAACTCTATCGATATTGTCACACCATCCTTCCACCTTTGACCATACAAGATCATGAGCAGAGAATTCCAAGGTCGATTTTGTGCCGGAGGGGGGAAAATATCACCCCATCTAGCCATCTAGATCAAAAGCAGTACAAACAGTAATTACACCATATACCCGCAAAGATATGTTACTTGGACTCGGTCTCGGTGCGAGTACTGAACATAGGTATGTAATATCTCTACATTCATGTATCGGACATGAGTTCTTCAAGTAAAATGAAAAGCTCGAACAACATAACTGCAAAGTGATTACAATATTACATCCAAAATTGTAAAACCCACACTTTTCAATAATAAACCAAACTTCCCACAACCCATTTTCCCTGCGTCCACAAGAAAGTCATTCAGAAGAATGTACATTCAACTAATCATCAAGAACACAGCTTGACTGACATATGTTGTGTCATGTTCAAAGCCAAAAACGGAAACAAGAAACATATAAACCTCACTGCAAGAATATAATTAACTCAGACAGCTTCAACCAAACTTCAAGAAAATAAAATGCAGAAAGTATCCTCGCAGGTTCTCTATTGAAATAAGAGACAAAGGCAATTCAATGTCTCATTCAAGAGTGAAGGTTTTAACTTTTTGATGTCTCAAGACCCAAAAACTTTCCATTACTTCATTCCACCTCTGTCATTACTCTCGGGAAACAAAAAAAAAAAACTAAAAAGGCTCCAGCTTTTATAATTTCATGGTACACCATATATTTAGACACTGATAAACTTACATAGTCCATTGTGTTGTGTATAGGTTAAGGTTAGGGGTTACCTGGTTTCTTTGTTTCTCCTCTGTTCTTAATCCGACAACAGACCGAGGGAAAGGGAAGGAAATGTGAAATACCAATAGGCTATACCCGTAGTACAAACTGTACACTGCGCCGTGATATTTCATATTTTTGCAGAACCCTCCAAGATCCTGCGCATGAGGTTGAGGCAACTATTGGGCTCAAGTTAGATCACGAACAAGCCACCGACTAGTAAAAGGCCTCCTGGATTGATGCGATTCAACGCAAAGCCCCAGCAAATTTAAGCCTCGGTAAATGTTCGGGTTTAAATGCTTTGGAATTCGAACACATTTATTATATAACAGTATATAGTTGATATATGATTTATTGGTTGATTAATTTAAACTATGTGTTTTATAATTAGCTTAATGGTGCTTGAAGTCTTTAAACTTTTGAAACAAAATCAATTAAGCTCCTGAATTTGTTTTGTACCCAATTAAACCCCCGAACCAATAAATTGAATCAATTAAGTTATTTGACCATAAATTTTTTAATGGTTTTTTTCTTGAGATATTACTACCACGTGACAACTACAGTTTTGTCATGTGAAATTTATGATTTTTTTATAAAACTATTTTTTATAATTTTTAGTACTTTTAAATAATTTTTTTAAATAAAATAAAAATTCTAAAAATGCCAAGGGACAACACAGTAATACAACACGTTGCACTAACTAATCCAAAAAAACTGCTAGATTTAATAGTCAACGTTAGTCAAAGGGGTGAATTGATAAAATTTTAAAATATAAAGACTTAATTGGGTGCAAAAAAAGTTTTAATTGACTTTTTTTCAAAAGTTCCAAGGCTTGTGATACCCTTAAGCCTTTTTTAATTCTATGTACGACTTTATTGGTTTCATTCACAGTGTCAATATTTAAGTCTAAATATTATTTAATAAATCTAACATATTATCTCACTAGACTAGTTGATAATGGATACTAGAGCAAAGTTAGTGGTGATATAACTGTAACGACTCGAATTCTAGAAATCTGAGGGTCGGGTTTGGTTGCGGCATGGGCCTCGAATTTGGGTCCTGTATTAGGCTTGAATGAGCCCAAGGATTGGTTGTTGTGTGGGCTTGTTGTTGTTGGGCTGGTTGAAGAAGAGTAGAGAGGGGTATGTTGGTAAAAAACACATTTGAAGAGTGGAACGGAGAAAGAAGAGCAGATCTCTCTGCATTTTAAGCATGGGTGAGATCACCCATCTTTATGATCATCTTCCTTCCATTTCCAAACTCCCTCTCTCTTAAAAACTTCATAGTTAAAGGTTGAATTTAGAGGGTTTGTATTGGAAATCTCGAATTTCTGTTCAAGGGAAAATTGTTCAGCTTTGAGAGATCTACCAATCAATGTAAGGATGACTAGTTTTGGTGGAAGAGTGTGTTTTGGTGGGGGTTGATGAGGAAAAACGAGAACGGGTGTTTAGAGGTTTTATTCTTGTAAAGGTTTGAGTTTTAACTTCCCTAATTCTCCATTCATGATGGTAACACCTTTGGTGGCATCTCTTGTAGTGAAAGAGGTTGGAAACTCCTCAAAGGAACAAGAGAAGAGCAAGGCTTGAAGCTGTAGTTAAGGGCTTTGTTCTCAGTTGTGGTATCAAGGTTAGTACACTACTAACTCTCATAGTTTCCTGGAAATCATGGCGTTAAGCTTTAAAGCATGATATGGTGTTTTTGGCTTGTTATAAGCTTAAGTGGTATTTAATGGTAAATCTTGGTATTGTTGTTATAATATCCTAAAACCGGTAGTAATCCACCTAATACTACCATCATAACTTGTAGGAATAATTTAGGGCTTAACCGTCTAGGTTAAGCAGGGTTTCTAGGTAAAACCCGCACCCAGGGTTTGAAACTCGGGCTCGCGTACCGGTACGGAGACCTGAGTATCTGTACGCCTTAGTGTAAATAGAGGAAGGGTTGTGAGGGAAGTACCGGTATGCCTTCCCGTGTATCGGTACTCCTTGCAAGGTAAGGATTCTAGTAACACTTTCGTGTACCGGTACGCAATGAGGCGTATTGGTACGCACTGTTACATTACCTGGGAGAGGCTTAGCATATCGGTACGCGTGGATAGGAGTACCGGTACTGTTATGGATCGGTACAGGGCGATCCTAGTACCGATAAGGAGTATCAATACGGGCTGAGGTGTATCGGTACAACTTAAGGGTTCAAATCTTTCGAACCTAAAATAAGTATCAGTACTCATGGTCGAGTATCGGTACCTAGAGGGGAGTACCGATACCCATATAGGAGTATTGGTACTCGCTGGGCATTCTGCCCAAGAAATTTGAGGTTACGTTTGGGGGTTCTATAATTCAAGAAAAAAGGCCTTGGGGGTCTTTTAAGGTGTAAAATGAATACTAAAACTAAAAAATATAGATTTAAACACCGTATATGAAATAAATGGCTAATGACTTGGTAAATATTGGGTAAACCGTGTGAGGTGGTAACCCATAGAGATCCTAGGCGGATCAATCGAGGTTGTGTGGTAATTAGGGTTCTTGTTGTGTACTGATGGGACGCCTAGATAGTCGAGTCATCATTTGTTGTTGGGATTTGGATACCCTAAGTGTGTTGCAATACCTTAAAAATTCTCGAATGTTGGATCTCGATGTTATATGGACGTGGGCCTCATTTGAAGATATTTGATGGGAGATTCTGAGCATGGATGTAGGGTCCCGATGTTTTGTGGTAGCGGGCTTCATCCCCTTGAGTATAGGATCTCGATGCTTTGTGGTTGTGGGCCTTGCTCAAAGTATAAGATCTCGATGCTTTGTGGACGCATGTCTTACTCGTAGTGTAAGATCCCGATGCTATGTGAACGCAAGCCTCACTCTAGTGTAGGATTCCGATGCTTTTGTGGATGCGGACCTCACTTAATGTTGTTGGTGTTATCTGTATGATGCTAGGTAAACGTATGAGGTACTTGTACGAGCTGTGTGTGTAATCATGCATTCATAATGCTATGTGTTTAGGCACATATGGTAGCACCATCGTTATCTTGCCATGATATAATTCATGTTTCATTGCTTTAGTTATGATTTGCATGAAGTATGGTTGAGTGGCGGTGTATCCACTGATCTTGTTAGCTCAGTGTTCGAAATCGTTGTATCCGTTATAAGGTTAGTAGGTTATCATGGGGCTTGAATGAGCACCATCAAGGTTTGGATTTTAGCATCGACTCTAGCGGTTGAGTACAAATACTAGATGTAATGAGCTATGTATTTCGTAGGACCCTATATGTATTTTGTAACTCTTATTTTTGTATTATTTTAGTCAAAGTCGAATGTTTTAATATTTGTAAATAGAGCTCCGTGAATACTATTTTAAACATATGGATTTAACTATATTTTCAATGTATGGACTTATATTTTTATTGGACTTACATATATTGGGCTTGGAAAAAGGAAAAAAATTAATTAGAGCTTAGGTTTAGTTAGTTCTAGGACGTCCGCGGGGGATTCTAAAAGAGTGTATAAGTGTCTAGCAAATACATGCCCATGAGTCGAAGTCGTACTTGTTTTAATGCTGAAATTCGATGGTGTGTGACCTCGTTTGTTATTGTACAGAATAGAACCATGCCAAGGAGGGTAAGAATTGATGAAGAAAGCTTGGGCTCCAGAGAATAGAGTTATGATGAGGAATATGTGCTCGACACAAAGGATATGTCAGAGGATACAGTTGACCGGGGAGTCAACTACTTCTTATATCTGAACCGAGCGTTGCACCAAATTGTGAGGGCATCCGCTACCCCTCGTGAGGCACTTGTTGAAAGGGTAAGGAGGCGAGGTGCTATGAATTTCCATGGATCGGGGCGAGATAACACGGTACAGGTAGAGTAGTGGTTGCAAGATACATGTTGGATTATGAGGTTGAGATTAAAAGACAAGCTGTCGTGTATCTTGTCCTTGTTGAAGGGCAGTGCTAGAGAATGGTGGGAGACAGTAGAGCTTGGGTGGCATCCCAATCGACCATCTTGGGACAATTTTCTCGAGGAGTTCGAAAAGAAGTATATGGGTGAGGTCCACATCGATACCCTAAGGGATTGATTCAGTCATCTGGTAGAAGGGAATTGGTCAATTTTTGAATATGAGCAAGAGTTTCTCCAGCTGAGTAGGTATGCTCATGAATTAGTTGTCACCAAAAAGATAAGGTGCAGAGGTTCTTGAAGGGCTTGAGGAAGGAAATTCAGACTTACCTAACTGCTGCACCACCAAAGGTGTTCTCAGAGTTGACTTCGAGTGCCAAGTCTCTTGACCAAGTGCAAGGCTTAACATATAGCCCATCTGGTGGGCAAGGAAGTTCAGGTGGGAGGACCTAGAACCCCTCCAACAGCAACTCGCAAGCTTTTTCGGGGAGAAGCAAAAATTAGTGAAACCATAATAGAGGAGCATCGAATCGAAGTTTAAGGTCAGACCGAAGATCTGAGTTAGTTGGTAAAGCCATCTTCTTCTTCATCTATGATGAGCCCAGAGGGTTCACAAATGAGTATGGGCGCACCAGTTTTCATTCAGTATGGACGCAAACACAGAGATAAGTGTTGGGGAGCAGTAAGAGTTTGTTACCAGTGTGGATCACTGGATCACTTTGTGAATGACTGCCTAGTAGCTGTTGTGACCTTTCTAGATCAGGTTCAAAGGACTACATATCTGGCCTAGAGGGGTCTAGGCCTTGCTCTGGGAGGAGCAAGCTATGTATCGGGAGGTACCTTTCAGTCTATCGCGAGAGCACCAGCTAGGCAGTATGCAGTCAGGGCTCAGGAGGATTGCGCAACTACAAATGTTATCTCATGTATGTTCACCTTGTTTTCGATTTCTATTGCTGCTCTTGTGGATTTGGGGTCTACCCACTCCTACATTCGTAGTGGGATATCATAGCAGTAGGGTATTCTTGCCGAGAATCTAGAGGTAAGAGTCCGTGTGACTAGTCCATTGGGATATGATGTGTTAGTGGACAAGGTGTATCAAAGATGCTCGGTCGAGGTTCAGGGATCGTCGGTTCTAGCAGATTTAATGGTTTTACCTCTTCAAGAGTTTGATGCCATCTTGGTGATGGATTGGCTCTTTGAGCATGATACTAGTCTGGGATGTAGAGCAAAGAGTTTGAAGCTTTGTGTTGCAGACGGTTCTAAGCTGATTGTGCGAGGTGAGAAAAATATGTATCTATCGAGTGTGGTGTCGGCCTTGTCAGCTCATAGGTTGTTGCAACAAGGTTGTGAAGCCTTTTTGGCCCATGTGGTGGATGCAAGGACTGGAGGTCCAATGCTTGAGAATCTTCGGACAGTTAATGGGTTCATCGGTGTGTTTTAGGAGGAGTTACCCGGGCTATCTCCTGACCGTGAACTAGAGTTTTGAATTGATGTAATGTCGGGTACGACACCAGTGTTCATCGCGCCGTATTGGATGGTACCCGCGAAAATAAAAAAGTTAAAGAAGCAAATTCAAGAGTTGCTAGAAAGAGGCTTTATCCGACCGAGTGTCTCACCTTAGGGAGCACCGGTCTTGTTCGTCAAAAAGAAAGATGGGTCTATAGGATGTGTATTGATTGTCGGCAGCTTAATGAGGTAACGATAAAGAATCGTTATCCCCTTCCGATGATTAACGATTTGTTCGACCAGATGAGAGGTGCTCGTGTGTTTTCTAAGATAGACTTGAGGTCAGGGTACTACCAGTTGAAGGTGGTGGATAAGGATGTCTAGAAAACCGCTTTTATGACGCAGTACGGGCATTATGAGTTTTTGGTAATGCCATTTGGGCTTATCAACGCACCTGCAGCTTTTATGGACCTAATGAATTGAATCTTTCAACCGTACCTAGATCAGTTTTGTGGTGGTCTTTATAGATGACATCTTGGTGTATTCGCATTCAGAAGAGGAGCACGACTACTATCTGCGTATAGTTTTACAGACTTTTGGCTTTCAGAAGTGGCATTCTGTGGTCACATAGTTACTGCAGACGGGATCCGCGTGGACCCTCAGAAGATTCAGGTTGTAGTAGAGTGGAAGCCTCCATAAAATATTTTGGAAGTCTGTAGTTTTCTAGGACTTGTCGGGTATTATAGATGGTTTGTTAAGGGTTTCTCTATTATAGCTGCACCGTTGACCGAGCTGTTGCAAAAAAGGGTCAATTTTGAATGGAATGAGAAAAGACAACAAAATTTTGAGCTACTAAAAGCTTATCTCACAGAGGCTCTGGTTTTAACCCAACTCGAGCCTGGAAAAGAGTATGTTGTGTTTAGTGACACATCTTTGAATGGGCTTGGTTGTGTCCTTATGCAAAAGGGTAAGGTGGTTGCTTACGCTTTGAGGCAGCTTAAACTGCACAAACAAAATTACCATACTCATGATTTGGAGTTCGATGCAGTTATCTTTGCGTTAAATATCTGGAGGCACTACCTCTATTGGGAGAATTGTTATATTTATACGGATTATAAGAGCTTGGAATACCTACTTATACAAAATGAGTTGAATTTGTGATGACGTTGGATTGAATTGTTAAAGGACTATGATTCTATCATAGAATATCACCCCGGTAAGGCGAATGTTGTGGCTGATTCTCTAAATAGGAAATCTATGTCGGACTTGAGAGCTATGTTTGCTTGTTTGAGGATGACCGGGGATAGTGGTCTTCTAGCCGAGCTTTAGATTGAACCTACTTTGGTATAAAAGATAAAAATGACTCAAGCTTTGGATGAAGAATTAGTAGCACAGATTGAAGCGGTCCAGAAGGGTGAGGCTTCAGATTTTGAGGTACGAGATGGTGGGTACTTGTACTTCAAGGGGCGACTGTGTGTCCCGGCCTTGGAAGATTTGAGAGACCACATCTTAAGAGAGGCACATCGTAGTTCTTTCGTTGTACACCCGGAAAACAATAAAATGTATCAAGATCTTCGTCCTTTTTATTGGTGGCCAAGTATGAAAAGAGATATCTTTGAATTCGTGACAATGTGTTTAGCTTGTCAACAAGTGAAAGCGGAACATCAGGTTCCATCATGGTTGCTTCAACCTATTCAGATCTCGCAATAAAAGTGAGACCAGATCACCATGGATTTTGTCATCGGGTTACCGATGACCCAAAGGAAACATGACGCTATTTGGGTTATTGTCGATCATTTGACCAAGTTTGCTCATTTCTTACCGGTACGTATGGATTTTACCTTGGAAAAGTTAGCTTAAATGTACATAAAAAGATAGTAAGGTTGCATGGTGTGCCATCATCGATCATTTCAGATAGAGACCCACGTTTCACAACTAGGTTATGGAAGAAGATCCATAATGCCTTGGACACCAAGTTGCATTTCAGTACAGCTTTTCACCCTCAGACCAATGGTCAATATGAGAGTGTCATTCAGATTGTTGAAGATATGCTCCGGTGTTGCACTGTGGACTTTGCAAAGAGTTGGGAGGACCAGTTGTCGCTTGTAGAGTTTCCTTACAACAATAGTTACCAGTCGACCATAAAGATGGCCCCTTTTGAGGTGTTATATGGGCGTAAGTGTAAGATACCCTTGTGTTGGACCGAGCTCAATGAGAGAATGATCATGGGATCCGATCTGGTTAGCCAAACTGAGGAGAAAGTTCAGATTATCAAGAAAAGGTTGCAAGCAACTTTTGACCGTCAAAAGGCCTATGCGGATCAGAAACGCAAGCATATTGAGTATAATGTCGGTGAAAAGGTGTTTCTCAATGTATCTCTGTGGAAAGGAATCATTTGTTTTTGACGCAAGGGGAAATTAAGCCCAAGGTAAATCAGACCTTACGAGATACTTGAGAGAGTGGGACCAGTGGCTTATCAATTAGCCTTGCTACCAGAGTTGGCTCGTATCCACGATGTTTTTCATGTATCTATGTTAAGACATTATTATTCCGATCCTTCACATGTTGTTTCGCTTAAAGAAATTGAGGTAAATGCCGACTTGACATATGAGGAAGTACAAGTTAAGGTCCTTGGCACAAGAGTTAAAGAGCTTTGCAATAAGTGCATACCTTTGGTGAAAATGTTATGGAGGAACCACGGAGTCGAGGAAGTAACATGGAAAGTCAAGGATGATATGAGAACTCTCTACCTGCACTTGTTCCCATCAGGTAAATTTCGAGGATAAAATTTTCTTTTAGGATGAGAGAGTTGTAACGACCTGAATTTTGGAAATCTGAGGGTCGGGTTTGGTTGGGGCATGGGCCTCATTTTTGGGGTTCTGTTTTGGGCTTGAATGAGCCCAATGATTGGACTTTGTGTAGGGTTGTTGTTGTTAGGCTGGTTGGAGAATAGTAGAGAGGGGTATATTGGTAAAAAGCTTATTTAAAGAGTGGAAAGGGGAGGGAAGTGCAGATTTCTCTGCATTTTGAGCAAGGGTGGGATCACCCATCTTTATTATCATATCCTTCCATTTCTAAACTCTCTCTCTTTTAAAAACTTTATCTTTAAAGGTTGGATTTTGAGGGTTTATGTTGGAAATCTCAAATTTCTGTTCAATGGGTAATTGTTCAGCTTTGAAAGATCTACCAATCAAGGTAAGGATGGCTAGTTTTGGTGGAAGAGTGTGTTTTGGTGGGGGTTGATGAGGGAGAATGAGAATGGGTGTTTAGAGGCTTTATTCTTGTAAAGGTTTGAGTTTTAACTTCCTTAATTCTCCCTTCATGACGGTTACACCTTTGGTCGCATCTCTTGTAGTGAAAGAGGTTGGAAACTCCTCAAAGGAACAAGGGAAGAGCAAGGCTTGAAGCTATAGTTAAGGGCTTTGTTCTCAGTTGTGGAATCAAGTTTAGTACACTACTAACTCTCATAGTTTCATGGAAATCATGAAGTTAAGCTTTGAAGCATGATATGGTGTTTTTGGCTTGTTATAAGCTTGAGTGGTTGTTAATGGTAAATCTTGGTATTATTGTTATAATGGTCTAAAACCGGTAGTAATCCACCTAATACTACCATCATAACTTGTAAGAATGATTTGGGGCTTAACCGTCTAGGTTAAGTAGGGTTTCTAGGTGAAACCCGCATCTAGGGTTTGAAACTCGGGCTCGCGTACTAGTACGGGGACCTGAGTATCGGTACGCTTAGTGTAAATGTGGGAAGGGTTGTGAGGGGGTACCGATAGGTAAGGATTCCAGTAACACTTTCGCGTACCAGAACGCAATGAGGCGTATCGGTACGCACTATTACATTGCCTGAGAGAGGCTTAGCATATCGGTACGCGTAGATAGGAGTATTGGTACGGTTGTAGATCGGTATAAGGCGATCTTAGTACTAATAAGTAGTACCAATACGAGCTGAGACGTATCGGTACGGCTTGAAGGTTCAAATATTTCGAACCTAAAATGAGTATCGGTACTCATGACCGAGTATCGATACCTAGAAAGGAGTACCGATACTCATATAGGAGTATTGGTACTCGCTGGGCATTCTGCCCAAGAAATTTGAGGTTACGTTTGGGGTTCTATAATTCAAGAAAAAAGGGCCTTGGGGGTTTTTTAAGGTGTGAAATGAATACTAAAACTGAGAAACAGAAATTTAAACCCCGTATATGAAATAAATGGCTAATGACTTGGTAAATATTGGGTAAACCGTCTGAGGTAGTAACTCATAGAGATCTTAGACGGATCGATCGAGGCTGTGTGGTAATTGGGGTCCTTACTGTGTGTTGATGGGACGCCTAGATAGTCGAGTCATCCCTTGTTGTTGGGATCTGGATACCCTATGTGTGTTGCAACACCTTGAAGATTCTCGAACGTTGGATCTCGATGCTATATGAACGCAGACCTCATTCAAAGATGCTTGATAAGAGATTCCGAGCATGGATGTAGGATCCCGATGCTTTGTGGAAGCGAGCCTCATCCCCTTTGAGTATATGATCCCGATACTTTGTGGACTCATGCCTTGCTCATAGTATAGGATCTCGATGCTTTGTGGACGCAAGTCTTACTCGTAGTGTAGGATCCCGATGCTATGTAGACGCGAGCCTCATTCTAGTGTAGGATTCCGATGCTTTGTAGATGCAGACCTCCCTTAATGTTGTTAGTGTTATCTGTGTGATGCTCGGCAAACGTAGAAGGTACTTGTATGAGCTGTGTGCGTGATCATGCATTCATAATTGCATTCATAATGCTATGTTTTAAGGCGGATATGGTACCGCTATCGTTATCTTGCCATGATATCATTCATGTTGCATTGCTTTATTTATGATTTGCATGAAGCATCAGCGTTCAAAATCGTTGTTTTCGTTCGCAGGTTAATAGGTTATCGTGAGGCTTGAAAAAACACCATCAAGGTTTGGATTTCAGCATTGACTCTAGCAGTTGAGTACAAATACTAAATGTAATGGGCTATGTATTTCGTAGGACACTATATGTATTTTGTAACTCTTATTTTGTATTATTTCGGCCAAAGTCGAATATTTTAATATTTGTAAATGGAGCTCCCTGAATATTGTTTTAAACATCTTGATTTAACTATATTTTCAATGTATGGACTTATGTTTTTATTAGACTTACATATATTGCTTCGAAAAAGGAAAAAATTAACGGTATGAATTTTGGGCTTAGGGCCCAAATGTGACATCCGGGTCAAGGGTGTTACAATAACACTTCTCTATGCTTTACAAAGATAATGTCAATATATTGTATATAGAATATGGAATAATTATCATAATTATACATCTACTTAGATCAAATATGTAATGTGATACATGAATTACAATTATACATGTAAAAGTTTTATTTTAATTCAGTACAAATTTTAAAAATTAAATATATCTATTTAATTTCATATTCAATAAATATAATTGTTTGTTTATACAATATGTATGTATAAAATGATGTTCAATGATTTATGGGGAAAAAATCAAATCAAGACTTCATATATATATATATATATATAATCTCACAAATATAAAATCCGTGTACCATATTGAACATTTAACTAAAATTTATGTATAATTTTAATATTTATCCCTAAATTAATGAAGGATGCTGGCCACCTTTTTTATCTGGTTATTAACTATTGCCATTCTGTTGTACTGAACTACAGAGGCCGTAATCCAAAATCCAGGGCAGTTTTTGTTTAGTCCTTTGCTGGGGACTAGCCTGGCGGCGACCGAGGAGCATGGACCAGTTTATGTTTGCACTGCATATTTAATGTCGGCAACTACCTCCAGACATTTGTCTTGAGAATGTAATTATCTCTATTTAATCAAAAAACCAATGTCTGCAACTACCATTTCGGAATCCAGAACCAACCCGATACTTGCAGGAACCAGAACCAACCACGCTACCTGCATGTTGTCTTAAAACAGGGTTACTCACGTAGCCTTTCGATTAGCCCGAAGGGGTAACCAGAATCCAGAAATTTAACATGGAACACTGAATAGAAATCCCAGATGGCAATGAAATTGCAACACGTTAAAACAGTAAAAAAACAACAAACCTCAATCCACAGAAAAGTAAGTAATAGGTTATCACAGTTGCTATAGTATAATCACTAATGATTAAGAGAATGTGGTTTAGGATTTATTATGACTTATGAGCTTCCAAATATAAACAAACTCCACATCTGTGACTGCTAAGGCTGCCATAGATGCATTTACTAATTACTCTATATGCCATATATACTATATGCATTCATCAATTCTATGTGAATATATATATGCCCTAATGTTCTCTTGCACCCTTCTCAAAAGCAAAGAATGTTTGATATCCATGCACCTCTAGTTGAAACAATGTATGTACTGTGGTTAACCAGAAAATGTTGACTAATACCAAAGATAGAGATGATGAATTCCTGTTGCTGGGTTCTTACACGTTTTTCTGCATTCCTAATGGAAATGAAGAGAAAATTAACCTAATCAAACCTTCCATTATTTGATTCAAGGTCTCTGTAATTGTGATACTTCTAATAATAAGCCATACAAAACTACTTCACTAAGACTGGATCTTGGCACGAGGCAACCAAGATCAGTTTTTTCTTCGGAGGGAAGATACAAGCAAACACTTGGAAAAACATATAAAGCATGGAGGTCGATCACAAAACCGCAACCCAACAATATACGGAATACATGGCATGCCGTAGCTAACCATAATAAACAGTAGCTCAAGATAACTAACACATGCTTATTTCTCTTAATCTGTTTATTACTAAGATGTACTCAATACCACTCAACCCGTTAATTACTAAAGGTGCTCATATCTATAATCTACTTAATTCAAAAATAACTAATGCATGCTCCTAAATACTATGCACAAGTCACTAACATGTTCTTCAATCAATCAACCACTAGTGAACTAACTAATCCGAAGCATACATATTAGACACACACAATAAAACAACTAAATAAGAAAGAAACAAATGCACATCAAACACTAAAATGGCTGAAACCTTATTTATGAAACTGGTAAGTCATATTGATAATCTGTAGACTGTAACTATAACTTCCCGATAAGATTCATGATACAACTGTCTCTAAGAATCTCTCTAAGTTCTAACATTGTCATGGATTAGACAAAAAGGCACATAAAGAAGATACATTTGTTACCATTTGATCTCTACAAGCTCATTCTACAGCTAAGAGGGGGGGAAAAAGATTGGCAGTCCCCCTTGTTCCCACCTTCCAAATTCACATTTTTAGCAGCAGTCCAGTCTAGCCCTGCAATCATCAAAATCAAAACTTTACTCAAAATCACTTGAAAACGTAAGTAAAAAGATTAAACGCTTAGAATAGCCCAAAAAAGTCAGACCTTTGCATGAGCCTCCGTGACTCTATAACAATCGGGCGTTATCGAAGTTAACCATAATCCAGGAAACACGAACTGTAAAGAATTCATAAAAAGTTTGAACAATTCGAACTTTGGAAGATCGATAATGAAGAAATTCAAAAACTCACATCGAGTTGTTTCTGAACGTTCTTGGCTCGCTTCTTTGGCCTTCTAGAGGCCTTTGACCCGGTCATAGCAAACATATCCTCATCAATTTCTTCTCTAGATAGAGAAACCGAGAACTTTTGTTTCTTCTCTTTCTTCTCAGCCGGTTTGGGTTCGGTTACGTTCCTAGACCGGGTTACTTCCGATCTATGAGTTTTGTTGTCGTACGCCGAAGCTCCGATCTTAGTCGCGCTCCCGTTATGATTCGGAGGCTTAGAAATCAGCTTCCTAGGCCTTAGATTCCAAGTCTTTAGAACCAATTCTTCAATGTCTTCAGCAATCAAGCTCTGATCTTCTACATCCACAACCTCGTCAACATGCTTCTGATTATTCGCTGGAAAACGTACATAGATCTTCGATCTACCATCCGATGGATTAGCTTTCCTTTCGGAGTCACAATCAACCACAACATCAGAACCATTGATGAATTTCCTCTCCGATTTCCCAATCCTATTATCAGGAGAAAAACCTGAAGAAGCTCCGTTCTTTGAAGGAGCTTCACACGCCGGATTCGCCTTCCGGTTATTGTCTGACTTGGAATCAGTATCTCCACGTTGAGGAGATTTGTTAAAAGAATCGGAGAGTTTCCGAAGGCGGTGATTGCTAGGGTAGTTCATGGCCCATTTAAGGTCATGTAATTGGAAGTTGTGAAGAGGCTGAGATTTCAAAGTCGAAGAAGAAGCCATTACAGTCTCGGTTTTGCTTTTGTTTGAGTTCCGTTTACTTTATGAGATTGAAGGAAACACCATTTATCGACAGAACAGAGGAGAAACGATTCTTCGATCTTCCGACTGAGACAAAATCAAAAGCTAAGCAGTTCTTTAAAAAAAAGTTACTGAGTTCTTGTGAAGAGAAGAAGCGGTTTGTGACACTGCTGGACCAGAGAAATAGAAAGGTTGTTCGCACTTACCGTTCTGCCCCTTTCTATTTGTATATTTTACTTTACCGTTTGCGTTTTCTCTCTCTCTTCAGGGTTTGAATTTATAATTTGACTTCGTCAACTTTAATTTGAATTTTTAGTTATTATTATGTTAATCAATTAATTTTAATAATTAATTAAATTGTTATATAAATATTAGATGCAGTGGTAACAGACATACAGTTTTAATGAAATTATTTAAGTTCAAATTTTACAGAAAATACTGTTGAGTGAACCATTTACGATCTCAAACATTAATTGCAAGAACATAAAATATATTAAAAAATTTATATATAAAATTAAAGGTAAATTATACAGGTGACCGTCGAATTATAGAATGATTTTTATGTTGTTCATCTAACTAAGAAATCTGTCAATCAAATCAATAAAATTTAAAGTACTCATATTTTGACCACTAACTGTTAAAATCTAACTGAAAAAATTAATTAATAGTTAATGAAAATTTATATAATTTGACATTTAGTCTATATTATTACTTTGGTCCTAATTTTAATTTAATTCAAAATTTTAAGATTCTACAATAAGATGGTGGCAAGTATCACCATCAAATTAAATAATTTTTATGTTAATTTTATTTTATTTTATTTAATATTTACCTGAAATCACATAGTAAAAAGAAAATGAATAAAACTAAAGGTTTGCATTCAAGGAAAATCAAACTTTGGTCTTTTGGGTGAAAATGGTACACTCAAGCCACTAGGCTAAAAACATCACTATGACAAATTTTATCAATTTGTTGTTTAAAACTTAATCTGCGAAATAGAAATAAAAATTTTCAACACTTTCAATTTAGTCCAGATCTATGAGATTCTCAGTTCAAACTTTGGCATAATTATATTTCAATAGTAGGAAAATAAAGTTGAAATGGATCTATGTTTAATTACTCTTAATTTGTTTTTGGTATAATTGTATTTAAATAGTACAAAAATAAAGTTTTTATTTTTTCCTATTTTTAAATTTAAAAGTCTAATAGAATTTTATTCCTTTTAATGTTTAATCATAATTTTGTTCATGGCGCCAATATTGACTCACCATCACACGTCTTTACAAGTTATGACTCACCATTTAAAAAAAATGATAAACTGTCACAACCATCTTCATTCCATATTGATCATCAACAGGTGTTATATGAACTGTGTTGGTTTATAATACTCCAAAAAACTGACTCAGTAAATTTACGATTTTTGATGACTGAATTTATTTTTGATAAATAAATCTAATCTTCGAGTTATTCGATCTGATTAAATTTGATTTAATTAAGTTCAATTTGAGAAATTATGAGTCAATGACCAAATATTAAAGAAATGAAATTGAAAGCCCCATATGCAAGTGGTGGTAAGTTCAAGGGTCTAAGGCTTGATTAGTCCATATTCCTTTAGGTGATTAGTCACCATAACGTGTTATATCACCATGTTTTGTATCTAATTTCTAAAAAAAAAAAAAGGAATAAGAAAATTAAAAGATGATGAAAGCGAACATTGTTGCCATATTTTCCTACGCCAAGCTAACGAGGAAAAAGAAGCCATTTTTCATCTTCTTCAAATCCCCTTCCACCATTGTTGAATGCTAGGATGAACTTTAGCTTTTCAAATTTAAATTACCTTTAAACTAGCCATCAATTCTTCAATTCAATACCATATTTGGTAAGCTTATGTCTTAAGCTTTCTTTTGGTACTGAGAAAATATTTAACTATACTTTACACCACTTTAATATAAGAGAATAAAAAAGAATTTAAAAGCCAAACAGAACTCTCAATACTTGACTTTGTACATTTAAAAATAGAAATGATTAAGCCTATTTATAATTGAGTTTCAAGGACTAACTTACAAATAGTCTAATCTTTAGTGACCAAGAAAATAATTATCTTATAAATTATTTCCTACTTACCCAAGTTATTTTTACTATTTTCAATATACGGTATAACTACTTTAGACTTTGGTGATTGTCATCTCTGACAATGACTATAAATTTTAAGCCATTTCTCAATAAATCTCTATCGTGACTTAAAATTTCACCGCTTTCACAATTTTAAAACAGAAAATTGCCGTACACCACCATAAAAAGTATATCTTTATAAAAATAAATTTCGACACGTCAAAAATGTTAAAACTTATGGTGGAATTTTTACGTTGACTCCCTTTAGAAGTTCATCAGCTATCGACACCACACACCTTGCATCAATGCCAACCAATGCCCGTGTATAACTTCAAATCCGCTAGCAGCAACACATCCTCTTTCATGGTAAAACATAGATACCATAAGGATGTACTTCTCAACTTCATAGATTAAAGTCATCTCCCGTGACATGCGAGACAATGTTAGTTTTTTATTCGGAACTTTTTGCCAATTTTGTTTCTCGTGGACAATTTTTTCTTACATGACCAGCCTTTCTACACCTCCAGCAAATCATATTCTTTATCTTCTTCTTGTTTACCTTGAATATTGAATATGTTAAATCACGAACTGTGGAATCACGACCTCCGTTCTTCAACTTTCTCTCCTAAAAAATGAGCTTATTAGCAATCTCTAAAAAATTCCAAAAAATTTTCCCATACATCAAAATAGGTTTCATGTGCTCATAAGAAGTCAGAAGAGACAATATAAGTCCTAGAGCTTTATCTTTATCATCGATCTTAACTCCAATGATCTCTAATTTAGTGACAATATAATTGAGTGCACTGAGATGATATGAAATTCTGGAACCTTCATCCATATGCAAAGTATGAAACTACTCCTTAAGGTGCAATCTGCTTAAAATTAGTAAATTATGTTTGAAATTAGCTAATTAGTTGAATTAACTGAATTTTTAGTATATATTAACATATTTTTAGTTTTAAGTTAAAATTCAACCCATAATATTTATATTTAAATTATAGTATTAAACTCAATCCAAAAAATTAGACTGTAAATAAAAAAATTAACAAAAAAAAATACATTTTCAATTCATTGTACTTGAAATGTTGTTCTGAATTTTGATAAAAAAAATTGTTCTCCTGAACCAAAATTAAAATATATTAAAATTTTAATAATTCGAAAACCAGCAGAATGAACTGAAATTAATTTTGTTGGATTGATGATTTTTTAAAAAAAACAGTGCGAATAACATTTAAAATTTTAAAAGCAATTATTTTAGTTTTGAATATTTTATTCGAGTATTAGTTAAATCAACCGTTTGAACACTCAAACTATTCCTCTTACTAATGTATAGTTTTGAATAATTGTCATCAACCTCGCCAACTCAGTTTAAGAATAACCGAATTCTTATTGTATAGTTTTTGATACTAATGGGTGATGTATTGGACCAATAAGAATCGAGCATAATGGTATATTGCATTTTTAAAAATGATATTATTATGAAAATAATTATAAATTTTAAATATAACTGAAAAATAAAATAAAATAGTAGAAAAATAAATAATGACTTGGAGAAAAAAGCTTTCGACCATTTGCATGCTGAGTTTGCGTGAGGAATAATGAACTCGGTAGGCGCGTGAAGGTGGAAAAACCTTTACATCTCGGAAAGGGGAGAGCAATCATGCGGACCATATGTCGACGCGTGGAAGATCCATCACGTGATGGCGCACGTGACCTCTACACTTCCCTCCTCAGCCTGCCATGTAACTGATGTAGTTGAAGTCATATTTTTTATTAAGATATTATGTTAATTATTGTAAATCGTTATTTTTTATATTAATAATTTTAAATAGTATTATTATTATATGATAATTATTATTACAATATCGAACCGTTATTTAAATCTAAGTTTGCATGCAATGATGAAAAAGAAAAGGATGAAGATTTGAAGTAAAGCTCACATCACATGGGTAAACCAGAGAATCATTAAAGACGAATACTTTGTTTCCTTATGACAAAGATTTGATTAAAGCAGGAGTTTTGCTGCTACTGATTACTATATTATTATCAGATTCCATAATGAGAATCCAGGGAATATGGGATCTTTAATCGAAAGGATATCGTTAAATTCGACTCGAAATGCTTAAGGTTAAGTTTGACTCGGTTTGAAAGTTCGTGAGCTTAAAATTATTCAAGCTTGAACTCAAGCTCGATTGAAGCTGTTCAACTCGAAAACTCGCGAGCTCAAAAGTATCAAGCTCAAATCGAACTTGAAAAAAAAGTGGAGCTTGAGCTTGAACTAAACCCTATTTTATTAACTCTTATTCCCTAAAACACTACAAGCAATTGTTAACCTAACCATAAATCTCAAACCATTCTCTAAACTTTGAATCAGCCCCAAAACCCAAAATTAAATACTAACTAACCAATATATTATAATATATTATATTTTTTAATAGTTCGCGAGCTTCTCAAGTCTAGTATCGAGTAGTTCGTCTTGGATCATTAAAAATTCGAGTTAAATTTAATCAAATTTAACTTTAACCAAATCAAACTCGAATAACTCGTTATTTATCTTTGTCTCATTTACGTTGCTAATCAACACGATGCCGTTTACACTAAAGCCTTATATCTCCAAAATTAAAAGGTTAATTATCCCATTCATACATGAATTATACCGAATTTTCAGTTTCGTGCATTTAGTTTTTTTATTCTCAGTTTCATACATGAACTTTGTTGCCGTCAACAGGTTAACACATTTCCGTCACGGAAGCTGACATATATTACTAGGACCACTCATATTTTGACACATGGCATTTATTTTTAAAAATAAAAAATTTATTTACTTAAGGGTTAATAACAAGATTAGTCCTCAACGTTTTATTATTTTTTAATTTAACCATTTAAATTTAATTTTTTAAAAAACTTAACATATTTTATTTCCCTTAAATTATTAATTAAAAATTATAAAAATATTTTATTTTTTATTTCCCTTACTCGGTTTTTGTTCTTCAGCAAATATATGTTCCACCTTCTTCTTTGCTTCAATCAATCCATGGATTCCCTTATTCCTCATATTTCTTCACAATTTCTGGTGAGTTGTATAGTTATGTTTCGATTTATCTAATCTCTACCCAATCGATATATTCCCTTATTTCTCGTGACTTCAGTCAAAAAATTATTTTTTGTTACAGTAATTGCCTACCAAATTATTGCAAATACTCTTAATTTAGTGGAATTTAAGGTTTTGGACTCCATTGAAGCGATTATCAACGCGAGAGAAGAAAACTTGGTAAGCAATTATACATCTCGCTAGACCTTAGTTTTTCTTCCTATTAATTTTAATGCTTTATCATTTGAATCGCTAGACCTTAGATGAATAATTATTGTTAATCTTAATAGTGTGCCACATGTCACTTAACAATTGGTTGAATATTTATTTATAATTTTTAAAAATTAAATATTCAATTTTTTTGTACTTTTAAATATTTAAGGA
The DNA here is from genome assembly GCA_019671005.1 of Hibiscus mutabilis. Classification (NCBI taxonomy): domain Eukaryota; kingdom Viridiplantae; phylum Streptophyta; class Magnoliopsida; order Malvales; family Malvaceae; genus Hibiscus; species Hibiscus mutabilis. Next base: position 48,382,980 of record CM033729.1, read on the forward strand.
TGAAACTAAAAATCAATAAAAGGTGAAGGACTAATCTTATTATTAACCCTTAAATAAATAATTTTTTATTTTTAAAATAAATGTCACACGTTAAAATATGAATTGTTCCAATAATACACGTAGTTTTTATGATAAAAAATGATAACCTAATTGACTGCAATAAAATTTATGTATGAAATTGAGAATAAAAAAATTATTTGGACTTTGAAATATTCGGTGTTTTGTTTTTGTTTATTATATTGAGGAATGATCAAATCTGAGGGTCAAGTTTTATTTGTTCCTGTCAATAGGAAATTAATAACGCAGTGGAGCAAAAGTGTGTTGTGAAACTCTTGAGAATTCGTTATAGTTTGTGCATGAATGGGTTAATTAACCCAAATTAAAAATCCCATAGAGAGCAGTACCAAATCAGCCCGCACGCCTTCACTGGCCTTCGGACAAGACAACAGTTCCGGGCCCCACACATTCATTTGCCACGTGATTTAGTGTAGGCATGCAGGCATAAGGCGAGTCATGGGTCCCATCGACGGGACAACTTCTGGGCCATAAGGGCTAGGACGGGTAAGAGATTGCTGTACACACGATTTACTATCAAATCAAATCATATCCGACGGATTTTCAAAAGATCGTGGTCCCTGGAATTGCACCAGCTTTTTCTATCCCGTTTTTCATCGGTCAACGAGCAAGAAAGCCCCTTTCATTACCCCAAATCCAATCAATATGGAGTAGTAAACAAAACCACCCCAAGACCAAACCTCAACATCACAATTTACACCTTCTGAAACCACGGTTTAGAGCTGAACCATGGTTGAGTTAATCCATGCAATTGTTGCAAGTTGAGACAAGAAAGAAAAAGACTGTAAAAAAACATGATTGAGCCAATATGGTCACTGACATAAGTCATGATTTGAATCTCAACCTGCCCCTATCTTCCTCTTCCTCTTCCTCTTCCTCGTCCTCTGTTTTATCTCTATATATGTAGTCCCATCCTTGAATTGTTGCGCTGCACTAAATCCAAAAGGCTGTTAAAGCTCAAGCCATTTTCTACACTTCTTTTCTTCCGTTTTGCTTTTTCTCAGTAACCAAACACACTAGGGAGAAAACCCAGAAAGGAGGAGGAAAAAAGAAGAGATGGGGGATAAAGATGATGGTTTGGGGTTAAGTTTGAGCTTGGGATGTGGTCGGAATCAGCCTTCTTTGAAGTTAAATCTCATGCCTTTAGCTTCACCCTCCATGCAAAACCTTCAGCAGAGGAACGTTTGGAACGAGCTGTTTCTGTCTTCTGGTATAACTTACATGTTTTTTTAATCTTTTTTTAGTGTTTTCGGTAATATGAAATCTTTATATGCTAAGTTTTGATCAACTATTTGCATGCAGATCGGCAGGTGGATACAAGATCGGTTCTCGGTGGAATTGATGTGAACCGTGCACCGGCAACGGCTGCATACGAGGAGGAAGGCGGGGTCTCCTCGCCCAATAGCACCGTTTCCAGCATAAGTGGGAAGAGAAATGAAAGACACCCCGTAGGTGATGAAACCGAGGCTGAGCGGCCCTCGTGCTCTCCTTCTAGTGACGATGAAGATGGCGGCGGCGGCGATGATGCCTCGAGGAAGAAGCTTAGGCTTTCAAAGGAACAGTCGTTGGTGCTGGAAGAAACCTTCAAGGAACATAGCACCCTTAATCCGGTTAGTTAACAGCTTTTCTTTTTGTAAATGTCGGTTTAGTTTAAGAATCCACTGTTTGAAATGAAATGTGGGCGTGGTTGTGTTATAAAACAGAAGCAAAAGCTGGCACTGGCAATGAAATTGAACCTGAGGCCTAGACAAGTGGAGGTTTGGTTCCAGAACAGAAGAGCAAGGTAAGTTTTTCATTGTTTAATCAGTTGTTAAGGGTAATAATGTTATGGTGGGAACTGGACATGTAATCATTTTCTTTGGTGCACGGACAGGACAAAGTTTAAGCAGACGGAAGTGGACTGTGAGTATCTAAAACGATGTTGCGACAATCTGACCGAGGAAAACCGAAGGCTGCAGAAGGAAGTGCAAGATCTTAGAGCATTAAAACTTTCTCCACAGCTTAACATGCACATCAACCCTCCCACAACCCTCAGCATGTGCCCTTCTTGTGAACGCGTGTCTTCGTCTTCAGCCGCTTCCGCCCCAAAGCTTGGCAACCCGAGCCCCGACCCGGTGCCCTTTAGTCCTTGGGCTGCATTGCAATTGCCCATTACTCCTCGACCGTTTAACGCCCCTGTTTCCCGATCATAGTTTTTGGATGTGGGTATGATACGATTTTTATTAGATTTTGAAAAAGAAAGAGAAAGCAAAGTGAGAAGTAGAGTTGACCATGTGACTGGTTAGGATCCGTTTGAGTTGGTCTGATTACTGCTGTTTGGAGTATTTGAATTCCTATATTGATTTGTTACTGCCATTCATAGTTTCTATGAAAAGATGCCATCGACTAGCATCTAGTTATAGCAGTGAGGTAATAGTAATAGGATACAACCCCGTAACTTGAAAAATACAAGGTTTGGTTATGGAAGAAGAATGTGGTTTTTACGGCGATATATATGAATGTTTAGAATCAGTATGGAGAGGAGTACGGGATAAGTAAATTTATGTTTTAAATTTTATTAGAATATTTTTTATTGAAATTTGAATAGAATTTTACATATTTTGATTCAATTTTTTTTTATAATTATTTATAATATTATTAGTATAAATTAATTTTAATTTAAATGATTTTTCTAATCACGTAGGATATGTTGGTAATGCACAAAAAATAGGTAGTGCGTGTGAATCCCACATTGAGTGGGAATGAGCCTTGAAATGGATTTCTATGTAGCCTTTCTTCCCTCTCCTTGTTTTATAGTGGATGACAAGGCGCTCGCACAACATGTGTCACATGTAATATCTTTTTAGAGAAAATTCGTAAGTTTTTCTTGTGTTTTCTAAACTATAAATTTTTTCACTTTAATATTTTTTGACTCAAAATAATTTAATTCAGTTGGCCGATTTAAATATTGATTTTGCTATAATATTTATCAAGGAATGAATTGGACTGTTCTCAACTTTTAAATTCGATTGTTATAATAGTTATTATTGCAGTATTAATCCAGTTTTAGTGGCAGATTAATAATTTTAACTGTTTTAGATAGTAAATTAAATATGCTTTAATTCTATATTTTACAATGGACGGTTTTACCCTCAAGGTTTACCCTATAAATTGAGGCTTTCTCGACTCATTTTTATATCCCACAACAAACACGTGTTAAACACTATATTTTACAGATGCTTTTATAACTTCTTTTCTTTTTTCAAAAGCTTATCCTAGAAATAAAAAATTACTAAAACTAAATAAAATACATTATTTAAGTGAAGTCTCTTTAAAAAAGTTTTAGTAATGAAGGGATTTCTCAAACTTAGCATACACTTTGAGTTAAATGAAATAATATTTCAAATTGTGAGAATGTTAAAATTTTGAGAGTTTTATTTGACTTGATAGCCAATAAACCTACCCATAATCCAAGTAATGAATATGATAATCTTAAGAGTTTAAAGAGAGCTAAAATCTTGAAGTTTTATCGAAGATACCCAAAACGATGATATAAATTGGGTAATCGATAATGTAGTGATAACACACTACTAGTGGGTATGTGTTTATTTTGAGTATAGCAACTTTTGTGAAGTTTGTAAGGTAAATAAGCTTTACTAGCTCTATTGTGGGGTCTGAGCTGAGAGCTCTTAACTTAGCAAAATGTGACTTACTTGTTGAGATTTTATGAGAAAATCTTATATTTTTTTGTTACGTTGTTACAAGACTCATAAACTACTGAATGTGTGATATTATAATCAAGCCTATAAGAAAAGCACGAGTCTTTGTAACAAAAGTATATATACTCATTGCACTTAAGCGCTTATTAAAGTACCTTAAAGGTACAATGGAATGAAAACTAGAGTTAGTTAGCTATCTTGCAGTCCTAGAGAGATACTATGATGCTAACTGAGTTATCAATGAGGTAAGCGCTATGAGCGGGTATATCTTCATGCTAGGCGAAGTAGCGATTTTGTGGAACTCTTCCAAGCAAACGTGCATTTCTCGTTCTAATATGGAGTCAGAGTTTGTCAATTTCGACCTAACTAGACAAGAAGCAGGGTGACTAAGGAATTTATTAGCAAAAATTCTATTATGGGAAAAGCTGACTTCTCCGATGTTTTTATTTTATGTTTCACACGAAGCTATATGTGTGGCTTATTGCCAAAATTACAATGATAAGAAAAGATACATTCACATAAGGCATGAATCAATGAGACACTTAATAAGGAATGTAATACTCTCTTTAGAGTATGTGATGAGTGCATAAAGAACTTATATTTTATACCCTTTTAGCTTAACTTCTGCATGTGTTTAGGCTCATTTAGTTGCATTCGGGAGTAATTTGCATATAGTTATGGAGTTATGGTGTTTGAGCTTAATGTTTATCTATATTGATACTATTAATGGAAAAGGTAGTGGTTTTTAGTGTTGCTTGTGTAGGAGGTAGCGGAGCAGTGGAGCGTTAGAACATTGAAACAGAATTCTTTCGTGCTGGATTGGATGCTACAACATTTGTTGCGACACTGAAGACAAATCTTGGATCCTTTAATGTGATTTAATGTGTGCCCCCTCTCCTTTATGAGCCATTAATGACGTGGAAAGCAAATATCCTCTTTGTTAGATCACATGACACTTTATTAAAAGTATGTGACAAGATATTATTTTATTGAGTAATTAATGACGCAAGATTCTTATTAAAAGATTACTTGCAGTTTAGGGTTTTTAAAACCCTAAGAGAGCCACCCCTATATAAAGTCACCATGGGCAACAATTAAAGGGGGTTGCACTTAACACACAGATACGTAGAGAAGCTTTTATTCAAGGGAAAACAACCCTTTGTCTTTCTCATCGGAGAACCACCATTGTCGAAGGTTAAGATGAGTCTCCAAGCGATAAAAATCTATCGAGAGAAGCTTTACGAGTTTGGAGCACTGTAGCAACAGTTCGAGGGCACGAAGAAGAAATTTTAAGATGCTTTGATTCTCTTTCTCTCTTGCTTTATCGACTGCCATTTTTTAATTGTTTTTATTATGGATATTATTTGCTCAGACATAAGTTAAATACTTTTTGTTGGGTTTTATTATTTTAGGATTCTATGTTTTAATTACTTGTTCAGTGTTATAGCATTTTCCTTTATCTATCCTATTCATTGTTCTTCATGCATAATTATTGTAAGAGCTATCGAGATAGACCTTTTAATTATTGATATGTGGCTTAATATCGAGAGAGTTAAGTTAGACAAACATAAGCAGTAGAACTTAAGATGTTAACTTAGGTTCTAATCCGGCTTAGACATAAGTTTAGGATTTCAACGACTAATAAGGGGAACTTGAATAAACAATAAGTTGTTAAGGTTTGCGCAGACATGTATTGCCATAACTTCTTACTGTTACTTCTAGGTATCGAGAGAGTCTATTAGTTATTAGAAAACCCTGTCGGATAGATGAAGATCTAATTGGTTTACGTATACATGTATTGCCAATCGTTATAGCATTCAAATGGTAATTAGCATAGTTCCTAAGCAATAAACCCAGCATCCATAATTATCTAAATCTTTGCTACAACATTTGTTTGTCTTTTGATCATCGCTTTATCTTTACTTTTTATTGCATTTAGTTTATAGTTTTTATTGTCATATAATCTTCTTATTATTTCACTAACTCTTAAGTGTGATTGCTTTGAGTTTATCACTTCAATCCCTGTGGGTTTGACACTCTATTTATCACTTTATTACTTGTGCAACGAGTATACTTGTTCTATTTACGCATACTATATTTCACGCATCAGTATGTGAAGTCAGAGATGAACCTAATTGATCCTCTTAACAAAGGGTTAAGTAGGAAACTGGTTTTGGATTCGTCGAGGGGGATGGGTCTAAAGCCCATTGTTTGAAAAATTTATGGTGGATACCCAACTTAGTTATCTAAGTTCAATGTGGTCAAACGAAGCCATGGAAAGACTCATATTGTACATTTCTACCTACCTATCCCCATGATGAATAATGTACATGTACAAGATGAGCTTAATTGCTCTTAATAAATTCATAGCCTAGGTTTTGAGTAGTCTTAGTGAGAAAGACTTGATGAATTTACCGTCTTTGGTTGAATATATACTCTTAATAAATTCATAACCCAATATTGAGTGGGTAGTCATATCGCGAAAGACTAGTCGAACTTGCCGCTAGAGAGGATGAGTTTTCTTAAAACTCTTAATGAATTCAATCCCAAGAGTTTGGGTGATCCTATTTGAGAATGACTTATTGAATTCACCGAATAAAGAGGTTGAGTATTTATTCTTAATTATTTCTTATCCTAGAGTTTGTGTAGTTCATTTAATATGAACTTGAAGAAATCCACCTTGTTTTTTGTGAGGTTGAGCTGTTGCAAAACCTCTTAATAATTTCATATCCCTGATTCATGTGGTTTATGTTGAGATAAACTTGATGAAATTACCTACGTAATTGAGAAGGGTTAGCCACCTTCTATGAAAACGTTGAGCCATTTTTCTAGTACACTTATTAGAATCCTGAGGTATTGCGACTATATATATATTCTTCGTTGATTTATCGAGGACTTTGGTGGATGAATGAGGTTAGTCGTGTGTTATGAGTTCTCTCATATCTTAATAAGTCCTAGATTCGTTCACTTGTTAAGAGAAGAATTACTCATTTTCACTATGTACTAGTTCCAGATATGTTCACTAGTGCTTAAGCAGCTAGTCTTGCTATTGTTATTCTTGCATTTTAATTTCAAAATCTCTTTTAATTTTACAAAACAATTCTTTCGCATTAGTGGGGGAATGTTGGTAATGCACAAGAATTTGGTAGTGAATGTAAATCTCACATTGAATGGGAATGAGCCTTGAGATGGATTTATCTATGGCCTTTCCTTCCTCTCCTTATTGTATAGTGAGATGACAATACCCTCGCACACCACATATCGCGTTAACACGTGTCTTCGACACGTATCACATGTGTAATATCTTTTTAGAGAAAATTCACAAGGATTTTTTCTTGTGTTTTCTAAACTGTGCAAGAATTTTTTCACTTTATTATTTATTGGACTCGAAATAATTTAAATCTGCTGGCTGATTTAAATATGGATTTTATTGCAGTATTTATCAAGGAATGAATTAGACTGTTTTCAACTTTTAAATTCGATTGTTGCAACAGTTATTATTGCAGTATTAATCCAGTTTTAATGGCAGATTAATGGTTTTGACCGTTTTAGACAATGAATTAAATATGCTTTAATTCTATGTTTTACAAATGGACGGTTTTACCCTCAAGGTTTAGCCTATAAATTGAGGCTTTCTCAACTCATTTTTATATCCTACAACAAACACATGTGTTACACAATATCTTTTACAGACGTTTTTTAAAAGCTTTTATAAGTTTCTTTTTGCTTTTCAAAAGCTTTTCGAGTTTCGAATTCTTAGAGAATAGCAATACCACCATCGTCCACTACAGTTTTCTGGTGTACTATTTTTTGGAGAGACTGTGTTAACTTCAAGGGAGCGATTACACCAATCGAGACAAATTCGCTTCTAAGGCAGTGGCTTATTACCACAACACAATTAAATGTGATTTATCCTTATCTATTTATTTCCCAGTCAATACTAATGTTTGATTTTACAACAGTCTATTTTCCAACAGGATATACAAATATATTTTTCATATCATTTTCACATGGACAAGTGTAATGTTACTTAATATATCAAATAATTTTAAAATTATAATATATATAATGTCAATTTTAAAGAAGGAATTTTTTAGGACAAAATTTTATTAGAAGTAAAAAGGAATCAATGAATTGTTAAAAAGAATTTACAACAAAATGTAATTGAATGATTAAAATAAATAAAATGTAAAGTTGAGAGATTAAATTGTTAAAAAATAATTTTATTGTTAAAGGAATGAATTAAAGTTATATAAATATTAGACAGTGGTAGTAGAAGATTTGATTTAACTTTGATTAAGAAAACTTAAAATGAAAGAAGCTTTGAAGAAATGAGTGAATCGTAAAGTTGTTGGACTAAAGTATAGAAAGAAAAATTTGGAATAGCTCATTCTATACAACTATAAAAAAAATCCCAGAGCTTCCTTTTGACACGTGTTCACAATAGCAATCTTTTGTCATTACAAAACATTGGTCAAATTTAATTTTAGTCCTTCAATTATGTTCAAGTTTTGAATTTTGTCTTATACTTTATTGTTTCATAATTAGTTATTCCGCTTTTATAATGTCAGTAATCACTTCAAATAATTAATATATTCATTGAATTTGTAATGAAAAATTTCAGCAATCGGTATTATTCAAATTACTTTTAAGAATTTATGTATTATATATTCAACTATTAGATTAATGATTCTAATTTGATTTAATGTGTATACAAATATGAGCAAATGAGCTGATTGGGTGGTTCTTCTTAAGTGATGACTTCAAACAATATAAATTACAAAATACAGATGCATTTAAGGGTGTTCAAAAATACCTGACCCAGTTGACCCGGCCTATCGTATTGAACCTTAGAAAATCGGGTAATTCTTTTAAAAAAAATACCCGAACGGGCCGGGTACCTGACCTGGGATTTTTTCAGGTAGTTGGGTCAGATTTGGGCCGATTTTTTTGTAACTAGGTACACTTGATTTTTTAATTTTAAATTATGTTTTTATTTTAGGTTCCTTAATATTTTTACCATAAAACTAAATTTAAATCTCTACATTCTTTCTATATTTGTATTATGTACTTTAAGTTTAAAATTTTTCAAAAGTATTTGTATTAATTTGTTAATACAAGATTCGAAAGAAAAAACAAGATTAACATTTTAATATCTTTTTGGTGATATTTTTAAAAATAGATAAATAAATAAATGAATTCAGTACCCGTTACACACGATTTTGTGGGTACCCGATTAGAGAGTACCCGATAATTATGGGCCGAGATCAAATCAAAAAATTCAATACTCAAAAAACCGGGTACCCGAGAATGAACCCCCTTAGATGCATCTATGTAAATTCAAGATCGAATTAAAATAATACCTTGTATTAATGCGAACAAAACCAAGTTTATTGTAAAAGGCCAATTTTGCCATTTAATTCAACAGTCCCGACAATCATTAACTTTTTTTTTTAATTTTTTAACGCTTAAATAAAAAATAGGTGCCCAAAGTATATCCTTTTTGAACTTTAAGTGTCTAAAGTATTTTTTTGTAAAAATAGGTGACCAAAGTTTTTAAAGTTATAATTTTAGGTGTCTGACATTTAATGGATGTTAAAAAAAACTTTTAACCAATAAAGAGTGACACGTGACATATTTAATTTTTTTAAAATTAAAAAATATAAAAAAACTTTCGTTTTTAAAAAATCCTAAAACTTTGAAAAGTTTTCAAAACAGTCCTGAAAATCCCTAAAATATCCAAACTCAAATCCCCCAGTTGCCACCGTTTTCGCCATCTATCGCCGCCGATGAGCACACCAGGTTGGTCGCTGGACCAAGCCGATCATTTTCCCTCACTTACCGTCGCCGAAAACGACGAACGACATGCAACCGAGCGTCGACCGCAAAATCGACGTTCGTGCTGGCACGTCGTTCGCCGGTTTTCGGCGACGATGAGTGAGAGGATATGGTCGGCTGGGTTCGGTGGCCGAAAGGGAAGGGCTAAAGAAAAAAATGCCACGTGTCTCATTTTTAATAGCTAATGGTTTTTTTAATAGACGGACACCTATAATTTTAACTTTTGAAATTTTAGGTACTTATTTAAAAAAAAATACTTTAAGCACCTAAAGTTCAAAAATGTGTACTCTGTGCACTTATTTTTTATTTAAGTTTTTTTTTTTTTTTTTAAGTAATCAACTTTACTCTCTTTGCAAATTGCAACCGAACTATTATTTCCTTGGTTTCAAAGTCTTCCTTTCTTCAATCAAAGTATCGTTTAGTATCCTCTTTTATCCTCGTTTTCACTTCACCAAAAAGAAAACAAGAGAAACCCAACAAAACAAGCTGAATAACAAGCTTTTGTCCTCTAACAATGGCGGATTCATACCCTCCCTTCACGACCAGACCCTCCACAGAGGCTAACACCATACCCAGAAACGATACCAGTAATAACCGCTTTCTTGGTAAGTTCCTGTTTTTCACTTTCTTTCTCATTGCAATCCCATTGTTCCCGTCCCAACCTCCGGATTTCATCAACCAAACAGTGCTCAACAAGTTTTGGGAACTCCTCCATCTTTTGTTCATCGGCATTGCTGTTTCTTATGGCTTGTTTGGTCGTAGAAATGTTGATAATGTTGTTAGTCATGATGATTCTCACTCGTTTGCTTCTGGAATTTCCAGTTTTTCGTCTGTTTTTGAAGATGGTTTTGATCATTCCATGTACTGTAGTGAACAGGGTAAAGCTGGGGTTTTTGATGTTAAAAATGGTAGCTTTGAGAACCCTTTCGAGGGAAATGTTGTTCAAGCTTGGAGTTCAAAGTATGTTCGAGGGGAACCCATGGTTGTGTTGGCTGAACCATATTGTGAATTGGGTTCGTTTGTAGACCATAAACCCTTGGGGTTGCCTGTTAGGAGCTTAAAATCCAGGGTTGAAAGTTGGGTTGGTCCTGAATTTGGTAAAGGATCAAGTGAGTCAAGTGTGGTGGATTCGTCTGATAGTTCTGATAAGAGTGAAAGTGAGAGATTTAGTGATTTAGGGTCTGATAGTTTGGAGGGGAAGTATAATGGGAGTGATGTTTTGCGTTCTCCGATCGCTTGGCGGTCGAGATCCGTAAGGATGAGACAAAGAGTTGGTGGTGGTGGTGCCACTCGGCCTTCTCATTTTAGGCCTCTCTCGGTTGATGAAATTCAATTTCAATCTCTCAAATCACGGTCTTTACATTCCCAATTTAGTTCACATTCACCGAGTAGCTTATCTCCCTCGCATTCTAGCTCATCCGAATCACCGAATTCCAAAATGATTGAATCCCTCAAGGAATGGAGTCCCCGCCAGTCGTTTCCTCATACGTCAGTGAATGCATCACATTCTCGGAAGTATAGTGATGGCTCCTTGTTGGGGACTCGCTCGAGGAAATGCTTTGAGGATGAGTTGAAGGAATTCTGTGACAACAAAAAGGATGATTCATCAAGTAGTACTAAAGAATGGATTTCAGGTTACCCACTGAAATTTGATGCAAAGCCTGTCGCTCCCTCTAAAGCTTCTTCGAGAGGAAAGTCCGTTTGGTCGTTTCGGAACTCTAGAGGTAGTGGCAGTACCAGAGGGTATCGGGATGCCGGAGAGAAGCGGGAAAATCATACAAATGGAAAGTTGAGAATGGGGTCTGAGTGTTCCAAAGGTGAAAGTGAGCTGAAATTTGGACATCATAACTTCTCAGTTGGGTTCAAAAGTCAATATCTTGGAGGTAATTCTGGCTTACAAAACCCCACATTTTCTAAGAGCATGAGCCTAGAGCAAAGAGAGTGTTCAAAGAGTTCCGAGCCGGAGGGAGAGGATGAAGATTTTCAAGTAAGCTCGGGTGAAGAAACCATGTCCGGGACTTTCGGTGTAGTGGGAAGTGATAGTTATGAGGTTGATAGGAAGGCTGGTGAGTTCATAGCCAAGTTCAGAGAGCAGATTAGTCTTCAAAGAACAACATCAATTGATTCACCAAAAGGGATCAACACATCTGGTAATAAAGTTTCCAGATGAAAATCATGTCTTACTTAACATTATATAGTTGAAATTTGAAAATAAGATTTCTTTGTTTCTTTGATCAAGTTTATGCAGAACCATATATTCGATTGTTACACCGTGTTTTGAATAATCCATTGAAAAGCTTGACAATTCACTGAGTTTTACTTTGATGTTTTGCTTTGATTTATGGATGAGAATGAGATAGCCATAACAATGTGTCGATCAATATGATCGACAACCCCGATCTTTCCGGTCGACTTTGTCAACACATTGAATCTGCATGTTCTTTTCCAACTTAGTTCATTTGTTTAAATGATTTTCTATGAAACGATACAACTAGTTTGTTTCTTGTAAGCATAAATATGCTTTGAGTGAAGTGTGAAAGAGGGTGACTATTTTGTTTCAGGTCCAAGCTATTGGCTAGGGAGTTTACCAGCATGGTGAGGGTATGACTACGGCGATGACTGAAATGTTACAAAACACATAACATAAAATGTTACTCATTAACTTAAAATGTTATACTTTTTGATAATATATTAGGTTAGTGATCTCACGGTAAGTATCGATACTTAGAGACAAGTTTCGATACTTAACATCAACCTAAAATATTATCAGAGGTGACAAGTATCGATATTTCAGAGCCAAGTTTTGATACTTGACACTAACTTAAAATATTATAAAAAAAGTATAATATTTTAAATTGTGAATAACATTTTAAGTTGCATATTTTGTAACATTTCAGTTGGTGCCGTATTTTAATCGTACCGTATCCCTGCTGCACCCTAGAGTCGGTTGGTTTATGGATTCCTTCTTTTTAAGGGTAAAGCAACATTTAGTACTTGAGCATTTTTTTCTTCATATTAATCTTAATAACAAGGGATTGGTTTGGTTTGGTGGGGTTTCTTAGATCTTTTGAGTTCGTTTTATTTTAGTTCGGATTTCAATTTTTTTTCATATTATTTTTTTTTATTTTAACAAAATAATTTTATTTATGTTTTTTTCAGTTTTTCATAAATATTTCTAAAAGAAATTAATTTTCAAGTAAATAAAAACAATCAACATTTTTATACTATTTTAATTTGTTTTCGCTATTTTTTTAACAATTTCTACCTAAGGGGAAGGAGATTTGTTCCTAATGGATCTTGAACTCACAACCTAAGAGAGAGGAGAGAGTGTCAACTGAGAACTTTAACTACTTGCTCTAGAGATTGTTGACTTGTAAACCTTTGACCTTTCAAATGTTAAATTTGGTTTTTTGTTCATTTGGTTTATGTGCTTACCCCTAGTCCACATGCCTAGATTTTTAGCCCTAGTCCACATGCCTAGATTTTTAGTACTCCTTCTGTCCTACGAAGATTGTCCCCGATTAACAACTTAGGGGAGGCGAGAGGGTGTCAACTGAGAACTTTAACTACTTGCTCTAGATATTGTTAACTCGTAAACCTTCGACGGTTCAAATGTTAAATTTGGTTTTTTGTTCATTTGGTTTATGTGCTTACCCTTAGTCCACATGCCTAGATTTTTAGTACTCCATATGTCCCATGAACATTGTCTGTTATTAACATTTTGAAAGTAAAATTTTTTAAACTTTGACTATAATTACATTAAATATTTTAAATAATTAAATTTTTATAAAATATATATTTAAAAACTATTTCATTAGAGGTTTTTAAAATATATTTTTATCTATAATAAATGTTAAATAATTATGAGTTAAAGTTAAAAAAAATTAACAAAAAAATCAATAAGAGACAAATTTCATGAGACAGATAAAGTACTTTTTATGATACAGATTATACCATATCATCACAAAATAATCTATATATTTAATTTTTTAAGTGATTATGTGATACGATTTCGGAGTGATATAACATCAAAAGAATTAAAAGTCCAACTTCGGAGGTCAAGTTAAGAAAAGAAATTGATAAATAAAGTTGACAATTTAAGGATCAAGTTTGAAAATGTTAACAAGCTTAGGGGCTAAACGTTGCTTTATTTTTTTTTAAATCATTTTGGGCAGGAGATGAGTGATGGAAGACTAGAAATTTGATCACTAAAGTGTGTTTGAACACCACAAAATAATCAGAAAAAAATTAATTACTAGGTAGTAATTGTGGTTAAACCTAAAACTTTTCTCTCTAGAAGTGCTACCCTGCAAGGGTTTTCAACTTTTTTTTTCTTTATTAGCTTGCGGCGGTACTAACTTTTATAATGATTGTCAACCGTCGGTGTCTATTATTTCACTTGCTTTTTTATAATCTATTTTGAGTTTTTTTTTTAAATTTTTAATAAGAATGTCTGCTCTTGTGGCACACGTTTTCTCTGCTTTTATGGTACCCTGTTGACGAAATAATGCTTGACAAAAGGTTGAGAATTTTGCATAAATATTCAAGAAAATAATGCCAAGAATATATCTTTTTACGTGCAAGTGTACACGGTCAACAAGTAATACAGTAGTGAGAAAGAGTATCGTATCCATAAGAATTGTCCAAGAATTAAATGTCACAATAAATATTTGCGAAGTTTAAAATAAAGATGATAGCAATTGTTTGAAGGTTTAAAAATGATAAAGAAAGCTGAAGCAAAGATTTAGGTAGGTTGACAAACAAATGTGTAAAGATGATTGATAGGCTTGGCAAGGGATGTTTGGATTTCACGCTAGCGAAGACAACAACTAATAACACTAAACTCTGATTTTAAAGCCGAGCAAATTTTAAATTTAGTATTGCCTCTGTCGACGGCAATACCCTAAGTTAATTACTTTTAACACCTATATGTCTATAACGAGTTTTTGATAGGCTCGATGCCTTCAACCGAAATTAGCGCCGATAAATGGTGTAGATGTTTCTTTTAAAATTAGAAAACAAAAACCGAAAATAAATGACAATTTGACACATTCGATTTTAGAGTGGTTCGACCTTCTAACTAATGTCTACATTCACTACCTTAGCCACCATACTAAGGATTTCCCAATTCACTAACAATGAATTCTTCCTTTTTATAGGCTAAAGGGCTAACCTTTATATCCCTATCTTTTCATAAGCTAAGATAGAACCCTCTCCCTAGTTTTTATGAGGATCAACTATAACCTATCCCTCAATTACGAGGTCTTGACAATGTAAACACCTCTCTATGTGGGTGTTTACACATTTTGGCTCACTAGGATTGGACTAAAGAATTACAAGAGATTACAAATAAATAAATAATGAAAAACTCTATTCTCTTGATCTTTAAGCTTGGATGTCCATCCTCTTATTCTTCAAGTGTCCTTGGCTTGTATTTATACAATGGAATGAAAATTAGCCGCTAAAAACTAGCCGTTGGAAAAACTATTCGTTATGAAAAACTAGCCGTTGGAGACTTTGAACTATTTTTGCAATTATGTTTAAGTCCTAAAACATTTATCATTGAGTTATATCAAAAAATATCACAACAGTTTCAAACAATTAACTTGGTGAAGATTCAATCTTTACTCCTAAAGGGTAGATTCACTTCAAGTGTAAGTTCATCTACTTGAATATCTGCTGTCGAAGTTTTTCTCCTTAATATTTGAAAATTAATCATTATCTCCTAAGTCTGTTAAGATATTAGGGGATAATAAGTATTCAATGTCAACTGTCGTATGACAATAAATATATTAACATTAAGCACTTGCGAAATAGACAATAAAACCAAAGCATGTAATTATTAAAAACTGAAAATACTAAGTGTTCATCGCAAACACCCTTAGCCATTTTAAAAGATTAGTTCATGGCAGGGGAAACCAACAAAAAATTATTGTTTTGAAATATCATCATAAAAAAACCAAAAATATTCTTAAGAGAAATGGACTGAAGAAGGAGATCTGTCGATGCAACCCTTCAATGGATCCATAGCTCTTGGTGAAACTGCCCAATCGAACCTAGGTCTGCTTATACCCTTTTCTTTTTCTTCGCAGCGCAGCCACCTCTTCAACTCAGTCTTGAACTCCTTTATATAGGCACAAGAGAAAACCCTAATTAGGGTTAGGGTAAAATTCTGTTACCACAATTCTTGGCGTGTTTTCACTTCATGAAATTAGGGCTAACTTGATTATGACTCAGGGCTGTTTGGCCGAGCATTGATCATTCTTTCTTTTGTCAACCGAGCTTGGCAGTTTTCTTCATGCTTTTGCCAACGACGCTCAGTATTTTCCTCCTGCGGCCACCTGCTCCGGTCCTGCCAAACCTGCACACCATGACAAGAAAATACCCCTTTACTCTAGTAATAAAATCTGTACATTCCTCAACTTCTAGATGGAAATGCATGAAACTATTTGCAAAATATACAAAGTCAAGAAATAGTAAGGCAATATGTGTATGAAAAATACATCTTTTGAGGAGTTAACATTCGCTTTTCATTGGCTTTTGTGGTTCATTTCATCTTTCGTTTGACACGATTTCAACATACCTTAGCGGTTGTTTGGTGTTTGTATAGAGATCCTCACGGCGCTAGTTTTCTGATCTGATTCTGTCGGTGGTCATAGAAAAGATTGATCCCCACTCGTTTGATGGTTTGTTAGTCGATGTAATCAGAATTGTGTAGCGGAGCAATTTGCCTGATAGTTTGATTCGCTCACCACTCATTTGGCTAGAGACAAGGAGATTCATGAAGGTTTCTGGGTTTTGATGATATAATAATCTTCATGGAAGTGTTTGATTTTCTTTGTACATTTGTATGAGATTTTTAGTAGACTAGTCCCCATTTTTTCTCTCTTTTTGATGTGTTGCATCTGCAATATCTTTCATGGTGTTTAATAAAATCCAGATGTAATTGTTCAAAAAAAATCAATTTCATTATTTTTGTTGGTAAAGTATACTAACAAATAATTTAATGTACGTAATCGCTCCAGTTTTCATATTAGTAAAAATAAAAGGTATAATTGAATACCATAATTACACTCAATTCGATAAAAGTTATTAATTACAATATTCTTTTTTCATAAATATTGATATCCAATTTATTTGTTGGTTAATTCGAATTGAATACTACAGAGACTTATTATGAGCGTAACTCTCTCAATGTAACACCGTCGACCCGGATGTCACATTTGGGCCTAAAGCCCAAACCCAAAATCATAAAGTTCATAACTTGATTTAGCCCAAATAAATGCTTTCCAAAAACATTTAAAGCCCACGATTTAAAATAAATATATAAACAATTAAAATGTTACAAAAGAGCTCCAATTAAATAAAACATTTAAACAATTGATTTGATTAATACAAATTCAAAATAAGAATACAAATTCAAAATAAGAATTACAGACTCATACATGTAAGGTTCTATGAATACACAACCCACTAAATACAAGTATCATACTCTGACAACGCCGCTTGCTGGAATCCCATACAAACAGTGCTCCTCGATCCCGCGATCAACCTACGCACGGAAACAACAATTCCGAGCGCTGATCTTACAAAGCTCAGTGGTGCACATCTACTCTACTATACTTTATGCTAATCATAAACATAAGCATGTAAACTTGTACGAGCAATAAGAAAAGATAAATAAACATGTGGCGTTAACTGCCTAAACATATGCAAACATCATAGCAATCATCAATCATGGCACACAAGGCCCAACCAAGCGCGAGATCTTAACAGATCACTAAGGCAAAAACAATATTAACAACAATACAACTCTAGAGTGAGGTCGGGTCACAAAGCATCGTTACATACACTCCGGGTGAGGCCAGATCACGTAGCATCGGATCATACACCTTGGGTGAGGCCGGGTCACTTAGCATCGAAACATATACCCTTGCTCGAAATCATCCCTCGAGCATCTACTTTTTGGGTGAGGATGGGTCACATAGCATCGGTACATACACCCATACTCGGAATACTCCATTGAGTATCTTCGAATGAAGCCCGAGTCACATAGAATCGGTATCCTCCATTAGGTATCTCAACCACGGTGTTGTAACACTCTTTCACTGGGTATCCGGACTTCACCAATCAAGAAGATTCAATCAATCAAACGCCTACCCGGCATACAAGCAACGCGATCCCAATGATCCCCTATTGTTGTTAATCATCAACATATCATTTATTATACATTACCGAATTGTTAATACATTATGGAAGAGCGCATATCTAATCTCATTTATCAAGGTATAGTTCAATTATTAATATTTCATATTACCCTTATCTTAGACCGGTATTTCTGACTATCTAATTTAGCAACATCAGTACTCGAATATGAGTATCGATACGGTACCCCTAGGTAACGGTATTCACCCATATACCGCTACCCAATTAGTTACTAGAAAGTTCTTAATTTCTATAAGTACCGGTACGGTCCTACCCGTACTGATATAACCCTAATCGCTTATCGGTACAACCAAAGCTTGTACAAGTACCCAACTTACGGGTTCGTACAATTCCTTTTAATTACGGTGTTATAACACTTATTAGGTCCCTAAAGCTTATGAATGTCATTAAAGTACGTTTCTAGTGTATTTAATTAATTATTACCATTTATCAGTTTTTTTATCCATTTAATCGAATATTTATCAGTATTGTCTTTAACCAATATTCAATCGAACATACTGATTTATTCGGCTAACATGCAATGCATCATCATATATCAATCAATCAACCAATCATAAAATCAGATAAGCATACGGATAACCAGACAATCCTATATAGTCTCTAAAGCTCATAACAAACTCGAACATTCTTAATCTCATCAAGCACCTCGATAATCAACAAACCTCAAACTAACAGTATCAACACATGTTTATTACTCATCTCCTAACTTGCAACAACTAACATGCAAGGTAATTACACTTATGATGCTCATGAAGCATTTCGAAGTTTGAGGTGTACTAACTTTATGCTGACATCGCTAAAATCCTTATCCTAGCTTCCTGAATATTCCACTTGATCTGATATCCAACCCCGATTAATCTTCGCATATCAACAAACACGAACATACATTATTTCTATGCATTTTTATACTATTCACAAGGTCAAACGCGTAAAAACACCTTACCAGGTTTGAATTTGGCAAAACGGATTGCGCCAATAGATCCGGAACATCGAGAAATCCCCGGGTAGGGTCCCCTAAAAAAGTCAACAGCCCGGTCAACGCTGGTCAACTCCCTGGTCAAGCTGGCCGATCCGGTGCGACGTGGTGCATGGTAAGCTGGGTGTACCCTAGGAACGGGATCCAGTACGGGTGAGTGCACTGTAGCCTTGGTGCACCTATAGGTGTGCGCTCCAGTACGACAGGGTGCACATGCACCCAGTTACTCTAATCCGGTATGGCGCAGTGCACCGCAGCATGATGCACCCGCCTGGCCAGGAACACGCCCACCCGCAGCGGCGGCACGTGGTGTCGCGTGAGCCCTCTTCCATTGGTTGAACGGCGACGGTGAGCTTCAGCCCCACTGTTCTCCAACCTTTGATTCCAACGGTAACCTCCTATTGCAGTGCCACTGGCCGGAACATGGTGTTTCCGATGAGGCTGGACCTTCTTTTCCTCTACCCCGATGAATGGCGATGAGTTTGGCAATGCAAAGACCACCATCAAACTCCTCTCTTCGAAGCTGATGACGGCGGTAGCGATATCCATGACAGCCTAGACGGCGGCAAAAAGCCTGCTGAACTCTCTATCTCTCTAAAAACCATATTTTCTTCCCTCTCCCCCTTATCTCTTTCTCTCATTTCCTTTTTATTTTTCTCTCATCCCCATCACATCACCAGCCCACTTTTTATTTAAAACCATCCCCTTTCTTTTTCCCTCCTTTTTATATCCACTAATAATAAAATACCACTTTCTTCTTTTTACCCCTAAGCCTAAATAACTATTCTCAATTGGGCTCTCAACATATAGCCCAAATAAATTGGGTCTAGGGCCCAATTTACAAAACCTAAAATTTGGTCGTTATAACTCTCCCCTCCTTTATGAAAATTTCGTCATCGAAATTTGTATCTACTAACCAGGAGATGATGTTAAACAATGTCAACCTTTCCAAGTCCTTAGCATTTCCCGTTGCACTACACTGTTATCTCATAACACATAACCACGGTTTTAACCCACAAAGGTACAACCAAAATCTCAACACTTATCAGAAATAACATTGTCCTTGAATGCTACAATCTTAGTCTCAACTGATTCTTCTCTGAAAATAATTTCTTTCTTGCTTGGTACATCACAGACGGCAAGCGAAATCAAATGGTACCCCGATAAAACTATCACAAGAATTTTGTCGACAAAGAAACTTAACTACACTATAGAACCCAAAAGATTGCTGCACACACAAAAATTCTTCCAATACAACGTATGATCCAAAAGAACAAGATGTTAAACAACCGTTGCAACCAAACGAACAATTTCTCTTGTGGTGGATCCCTGAATGAGTCTCTAACTCTGATGGCCTTGCAAACATTTCTTGTTCGACGCAAGATTCCAGAAAAAAGACAGCATCTCCAAAAGCTTACCTTAAACTTTACATGATAACTCCTATCGATAATTTAAGTCGATCTCATTAACTCGGTTCATACAAGAATCTTACACTCTCAACTATAACGTGTCTTAAAACACGTCATATGTACTATTAAATCTTTCATCACATAGAAGTCTCATCAAGGGATAAGGTTCTATCACAAACCTCGAATCTCGTGTCAAAAGGCATGTACACATTGCAATGTCGTACAACCCAACCGCAAACAATCTAAGCAAATTTTCAAGTATGGACCTCACCCTTATCGAAAATATCAAATGGTGTCTGCCAATGACTATATCATTACTCAAGGAAATCTCATCAAAATCGTGCACTCATAAACCTTTACAAGTTCCACGGTCATCTATTCAATTCCCGCTGAGGAACATCGAAGCATCACAACAACTCTAAGAAATTCAATGCTTGACTTCCAACCAATGGCAAGTTAAACACTCATCACCATCCCAACACACAACTCCACAATGTTTCTTGAACACGTGATGAAAGCTTTGTACCAATTGTCTCTACCAAAATTCACCATATACTGACCACTGTACTATAAAATGGAGAATCTTTCACCTTAATATATGTTTTTCTCTTAGGCACTCACAACAAGATCTCGAAGTCTATCAGAACCCATCAGACCCAATTTCAATCATAACACTGTGTCCCTTAAATCAGAGCCAGAAGCTAATTCCTGTGGCTTCCAAAATGAATCAATTTTTAACTCAAAACTTAACTGGCAACCACACGGGTACCAGTACTAATAGATCAGTACCAACACCAGATAAATCGAGTATCAGTACTGTATAGAGTTAGTATCGATGCTCTCCTACACGACCATCACTTGCGATCCTTGATCGCCCCACATAGATAGCATGATGCTCTAACCCGAACTAACTTCATACAATCTATCACTTGCCATGATCACTTACCTAGGCGGTGATTGATCATGCGATCCACAACTCTTAATTACTTTGACTCGCATTATGGTTCAAATCTCAAACTCCTTAAAGATCGAGTACCCCAAAATTCTATGTTGTTGAGGTAAGCACAACCTTCCCCATATAACACAAAAATATAGCCTTAACAAACTATAAAAATCCTCGAAGATCTCGAAACCTTACTCGTCTTTGATCGAGTTAGCACCACTATCACAACCAAAATGGCCTCTCGCAACTCGAATCTCTTCTAATGTTCCTCGGTTGTCTCAAAGAAACTATGATACAAAACAAAACATTTATGAAGTCTGCAACCCTTGATTCTTTACTGATTACACGGTACCCAACCTCTCTCTCACGCACAAGGCCCTTACGATAATTATCTTATCAGCTTTCATATTTCTATATCCCTTGTACCTTCGCACGTGTCACACAAAGCATCAACTTAATTCTAGAGACAACACGGCCACAACCTTATTATTGCTGAAAAACCTCAAACGTCACTGCATGCATCCATCATTACCATGATACACCCCAAAAAGGGAAATTCTCATTTTGAAATTTATTTCGAAACTTTAAGCTTTTAACACTTTAACCACAACAATCTTATTCTCAAACCAAACTTAGAAAAGCACACAGATACCTCGTAATTGGCTAAACGAGTCATCCACCTTAGGAGACATGCAACGATCTCCTTCTATCACACGACCATTATCTACGGTTAAATCATCGCTTTAACGAACCAACTTCTTACTAACGAGCAAGACTACTTCTCTCTTAGGCGAAACACTCAGACAATAGGAACCTCCTTCAAGTTGCACATTCACAACTAAACCTCTAACTTTCTTAACTGAGTCGGTGTTCTTCGATAAAGACGATAGTACCGACGTCCAACTTGACTTTACCTTCAACATTTATCTACGTCATCGACAAGGAAAAAGTCTTGACGATACCTCTAAAAGGCATAAACAAACACTCTGACAAATTTGAAGCCTTACCTGTGTCGAACTGCATATATTAGCTTCAATCGAACGGTTAAACATGTCTGAGGGGAACCGATCCAAACATTCTCATTACCAAAGGTTGGGTTCCCTTGAGGTCTCGAAGCCTCGAGCACAACTCTCGACATTACTGGCTCGCATCATGTTTGATTAACCAAAACAATTCTACAGTGCCACAAAGCCCGAGATGGTAGCTCTATTTCAAACCTAGAGAATGTCTATCTTAGCCATACTTTAACGATCTAGTGGATCTCGAATCCACTATCTCTAAGAAATGCCTTCGTAAAGGGTGACGACACCTCTTAACTATCAACGAACTTTCTTTTAAGCGAACGAAAGAGTTCAGCACCCAACGTGCATCCACTGACCGATTCAAGAGCAGATCATCCGTACTCATGTCATAACCGTTATTCACACATATAATGATGAATATTCTTTGCCACAAACTCCCATAACACATTTGAAGGCTTAACCATTTAGGTAGCGGGAGGAGAACATATCCTCGACTCCTACATTATTTAACTAACCCACATCTCAAGAATCTGAGGTAACCTTGACCCCTAAAATTGCTTTCATGAGTGGCTTAACGCTTATTTCGGCCCTCGCGGCTACAAACGTAACCATCTTAACGTCACAATATTGGTCGCACCATCAGAATTTCAGTCTTAAGGAGTATAAACTTAATTTAAGGGCTTGTATTCACTAGACACCTTACTAAAACACTTATGCCACCTAGGGGTTTCCTAGAACCGGCTAAACCTAAGCTTTGATACCACTAAATGTATCACCCTCGACCCGGATGTCACATTTGGGCCTAAATCCCAAACCCAAAATCATAAAGTTTTTAACTTAGTTTAGCCCAAATAAAATACTTTCCAAAAACATTTAAAGTCCACGTTTTAAAATAAATGTATAAACAATTAAAATGTTACAAATGAGCTTCAATTAAATAAAACATTTAAATAATTGATTTGATTAATACAAATTCAAAATAAGAATTACAGACTCATACACGTAAGGTTCTATGAATACACAACCCATTAAATACAATTATCGTACTCTGACAATGCCGCTTACTGGAATCCCATACAGATAGTGCTCTTCGATCCTGCGATCAACCTACGCCCGGAAACAACAATTCTGAGCGCTGAGCTTATAAAGCTCAGTGGTACACATCTACTCTACTATACTTCATGCTAATCATAAACATAAGCATACAAGCTAGTACGAGCAATAAGAAGAGATAAATAAACATGTGGCGATACCGCTAACCGTCTAAACACATGCTAACATCATAGTAATCATCAATCATGGCACACAAGGCCCAACCAAGCCCGAGATCTCAACATATCACTAAGGCAAAAACAACATCAATAACAACACAACTCTAGAGTGAGGCCCAGTCACAAAGCATCAACACATACACTCCGGGTGAACCGGTTCACGTAGCATCGGATCATACACCCTGGGTAAGGCCAGGTCACATAGCATCGAAACGTACACCTTTGCTCGAAATTATCCCTCAAGCATCTACTATCTGGGTAAGGCTGAGTCACTTAACATCGGTATATACACCCATACTCGAAATGCTCTCTCGAGTCTCTTCGAATGAGGCCTAGGTCATATAGCATCGGTATCTTTCATTCGGTATCTCAACCATGGTGTTGCAATACTTTTTCACTAGGTATCCAGATCCCACCAATGAAGAAGATTCAATCCATCAAATGCCTACCCGACATACAAGCAACGCAATCCCAATGATCCCCTACTGTTGCTAATTGTCAACATATCATTTAATATACGTTGCCAAATTGTTAATACATTATGGAGGACTGCATATTTAATCTCATTTATCAAGTCATACTTCAATTATTAATATTTCATATTACCCTTATCTTAGACTGGTATTTTTGACTATCCAATTCAGCAACATCGGTACTCGAATATGAGTATTGATACGATACCCCTGGTTAACGGTACTCACCCGTATACCGCTACCTAATTAGTTACCGGAAAGTTTCTAATTTTCATAAGTATCGGTATGGTCCCACCCGTACCGATATAACCCTAATCGCTTATTGGTACAACCAAAGCTTGTACCAGTACCCAACTCACGGGTTTATACAATTCCTTTGAATTATGGTGTTATAGCACTTATTAGGTCCCTAAAGCTTATGAAGGGCATTAAAGTACGTTGCTAGAGTATTTAATTAATTATTACCATTTACTAATTTTTTATCCATTTAATCGACTATTTTTAGTATTGTCTCTAACCAATATTCAATCAAACATATTGATTTATTCGGCTAACACGCTAGGCATCATCATATATCAATCAGTCGACCAATCATAAAATTAGATAATTATAAGGATAACCAGGCAATCCTATACAGTCTCTAAAGCTCATAACAGACTCGAACATTCTTAAGCTCATCAAGCACCTCGATAATCAACGAACCTCAAACTAACAGTATCAACACATGTTTATTACTCATATCCTAACTTGCAACCACTAACATGCAAGGAAATTACACTTATGATGCTCATGAATAATTTCGTAGTTCAAGGTGTACTAACCTTATGTTGACATCGCTAAAATCCTCATCTTAGCTTCCTGAATATTCCACTTGATCCGATATCCAACCCCGATTAATCCTCGCATATCAACAAACACGAATATACATTATTTTTATGCATCTTTTATACTATTCACAAGGTCAAACGCGTAAAAATAGCTTATCGGGTTTGAATTTGGAAAAACAGATTCAGTCAATAGATTCAGAACATCGAGAAAACCATGGGTAAGGTCCTCCGAAAAAAGTCAACAGCCTGCTCAATGCCGGTCAACGCTGGTCAACTCCTTGGTCAAGCTGGCCGATCCGGTGCGACGTGGTGCATGGTATGTTGTATTCACCCTAGAAACGGGATCCAGTGCACTGCAGCCTTGGTACACCAGTAGGTGTGTGCTCCAGTGTGGCATGGTGCACATGCACCCGGTTACTCCAATTCGGTATGGCTCGGTGCACCACAGAATGGTGTATCCGCCTGGCCAGGCACTCGCCCACCCGCAGTAGCAGCGCGTGAGCCCTCCTCCGGTGGCCGAACATCGGCGGCGAGCTCCATCCCCGTTGTTATTCGGCCTCTGATTCCAACGGTGGCTTCCCCTTGCTGCGGTAGTGGCCGGAACATGGTGTTTCCGATGAGGCCAAACCTTCTTTTCCTCCACCCCGATGAACGACGGCGAGTTTGACGATGCAAAGACCACTGTCGAACTTCTCTCGTCGAGCCGAAGTTGATGACGACGGTGGTGATATCCACGGCGACTGGACGGCGACGAAAAGCCCCTTAAACTCCCTATCTCTCTAAAAACCACATTTTCTTCTCTCCCCCCTTATCTATTTCTCTCATTTTCTTTTTATTTTTCTCTCCCCCCATCACATCACCAACCCACTTTTTATTCAAAACCACCCCCTTTCTTTTTCCCACCTTTTTTATATCCACTAATAATAAAATACCACTTTCTCTTTTTTACCCCTAAGCCCAAATGACTATTCTCAATTGGGCTCTCAACATATGGCCCAAATAAATTGGGTTCGAGGCCCAATTTACAAAACCTAAAATTTGGGTCGTTACACTCAATCAATTACTTCATTCGCAACGTTAAAAATTGAACATTTAACTTTGTTTATGATCTAATGTCACTTCCCATTAGACCAACCAGTTGTTGGTACAGTCAACATTCATGCTTTTGTTCTGTTTAAACAAAAAAATCAATAAATTTATACCAACTTTTTTCTCCAAAATATAAATGGACAAGTAAATTCAAACCAACCACCCTTTTGATAACTACACCATATTGTTGTTTATTATAATAAATTGTAGAATATTATATTATCTTTAAACAAAATTATAAAACGTTATTTCATCGAGTCTAAATAAATAATTGAAGAAAATCATTTTACGTAATAATTTGTCTCTTTTCATGTAATTTATTTGTGTTTGAAACGGCATCATAATTAAATTCAATGGTAATCGGGTGTAATTATACATTTGTGACATGTTTGAATAATTATCGTAATTTATGGATCCAGTTAAATTAATCAAAGACCCTCAAGAACGAGAAATTATATTATGGATCATTCCCGTCACGTTATTCATGGGACTAACCAATAAAAATCACTTATCTCATTATTTTTTCCATGTCATATTTTTACCAAGTGAATCTTCACTTGGTAAAAGCTGTTTTTAAAATTAATTTACAGTAAATATGAGTGAAGATTCACTTGGTAAAAAATATGACATGAAAAAATAATGAGATGAGTGCTTTTTATTGGTTGTATATAATTTCTCCTCAAGAACACTCTTTAAATTTTAGGAGAGATAAAAATACGAGTAGTCACGAGCATAATTATATTACTCAATTTTATAAATAATATTATTTTAATATTAAAATTTATGAAATAATGTAATTATAATTTATACAACTAAACATGACTTAGAAAATTATAATATAAATGCACTTTGTCAGTTAAATATATCTAATAATTTAAATTTTTTTATAACTACACTCACACAAAGCTACTAATTTTATTTTCATGTCATTACAGTGCGACGTCCAAACACACCTTTAGTATTATATAAAACTGTAAAGAAATCTATAAATTCCTTCTCTATTATTATGGTATCAGAGCTATTATTCTGATATTTTTTTTCTGCATAATTTTCTAATTCTTGCCTCTTGACTTTTGATGCATTTATTTTACATATTTTCTTAGCTCTCTGTCACCTCCACTTCCAAATGGAGAAATTTGATTTTATAAAACCTATTGCAACGATTTTGACTGGTTCAAACTATAATCTATGGGTTCAAGGAATGAAAAGTTTCTTGATCGGTCGCAAGCTTTGGCGTATTGTTACCGGAGATATCAATAAGCCAACCAAACATCAAGATGAAACTCATGCCAAATTTGTTGATCGTCTTGAGGATTGGGATAGCAAAAACCATCAGATTATTACTTGGCTTCGTAACACCTCTATTCCATCCATTCACATCCAATTTGCTGATTATGACACTGCAAAAGAAATTTGGGATTTCTTGGCCAGTAGATATCAAACCACTGGACTTGCTCATTATTTTCAGTTATGGACTACACTTCATAATCTGAAACAAGAATCTGGTCAATCAGTGAATGATTTTCTTGCTCAAGTTCAACCGATTTGGAATCAACTATCTCAGGCAAAAATCAGTGAAGATCACCTTCATCTTATTCAAGTTCTCATGGCTCTTCGACCTGAATATGAAGCTGTCCGAGCCTCTCTACTGCACCGACATCCTCTTCCTACATTGGATATGGCTATACAAGAAATCATTTTGAAGGAACTCGCCTCAATCTTGACAAAACCTCGAATTTTGAAATTGTTCTTGCGACTACTCGTCCCTCACATCAGAAATTTAGCGGCAACACTTGCAAGAATTGCAATCAATCTAGTCATGTTTTTGCTAATTGTCCAACTGTCGAATGCAGATATTGCCATGCTCTTGGTCATATTATTGAGAATTGCCCGACTCGCCCTCCACGACCAAAAGGTGGGGTCTTTAAACCCAATAACGTCTCGAAGCCTGGATTTACTTCTGTCTCAGCTGCTGCCAGTGAAGGTTCTACTGCCATTACTATAAGTGATCTTGAAGCACTATTCAAACAAGTTATCTCTTCCAATTCATCTACTGCCACGTCCGACGTTCCGGGTAACTCTCATTGGTTTTTTGACTCTGCATGTTGTAACCATATGACTAATGATGTTAAACTCTTGTCTCCCACATCATCGATTTCTTTCTTGCCACCAATCCACACTGCCAATGGTAGTAAAATGAATATCACTCACACTGGTTATGCTTCTACCTCCAATCTTAGTCTTCCTAAAACCTATTGTATCCCTAATTTAGCCCTCAATCTTATCTCTGTTGGTCAGTTATGTGAACAAGGGCTGAATGTTAACTTTTCCCCTTCGGTTGTCAGGTACAGGATCCACAAACGGGACAGATTCTTGGGAAGGGTCGCAAGTGGGTTGATTATTTGAGCTTGTCTCTCTTCATCTTCCTCAAAAATTTCTGTCTGCTGTCACAACTACCAACTCTTCTATTCACCAATGGCATCTTCGTCTTGGTCATGCCTCAGCTAGTAAAATCCAGCCTTTAATTTCTCGTGGTTTGTTTGGATCTACAAAATTTGAGTCTTTTAACTGTTTAAATTGCCAGCTTGCAAAGTAACCAGCATTGTCTTTTATTCTTAGTAATTCCATTTCAGATAGTCCTTTTGGCTTAATTCATTCGGACATTTAGGGTCCGTCCCCCATTTCTTCAATAAATGGGTTTCGTTATTTTGTTTTATTTATTGATGATTATTCTCGTTTTATATGGATCTATTTTTTTGAAAAATCGATCTGAATTACCACGAATTAACACTTCATTCGCTAATATGATTAAAACTCAATTCTCTTCTACTATTAAAATTCTTCGAACAGATAATGCTATGGAATATCAGGATTCTTCTTTACTCAAATTTCTCAGTCAACAAGGTACTTTGGTTCAACGTTCTTGTCCTCACACTTCCCAACAAAATGGTCGAGCTGAATGAAAACATCATCATATACTTGATTCTGTTCGTGCTCTTCTTCTTTCTGCCTCTTGTCCAAAAAAATTTTGGGGTGAAGCAGCTCTTACTGCCGTCTACAACATTAATAGAGTCCCTACCTTAGTTCTCCAAAATTTATCCCCTTTTGAAAAATTGCTTGGTAAGCCTCCTGACTATTCCCTTCTTAAACCTTTTGGTTGTGCCTGTTTTGTTCTTTTACAACCTCATGAGCGTACAAAATTAGAACCACGTGCTCGTTTATGTTGTTTTCTTGGGTATGGAATTGAACACAAAGGGTATCGTTGTTGGGATCCTATTACAAATAAACTTCGCATATCTCGTCATGTTACCTTCTGGGTAAATACCATGTTCTCATCTCTTTCTAAATTTCACCACTCTGTCAATATTGACTCTATGTTTTTCACTGATTCCTCAATTGAGTTGTTTCCAAGTTATGACACAGGTAATTTTGATACGCTCAGTATTGGGCCTTCCCCACCTGCTCCTATTGATTCTGCTCCAGCTGTTGATCATGCACCTACATCTACCCTTGACACCACTCTTCGTCGTTCTACCCGGGTAAGAGAAACTCCTCATTACCTTACTGATTTCTATTGTTATTCTGCTATTGCAACCCTTCATAAGCCTCACTCTTATTGTAAGTCAAGTACTGACCCTCTTTGGCAGCAAGCTACGTCTGAAGAACTTTAGGCTTTGGAGAAAACTCATACCTGGGACTTAATCAATCTTCCTCTTAACAAGTCCCCTATTGGCTGCAAATGGATTTATAAAATCAAGACTCGTTCTGATGGGTCCATTGAGCGCTACAAAGCTCGCTTAGTAGCCAAAGGTTACACTCAAGAATATGGGATAGATTATGAAGAAACTTTTGCTCCGGTTGCTCGATTAACATCAGTTTGTAGTCTATTAGCTATTGTTGCAGTTCATAAATGGAAGCTTCTCCAGATGGATGTCAAAAATGCTTTCTTCCATGGTGATTTGTCAAAAGAGGTGTATATGCATCCTCCCCTGGTTATCATTCTCCCCAAAAAGTCTGCAAGCTCCGACGAGCTTTGTATGGATTAAAACAAGCTCCTTGAGCCTGGTTTGCCAAATTTAGTTCTACTCTTGCTCAACTTGGTTTTATCTCTAGTCTACATGATTCAGCATTGTTCATTCGTCGAACTGGCCATGGTATTGTACTTCTGCTACTTTATGTTGATGATATGATAATAACAGGCAATGATATATCTGGTATCTCCGAATTACAACATTTTCTCAGTGAATGTTTTGAAATGAAGGATCTTGGCAATCTCAGTTATTTTTTAGGTCTTGAAGTTTCTCATAATTCTAAAGGTTATTATCTTTCTCAAGCTAAGTACGCATCTGATCTACTTTATCGAGCGGGCATTACTGATGGTAAAACTATATCAACCCCCTTAGAACTCAATTGCAAACTTACTCCTCTCGATGTCACTCCTCTTGATGATCCTACTTTATATCGATAACTTGTTGGTAGTCTTGTTTATCTCACTGTTACTAGACCTGATATCTCATATGCAGTTCACTTGGTCAGTCAGTTCATGTCTGCCCCTCGCTCGTCACATTTTTCTGCAGTTCTTCGGATACTTCGATATATTAAAGGAACTCTTTTTCATGGTCTACATTTTTCTGCTAACTCCTCTTTGGTGTTATCTGGCTACTCTGATGCTGATTGGGCTGGTGATCCCACAGATCGTCGATCTACCACTGGTTATTGTTTTTTTCTTAGGAGATTCTCTTATCTCTTGGCGTAGCAAAAAGCAAACAGTCGTTGCTCGTTCCAACACAGAATCTGAGTATCGTGCTCTAGCTGATGCTACATCTGAATTACTTTGGTTACGCTGGTTATTATCTGATATGGGTGTTAAACAATATTCTGCTACTATGCTTCATTGTGATAATAAAAATGCTATACAGATCTCTCATAATGACGTTTTTCATGAGCGTACCAAACACATTGAAATTGATTGTCATTTTGTTCGTCATCATGTTTCTCAGAGCACCATACTTTTGATTCCCGTCTCCTCTGTTAACCAAGCAACTGATATCTTCACCAAAACCCATCATCCCAGGCGTTTTCAAGATTTACTGAGCAAACTCAAGTTGGCATCCACTATACCATCATGAGTTTGAGGGGGGTGTTAACGTGATTATAGGAATCAATTGCATTAGTAGCCTTGATTCTATGATGTAAATAGGCAGATTTTTAGGATGTATTTTTAGAATGTGTATCACACAACTTTTCTTTCCTATTCCTTTTCTAGTCTTCATTCTCTTGTATAAATATCAATCTTCATTGTACAATACAGAGATAAGAAATCTATAAATTCCTTCTCTGTTATTACAATGAATGATATCATTGAAAAAAGAATGATATTCTCTTAAGAAATTTAGATCTAAATAATTTTATTTTTGTGATGTAAGCGAATTTATGACTTAAAAAAATAAATATTATCATGAGAATGTTGTAAGAATGTTAAATAATTATTATGTTTGTTTTTTAGTTATAGCATAAAATGGCCTATTAAAAATCATATTTTATTTTTTGACTGAATTCTATTAATAAATACGTCGGCCATTTTGTAAGCAATCCAATAATTCTACCAAACTGAAATTAAATTTTATACAAGATAAAATAAAATCCAAGAATTATTATGGCACAATGTTAAAAATTGTCCCTAACGTTTGACTGAATAGTCATTTTGCCCCCTATTATTTTTTTTTGAAATAATTTAACACTCAACGTTTTATTTTAGGTCAAAATTATCTCCTAGCGGATGAAAATTGTTAGTCAACTAACAATAAATGGCATGAAATGATGTGATAAATTTATATGGCAGTGCATGCCGCGAAAAACAATATCATATAAGCAAATATGCTGAATTTATAGAATGACACATCAATCAAAAAATAATTTTATAAAATTATATAAAATATAATTTTTTCTTTTGATGTATCATTTCAAGTTGTTTGTCATCAATTGGCTAACAGTCTCATTTATGGAGGGGCTATTTTAACTCAAAATAAAACGTTAAAAGCTAAATTACTTTAAAAAAAGAATAGAGATTAAAATTATTATTTAGTCAAATATTGAGAACATTTTTTTGCATTATGCCAATTACTATCGGTTCACGAGCTTCATGCGTCATCTCTTTAGCCTAATAACGTCGTCGTTTTAAGAAGATCCCCGCTGCGGCGACTGGCAGTAGGTTTTTGATTTTCCTTAATCAAGGAGATTAGAAGTTAATTACATAATAATCCAAATCTAAACTACGGAGTTACTTTCCTGGGAGTTTGTTGGAGAAAAGAAAGGGAAAAAAAAAAAAGGAACCGAGTCTGCAAGAAAAGGGCCAAAATTAATGCTTCGCCTCTTGAATCCTTAAATTTCGAGTTTGTTTCTCTTGCCATTTCCTCTTTATTTTCTTTCCTCCCCCCCCCTCACAAAATTTCTCTTCCCCCCTTTATTTTATATTATTTTTCATGCAGATTTCTAGGTCAAACATGTTTTCATCTTCCCATAGTTGGATATTGTTTAAAGATCTTAATTTCTGTTGTTTTATTAAACTTTTCACCTGTTTGAGTTCATGGTCATTTTTGTTTTTCGTTGATTCCCATGTTATTCTCTTGTAGATTTCGATTATTGGTAATTAAGATTAAAGGGTACTTTCTTTTCTTGTTAATTTGAGTGTTTTGGGTGCAATTTTAGGGTTCAAGGGTGATTCTCCTCCTTTTTGTAAATGTCTTGTCTTCTGTGAATTAATCGAGAGGAAAAAGAAAAAAAGAAACAGAGATGCATATTGAAGAATTGAAGGAAGGGGAGCAGCACGATCAAGATCAGAGTCAATTGTGTGGAGATAGCCTGGTTGTCTGGGATGCAAAGAGGGTTTTGGTTGGAGCAGGAGCGCGGGCTCTTTTTTATCCAACTTTGTTGTACAATGTTGTCAGGAACAAGATCCAGTCTGAATTTAGGTGGTGGGATAGAGTTGATGAGGTACAATTTAACCTTTTTTATGAAATTTAATTTGTTATGTTACTGTTTCCCCTCTTTTGACAAATATTGTGAATTATGCCTCAAAACCATGAATTATTGAACTGTTTTTGTTGCCATTTGTGTAGGGAGTAAGGTTTTTTTTTTTTTAATTAGGATATTTTTTTGGTTGAATTTAGCTTAGTTTTGCTGGAATCCTAGTTTTTTGGTTTGCCAACGCTCATAGATAGTTTAATTATACCGACAAGGGAAGTTACTTGTACTGTTTACGATTATCTGTTAAATCCTTTTGTTTAGCCCACTTTTCCTTTGATTAAGTTTTTTGTTTAGCTATGAATTATGCTGCGACTATGCATGTTTTATGGTTATCTGTTAAATTCTTTTTTTATCTCACTGCCTTGAATTCAGTTTATTTTGTTAGGCGCCGTGCCTTTCCCTGCCGATGTTCCTCGGTTGAAGGATCTCGATGTCTCTGGAGTTATGACATTAAATGAACCATATGAGACTTTGGTCCCAACATCTCTATATCATGCGAGTGTTCTTTTGTTGTCGGCATCTATGCTGATTCTGTAGATGAAGAGTCGGAACGTGATATACATTCAAATGAATAATCATAAAATTTTGGATAATAGTTGTTTGGTTGGAAATATACCTATTCAACCTTGAAAAGCTAATTAATCTGAGCAATCTTTTAGTGAGTGGGGAGTTCAGATGTTGAAGCAAGAGCCCTTTAAGTTGAACACGGTTTCATCTTTATCTTCAAGGTACTAGCGTGTATTTTAGGTATGATAAGAACAGCAGAGTTCATGGGCTGTATTTTTTCTAATCTCCAATTCGCAGGTTAAGGAGGCCAATTTCTTTCAGTGAAGAAGCATTTTAGAAATGCTGCATATTACTTTCGAATTTTTCTATTTGAAACCTTTTTGTTATTCATTCATAGATATGCTTCAAAGCTCAAATGTTTAATATTTTTGTTCTGTAGGCTCATGATATCGATCATTTGGTGATTCCTACACGAGACTATCTTTTTGCTCCATCATTTGCCGATATTTGCCAAGCTGTAGGTTTCATACATGGTACGTTTCTTCTGGCCTTTATTGTTTGTAGGGTGTAATCTTTTCTGGTAAGTGGTAGCACGTTTACTTGTTTTTTGTTCTATGAAAAGAATGCATCTGTCGGAAAGACCACTTATGTTCACTGCAAGGCTGGTTGAGGGCGCGGCACGGCCATTGTCCTCTGCTACCTGGTGTGTGTTGAGTAAAAAGTTAAATTTAATTTTTCCAAGTTACTTTATGAATCAATAGATCTTTTAAAAAAAGTTTGTGTGTATATATATATAACACAGGTGGAACATAGGCATATGACACCCGATGCAGCTTATGAATACGTGAGATCTATCAGACCCAGGGTACTTCTGGCTCCTGCACAGCAGCAGGTATTGCCTATTGGATTTATTCGATGTTGTTTTGCGCTTATAGAGTGGCCGATAACTTGTGAGACTTTTGTGATTCATATTATCTATTTCTGTTAAATGTAGGCTGTTCAAGAGTATTATCTTCACAAGGTGAAAAATAATGGAATGCCTGTAAGCTCTTCCTGCATGATAGTAAAGAAAGCCGTAACTGTACCGCCAAAACGGGATACAGCAGTCTTCGATGATGACTCTGTAGTAGTTATAACAGAGTTGGACCTCGATGGATATGACACTAGCTTTGACACAGACATGTTGAGTGAAGAGATGTTGGGTGAGGGAGGCCTGTCTGGCAAGTTGCAGTTTGCTAGTCACGCAGCTATGACCAAACTTTCATGCCTATGGCTACGTTGCCGTGCGGACAAAAAGTCTTCTAGGAAGTTATTGAGCAGTCTTGGTATTGACATTCGGGTTTATTGAGTTGTCGGTATCATCAAGTCAAGCTGTCAATTTGAGTCTTTTTTGTGTAAACTTCTCGAGTTTTGGTTTTACACGGTGCATTGTGTTTGGGTTTTTTTTTCCTCTCGTTTTTGGTTGGGTTGTTACGGAGAATGGAGTATACAATATTTGATTCCTGTTTGACTCGAAAGTTGAGAGGGTTATGGTCATGGAAGAGAGTATAGAGAGCTGGTTTAGTTTTCATTATCTTTCCCGAGGCATGGAGATTGTGGAAGCATGCTTGGTGACACTGGTTGGCAATGGCATGGTGTTCCATGGCAATGCTTCAGTTTTACTGCAAAATGTTTAGTTGTGTAATATTAGGAAAGTGTTCCATGTTTGTAAATGCTTTTTTTTAAAGATGCTTTAATATTTAAAAGAAAATGGCTTAAAAGAATAAGAAATCCTGAACTTTTGAAAAATAATAATTAAGCTCTTAAACTTTTTTTTCACCAATTAAATCCTTAAATCAATAAGTTGAATTTATTTAGTTTTGACTATTTTTAATCATTAAATTTTGATATTTTTTATATTACTATCACATGATACATTACAGTTCTATCGTGTTGTATTTACGGATTATAAAAAAATAAATAAATAATTTTCATATGTTTTATTATAATTTTTAAGATTTAAAAAAAAAATAAAAAATATTAGGTAGAAACATTGTTACACGATAAACACTAATTAATCTAGAAAAATTGTTGAATTTTATAATGAATGCTGGTTAAAGGATTTAATTAGTTCAATTTATTAGCTCAAAAGTTTAATTGAAGGTAAAAAAATTAAAGGTTTAATTAATTTATTTTTAAAAATTCAAAGACTTTTTACAATTTTAATTCGGAGAAAATCTCATCAAACTTTTATGTACTATACCTTGCAGTTTGGATATATTTAACTAATGTTTCATCTTCTAACGAGTCTATCAATCTAGTTAACCGCACATGTAATGGTTATTGTCACGGTTGTCTACTATATCTACTCAACTCATAGGCGCTCGACGTAAATTGTATAGTTAAATAGTCAATTTGATACCACTTATTACATGCTATTACCTTCTTCCCAAAAAATATGTCTAATAAAATGTGCGGCGCCACCGTTTACATATCCCAATACCTCCATTTTCCTTTTCGATGTAAGATTATTGTTCTCACTTCTTCCCAGGCGTGACATATATCATTAATATTTTTACATTTGATTTAAATAGACAAAAAATTATTAAATAGAAAATAATGTTTCAATCCAACTTGGATTTGAATAGATTATTTCTTGTCGGTTTAATTCTCTTATTATATAAGATTTTTTTTTAACAAAGGAAAGGGGACTGTTCCTGTGACCTAGGGGAGAAGGAGAAGGGAGTGCTCTTATTGAGTTTAGAACTCAGGACTTAAGAGAAGGGAAAAAGCAAGTGAAAAAGCTCTGGTCACCAGGTCACCATTGTTTTCTCTCTTATTACATACGAACAGTCCCAGTCCTGATCTTTTTAGGGCACTAAGCAGGATAATAAATTTGGAGCCTTTTCAAAAAAAATATACAACATATAACAAAACAAAATAATAATATATAATAATAATTTCATATAAATACTCCGTTGTTTAAGCGGATAAAACTTTTTACTAATAAAATTACTAAAAGAATTTTTTGTTCAAGCAACTCATATACCATCATCTAATATTATTTTCTCCGTTCTTTTTTATTTTTTCTAAATCAACTTTTTATTTTTTCTCTAATATTATATTTAAACCTAACAGATTAGGCTCCTTTCAAGATTGGGCCCTAGGCCATTGCCCCTCTAGACACCTCTCAAGGCCGGGCCTGCATACGAATTAATTTTTATATAAGCTCGATAATTTGACCCAATAATTTTAGTTGAATCTCTTATTACATACGAATTATTTTTTATATAAGCATCAATGTTATATATATTGCTATATTATTTTTCACTAAAAATGTCGATTTCATTGATATAAAGAAGAACATTACAAGAGAAACAAAGAGAAAAAATTTCAAGGAAACAGAGTTTGAACACAATAGATAGCAAACAAACCAGAAAAAACAAGCTAATCGAAACAGCTGAGAAACAACAAAAAAAACACAAAAACACTCAATAAAGAAAACATAAACAGGTAGAGACAACAGGTCTTCATAGCCCACGAAAAATCGGGAGAAGAACAAAACTAGTGAAATCAATCTACATATGCATGACATTTCTGTGGTCAAAGAAGCATAAAACTTTTGGAGAAATACAGAGAGACAAGTCATCGAAAAAATTTCGCCTCAAAGAATCTAAGATCGACAATGAACGATGATCAGCAAAGGAACAAACAACGTCAAAAAATCAAACCAACGATCTTTTATCGGTAGAAGAGCGATAATCTAGACTGCCACCGCAAGGATCGAAAGCCTTCAAAACGAAACCTCGAAATAAAACCTAATAAAGGCTGATGAAAAAGAAGAGAAGCGGAAGAAAAAAAGAGAGAGGGCTCACTTTCGCCCCCGCTTCTGCACTTTCATCTCGCATGAAAGGTCCGAACAATATCATAGACGTTGAAGAAGAGGATTCCATCGAGCAAGCCACAAGTTACGCCGAAACGTAAAAACAGAAAAGTATGGGACAGCAACATAAAAAGAAAGGGGAAATGAAGGGTAATTGAAGAGGGAAGAGAGGTCAGCCGTCGAAGAAAACGATATTTTATTTTTGATTGTGCAGTGACTAAAAAATTCGAATGTTTCCCCCTTTTCTTGAAAAATTTAAATTCGGGGGAATTTTAAAAAATATCGTATTTTGAAATAAAATTTAGAGTTACCACCGGTCACTTGGATAAGGTAGACCAGAAACCAAAAATAAAACAAAAGATTAATTGGGTTCGGGAGTCAGTTACGAGTGGGGAAGGTTTTGCACCCTCACTACGCCTAAAATTAATACCTAAGGGTTCGTATCGTATTTATTAAGAAAAAATAAAATTCGATTTAATCTAATATTTGATCCCTAAAAATGCATGCATGCATGGCCATACATTTCGAATATAAAAACAAAAATAATCCTAGCCTACAATACCACAAAAAGATGACATTCGAGAATCCGGGATGACACTCCTAACAGAATATCGGGACCGTAAGAAACTAAGTTAAACAACAAATTAATATGACATTATGCATGAACAAATCAAATGCAAACATAAACAAGAGACAACATGAATAAAACAAATAAAGAGCATATATATATATATATATATATATATATATATAAGATAAGGATACAAAAATAAGTAAATTAAACATATAATATCTAGCATATGAAAACAATATAGTAATAAAAACAGTAGCATACTAAAGGTATATTTATCATATATAAGCTAGGTTATATGTGTAAACGTCAATATAATATATAGAACATACATATATATATATATATATATATGTATATATACATAAGTAAACAAAATTGATATACATATAAGGAAATGAAATAAACACATATAAGGTAAGGTGAAATTCCATAAATATTGTTTTAGGGTTTTTTTCTTTAAAATATGGTACTTTGCATTTTAATTCCCGAAATATTGTATTTGTTATAGTACCCTAGAAGTCGGATTCTTGAACGGTAAATTCCAAAAATCCCCTAAAGACTAGTTTAGGAGGATCGGACTTCAGGCAATTTTTAGGTTTTTTTTTTTGGGGAAACATTGTTCATAGTCGGGTTCTCTTAAATCCGACTTTTAGGGTATTATAGCAAATGCAATATTTCAAGAATTAAAATGGGAAAAAAACCCTAAAGCTATATTTAAATAAAAATTCTTATAATGTAACATATATTAGGTAATATATATATATATATAATATGACGTGAATATATATATATATATGTATAGAATTACTATAACATATATAGAATGTAAGTAGATTAGTCAACATGTATATAAAATATTAATATACATTCTAATTACTATATATAACATATATTATTTTTAAAAATAATATAAATATATAAGGTAACTATATTATAAGGCATGATATGTTAATTAAATGGACGATAACAAAATTTAAAGGCAAGAATTAAAAATAACAGGGACTGGAAGAGGAAATAAGCCATCGTTCTCGGACCAAAACGGAAAAGAAACAAAATTTAGAACTAAAATTAGAAGCAAAAAAGGACGCTATTATAAAACTTGAAACAGGTATAAGGATTGCGGAGATGATTTTAAATGGGCAAAAAGGTTTCAATGGGGGAATCAAACAATTTTTAAAAGCTACTATAAAAACCAAAAACAAAACAACTTTCATTTTGTTTTCATTTCCAAAACCAGATCAAAACCCGGTTTGAAAAAACCTCTGAAACAATTAAGAAAATTGTTTTAAGCAAAACATCCTTATGGAAGGATAAAATTAAGGAATTTGATTTTAAGAAAAATATCCTTATGGAAGAACTAAACTAAGGAATTTCTTTTAAGCGAAACATACTTATGGAATGATAAAATTAAAAAGTTTGGGTTTTAATAAATGTGATATCTTGCTTTGAAACTACTAAAAGGAGAAATCTTTAAGGGATCTAACTCTTCAACATGAAGTTGCAGATCCAAGTCTTTGAATACCTGTTAAAATAAACAAAATGCTTTTAAGTTAGCATGCTCTTAACATAGGGATGTCTAACTACATATGATGCCTGAAATTTTTTAAAATTGTTGAAACAAGCTTCTGCCTCATAAAAGGTCATTTTTAGCCTTCTTTGCTTCGCTTCTTTGCAGTACGCTCTTAAATCTTTGTCTTTTCAATTGGATATTCATCTCAAATCCGATTTAACAATACTCTTTCAATTCTTTCTACGAGTAGCTTTCTCGTTTTCCAAGTTACTACTCATCTTCGTAAACAATATGCCTTTAGTGTCTATACTATTCCAATATAAGAACTCTTATCATCTCATTTTGTTTAGCATTGTCCCAATCAATCTTGGGCTCAATTATTTTCTTGTCTTTAACCCAGCATGCAGTGTCTTCATCTATCTCAACATTAAGGCGAGCATACGTCTCAACTCAATGAACTCATCTTTAAGTTCAATCTTTATTTTTGAATTCAACGACACATATGAGTGAAGACCAATTCTAGGTCCGTATGCTTTCAATCTCATTATAAAGTAATGCTAAACGGTCGATTTACTTATGTATATTTCAATACAAGAATTTTTTGAAAAATAACAGTCATTTTTAAAATCAAAATTTGGAGAAATAGGTAAACATCTTTAAAATCAAAATTTTGAAAAAAATGGAAAACAAACCAAAATTTTGGAGAAAGGGCAAACATTTTTTAAAAAAATTCAAAAATTAGCCCTAAAATATCAAGTGCAAGAGCGACACTGAAATGATTCACCGATAATTGTCTCACGCATATCCTGCTTTTAGGAGACCTTGAAAGCTGAGTCGATATCTAAAAATATGAAGTACTTTCTGAGTTACTTTGGTTTTTAACCAGTTTAGAACTACCTCTGGTAGGTTTCATTTTTAAATTATTGTTTCTTTATCTCATTTCTTTCTTGTTTGGAGAATTCAACTCATCACATTCTTTTGGCTTGAGATAAATGATGGAGCAAACAACAAACCCCCGAGCTACTCAGCATTGTCATGATTTGAAAATATTATCATCACTCATGAAGCTAAAGTTTTTTTACTTGAGTGGTGCATTGCTACCTTATTTGTCATTTCGCTTCAGCGGAGTGCCCCAAAGTTTCCACACTCTTATTCGAAAATGCCTATTTACCAGGCTTTGAACATTGGAGTGCATTTTTATATATCGAGATTTCATCTCATTAGTTATTTGAATTTGTCAGGATTTGAAAATCACTCATGAAGCCAAGATATATAGTAGATGGAGCATGGCTACCTTATTAGATACTCAATCTTTAAGGCTACAACGGAGTGCCCCTGAGAATTTTTTATCTTGTTTTTTCTTTCTTTCTTTGCTTTCTTGTGTGTGTGTGTTTGCTTTTGTGGAAGATTTTCGTTGCTCTCCCAAACGCATTAATTCGCCTACATGTGTGGTCCCTAATAATGGACCAAATTAAATCGAAATGTATACCGCATATTCACCATATTTGCAGGTACCAATTTCCACTAGACACGGGCTGCTCGAAATCAACTTCAAGTCAAAATTAATACCCCTTATGCAATTGATATTTATGAACCTGATAGAAAAGATATATGCATGTTTATATCCTTTTTCAAAAAGATGTATAGATCTGTATGGGTGGAAAAAAACTACCCCATAACAATGAATAAAGTCTTTAAAAAATCAAAGAATATAAATTGTTTGCTAAATGAAGACAAAATAATAGGTGAACGAGTATCATTTGATTAGACTGAGGAAACATATTCCCTTATAAAATGTCTTCACTACTTTTCGGGTACAAAGTATTAAAGCTGATTCCACGCATTACTTCAAAAGAAAATCCAAAATTCACGAAATTAGTACCTCCTCAAAACTCATGTTCATCATCATTCTTTCTCAAAACTTCAAAAGGTCTGTTTCAATTAGACTTTGAACCTTGTTTTTCAAAGCTCCACAATTCTCTATAGTGTGGCCCGTACTCTCCACATGGTAGTCACATATGACATTAACATCATAACCTTTTGGATAGGGAGGATCTTTTGGCTTGGATTGGACTGAGGTTTGTTGTTTCCTTTCAACAAATGTTGGAAGCAACTCAGTGCAAGTTGTAGGAATCAGCTGAAGAACCTTTGAAGTATTTGCAGACCATGGCGACTGATTACGAGGACGACCTTGAGGGTGACTAGTTGAGTACGAACCCACTATATGGATATGTGAGTCTTTTCCTTTCTGTGTGGTAGTGCTGTAGGGATTTCTTATCTTCCCATTCTTAATAGCATATTCGATGCGTTCTCCAGTCATAACCATGTCTGCAAAGCTAAAGGCAGGGTGGCTTATCGAGCGATCATACAATACTCCCCTTAAAGTATCCATAATTTTATCTTCTCGAATTAGAGGTTGAATCTGAGCTGCCATATCTCGCCATCGTTGAGCGTGTTGGCAAAAACTCTTGTTAGGATTCTGTTCTAAACTTTGCAGTAGGAACCGATTTGGGATCATATCCGTTACATGCTTGTATTACTCCACAAAGGCCTTTGAAAGGTCTCTCTATGATTTAATGTTAGCTCGGCTGAGCTGAGTGTACCAACAGATTACCGACCCTGTCAAGCTATCTTGAAAATAATGAATAAATAGTTTTTCATCCTTTATAAAGGTTGTCATTTTTTGGCAATACATGGTGATATGAGCATAAGGACAAGTAGTCCCATCGTATTTGTCAAAGTCAGGTACTTTAAATTTTGGTGGGAGAATTAAATATGACACGAGGCTCAAGTCACTAGCCTCATTTCCATGTTCATTCATCCCTTTCACGGCCTTAAACCTTTCTTCCAAAGAGTGAAACTTCTTCTCATACACCTCATCCATATCGGCCTTGACCCTTTTTTCTACCTCATCTATCATACTTAGATCATGCACTTCACCCTCACAATTTGCCCCAAAATCAACAGGCTGACTCGCAGATGCCCCCACTAGATGAGCTGTAGATGCCCAGTGGTGTCGATGTAGATTTTTCCTTCAAGGTTTACTGTTTTTGGTTGAACCTTAACGTTAGTTGTGGTCCTATCTTGTTCTTTGGCAGAACCATCGAAAACCTTCTCGTTGTCGTCTCTTTATTCAAGTTGAGCAGTTATTTGAGCAATAATCGCAGTCTGTGACTGCGCAATTTGATTGTTGATGCTCTGTTCAGCTCTATCGAAATGGGTCTTTAGGTTCCTAGCGACTCTATCTTCGATCACTTTAACTTGCAATAGGGTATTGTAATGGTGTAGAAAGATTGCAGTCTGAAGTTAAATATTCTTCCATGACATTCCCCCAATTAATTTCATTATTTTACTAATTAATGCATGGTATATGCTGCAAAATGCATGAAATTAATGGTAAAATAAATACGATAATGAATGCAAAAGCGTTGATTCTCAAATAGTCCTTAGAAGGATTTTCGTTTAAAGGAGAAGATGCCTGACTACAAGAAGTTGAAATAACGAGATACAGATAATGGTTGATTTCTCTTCTTAACATCTTGACCTTGTGAAGCAAGGCTCGCGCACTTTATCTTAACGTCGCTTCGGCCTGATAGGGAACCCCGTCATTCTCTTCTTCTACTGTTAAAAAAGGTTTGCGGTAGTGTAATCTATGTACCCAGGGCTTTCGGAAAGATTGTTAGCATGTGTAGGCAGAGTGTAGACTATGGTCTCTTCTTTGATAGATCCAGGTGCAAACGCGCTGAATCTCAAACAATGCGCCCAAGCTACACCGTCTCTCTGCCCGATACATATCTCACTGTCAAATTGTTTTCTTTCTTCGTTGTTCTTTGTTCGGCCCAACCCGATACTATAGCATTATCGCTCTTGGCATCACATACTTCTCTCCCATCTCGGATGCCCTCTAAATTGGATTGTTCTTGAATCAACATTTATGTTATGATATGATATGCAACATAAATGCGGGGAAAAGGAAAGAAATGAAAAATGCAAACACTAAACATAAAACCACGTCAGTACGGTAAGATAATTAAACAAATTAAACAAATAAAATACCAACTAATAAGCAAGGTGATAAATTAAAGCAATTAAATCATGTGATTAAAACATACGTAGACAACCAACAACCAAAAATGCGAAATAACAACCAAGGCCTAAACAGGGTTACAGTTAAACATACAGAGTTTCGGCATGGCTCTAAAGGGAGGGCTCTTATGGTCCTCTATATGCAATTTGGATCTAAAGTAAAAGGTAACAGAATTATCACTAGGACATCGATTTGAGAGGGTACATTCCCTTATGCCATACGGAGGCGAGGGCC
Organism: Hibiscus mutabilis; assembly: GCA_019671005.1. Lineage (NCBI taxonomy): Eukaryota > Viridiplantae > Streptophyta > Magnoliopsida > Malvales > Malvaceae > Hibiscus > Hibiscus mutabilis. Next base: position 48,426,627 of record CM033729.1, read on the forward strand.
CACGAAATATAAGGTTGGTACCCCGAAAGTGGATTACAATGCCATACTGAGGTGAAAACCCCACGATAAAAAATAACCACTCCCACATACAAGGACAAAGAGCCTGGAAAGAAGGCTGATGCATGAATGACATTTTATCAAGCACCGTGCAAATAAAACGGTAAATAAACAAGGCAATGGATTAAAAATTAAATTAAATCGAATTCCGATTTTTCTTAAAGAATACAATACGAACCCAACTAAGGCTTGACTTTCATTTTTATTTTTGAAAACAAAAATTTGTCCCTAGCGAAGTCGCCATGCTGTAGTGACTAAAAAATCTGAATGTTTTCCACTTTTCTTGAAAAATTTAAGTTCGGGGGAGTTTTAAAAAAACTCGTATTTTGAAATAAAATTTGTAGTCACCACGGGTCACTTGAATAAGTTAGACCGGACATCAAAAATAAAACCAGAGATTAATTGGGTTCAGGAGTCGGTTACGAGTGAGGAAGGTTTCACACCCCCACTACGTCCAAAATTGGTACACAAGGATTCGTATCGTATTTATTAAGAAAAAAATAAAATTCGATTTAATCTGATATTTGATCCCTAAAAATGCATGTATGCATGGTCATATATTTCGAATATAAAAACAAAAATAATCCGTAGCCTAGGATACCACAAAAAGATGGAATCCGAGAATACAAGATGACACTCCTAACTTGATACCAAGACTGGAGGAAACTATGTTAAGCAACAAATTAATATGACATTTTAATTATGCATGAACAAATCAAATGCTAACATAAACTAGAGACAACATGAACAAAACAAATAAAGAACAAACATATATATATATATATATATATAAAAGATAAGGATAAAATAATAAGTAAATTAAACATATAATATATAAAATATAAAAAACAATATAGTAATAAAAAAACAGTAGCATACTAAAGGTATATTTATCATATATATGCTAGGTTAAATGCGTAAAGGTTAATAGAATATACAGAACATATATATATATATATATATATATATATATATATATATATATATATATATATAAGTAAACAAAATTGATATACATATAAGGAAATGAAATAAACACATATATATGGTAACATATATTAGGTAATATATATATATAATATGACGTGAATATATATATATGTATAGAATTACTATAACATATATAGAATGTAAAGTAGAACATGTATATAAAGTATTAATTTATATTCTAATTACTATATATAACATATATTAATTTTAAAAATAACATAAATATATATAAGGTAACATATATCATAGGGTACACTACACCGGTGACCACCGAACTATTTGGGGATATCTATTTTGACCACTGGACTAGGCAACTTGTCAATCAGACCACCAAACTTATTAAATTGACATATTTTGACCAAGGCTGTTAAAAAATTAACGGGTGGGTGACGGAGGGGTTGTAATATCCCAAATTTTGTCTAGTGACCAAAATGTAAATTTTGAAAGTTTTGGGGTTAAAAGTATAAACTTTGAAAAAGTTTGGGGATTAAACTGTAAATTTCCCTAACAAGTAATTTTATCCGGTATGAAAGTGGATCGGATCGAAATAGGTACCTTGATATCGGTTTTAAGAATTAAGATGCAGAAAAAGGTACCAAATTTGGATCGAATGAAATTGTTAAGCGTGCTCAGGTCGGGAAAATACAAAGATGGGTGACCTCTGGGAAGGTCCCATAAAAATGTTTCTGATCGATATTTTGGACTTAGTAAAAGTAGAAAATATTCGTATGAATTTCAAATAAAGGATTTCTACGAGAAACCTTATGCTATGAAGATTTTCAATAATTATCGGAATAATAGACTGAGTTAAGAAAATTCAGTCTAAGTCTTTATGAAAGGAAAATTTTAAGGTTTAAAAGTATCATGTGATAGATAGCGAGCTGAATTGGGTACTTTCAAAGTTTGGTAAAAATCTGAGGAAAATTGAAATGGTAATTGAAGTTTAGTGACCAAAGTGAAAATTTTGAAAGTTTTGTGGCTAAAGTATAAACTTTGGAAAAGTTTAGGGACCAAAGTGTAATTTCCAAAGTTATGTAAGCTAACCCCGTAACTGAATAGTTCACCCCCAAGAGTGACACTTTCGTGTTACTCGGATTTTTCGTACAAAGCCTATATTAATGGTTATAAAGTTTTAAAGTTCGTAAGAAGAAAATTTGAAAATCGTATTGAGTGAAATTCGAATATTTGGATCGAATAAATGCCATAAATAAAAATCTAAGATATTTTGGGACATGGCCGGTTGGATTGGAACCAATTTGGTTCAATTTTAATGGAATGGCAATTTTCAAGACTTGTTGTAAATAAAGACTAGTTGGAGGGCAAATTGGACATTTGCCATGGATGACATTTTTGAAATATTTGAAATTTTAAGGGAAATTTTGAAAGGCCAATTAAACATGGATTTGATCTTGTCCATTGAGTTTTGATGAGATTAAATCTCGGCCATTGGATGAAAAGGGCATTTTAGTAATTTCACTATTTAATTGAATTTAAAATTAATTTATACAAGACAAGTGGCCAAATTGGATGAAAATAAAAAGATGAATACCATTCTTCATCTTAAAAATTCGAAATATGAGGGGGAGAAAGAAAGAAAAATGAAGAAAAATATTCCAAGCTCGATTCAAGCCCCGAAACTCGATTTTCAGGTAATCTTTCGAACTACAAAGTTGTTCTACTCATCAAGCTCTATCTTTTGGTGTAAATAATTTTTGGAAAACATGATTGATTGATGAGAATTTTGTATGAGAAGAAATTAGGGTTTATGGACTAAATTGGGGGTTTTGAGATTTTATGATTCTATGATTGAATTTAAGTTGAAATCAAGTTTGTATGATGTTAAAATCATGTTATTGAGTTGGGATTTAAACCCTACACATTTAGGTTATTGTGGAGAAGATTAGGGTTTATGGATTCAAGTCTAAATTAGAGTTTGTGATGTTGAATTAATGATCTAGTAAGTTTGAATTGCTGATTGGATGCAAAACCCTAAGTTAAAAGTTTAAGGACCATTTCAGCAAGTTTTAAACTTGAGGGACCAGATCTGAATTTCATGAAATTGATGTGAATTTAAGTCATTAATGATGTTAGAGACATGAAATTGAAGTTAGAATGCAAAACCGATGTTAAATCGAGTTAGTGACCATTTTGACAAATTGTCAAAGTTAAGTGACCAATTCGAAAATGAGGTTTTAGAGAAGGACTAAATCTGATTTCAGTTGAAATAATAAAATTCAAGTAGTAATGTTGATGTGAGGACTAATTTGCAAAGTTAAAAAGCTTGAATCCTTATCTTTGCATTTTTAGTGACCATTTCGAAAAGAACGAAAAATTAGAGGGAATTATTTTTGAATAATTATTTGATGAAGAAAGTGATACATTAGTGGTTTGAATCAAGTAAGGGGACCAAATTGACAAATAGCAAAGTAAGGAGAAATTAGTATAAAGTTTGAAGTTATTTATGGAAGTTGTGTAGGAAAACTGGATTTAGCAGTAAGTTTGAAAATTCACCATAAATTCTACAAAAATGGTTAGATGGTGAATTTTATACCGATGTAAATATTTGTTCGTCTAGTTTTTCCTCCAACAAACGGAAACTAATTTCGAGCTCCGAGTAAAAATATATGAATTTTTAAGTGGTGAAAGGTCATAAAACAATATGATAGTCTGTTCCGAAATCAGCACTGAAAATTGACTTTGAAAATTCGTCATAAATCGTGCAAGTTGAATTTGGGCTATTAATTTATATGGGTGAAAAGCTTATCAAATCTAGTTTTTTAACAGTGTAAAGAAAGTCAAAATCCTATATGTATTATGTTCTGTAGAAGTGATTAACTGAAGGTAGTGCGAGCTGCAAGGATTGAATTAGGAATAATTTGTATTCGAATATTGGTTTGATAAACTCAAAGGAGTTTTTTGAAGTTTAAATTGGTCATTAGGGGCCATAATGAGTTTTGGACAGTATAAGGAAGAGAGAAAAATATTTGGGGAATTTTATTATGTTCAAATGATTTTTTTATATTAGGCCATATGTTTAAGGAAATGTAAAATTAAAATCTAACAAGTGATTTATTTTATCTACATGATGAATAAAGGCGAATTCGAATCACAAGAGAGTTTGAGATGACAGTAAGAAAAGAAAAAGAACGAATCAACACTTAGTGAGGCAACCTAATACAAGGCTCAGGTGAGTGCAACGTTTGTATGTATGATAAATGAAAAGAGGGAAGACTTGCGATAAGTCAAACCTGATCTAATTATAATATGACATTATTTAGATATTAATAATTTGAATGAAAACTAAACATATATATGCAAATAGGAAAAATAAGGACTTGATTAAATAAGTAACAATACTTGATAAAATATCTGACAAGTGCATTGGTATGTTAATTTAACATGACAAATTAAGTGACATGTAAAATACATGGTTACCTTTATGACCACTATTTCAAGTATGTGCATGCTTTGATTATGGCATCAGACCTGAGATAAGATTTGAAGTATATGATTGATGCCTGAGACAAAGCATAAGTAAGTTACATGTACATAATATTCTATGAAAGCTAGGGTATGAACTATCCATTTGAATTACTTGATGATGACATTATGTTTTGTATTTTATTATCTAATGCATGATATAGTAAATGTAAGTACCATGTAAATGACATTGATGAAGCATATGCTTGATGCATAGAAAAAGATAAAAACAAGTGACATGTTCATGATTATGATTAATTATGGGAATGTGAGTTGCCCATACATATGAATGATGATGAATGATTGATAAAGATCTGATACATTGCTCAACATGGCAAGTTTGATGGAATACCAGGTACGAATTATTGTTTGCATAAATGATGATGCATTATGCATACATGAAATAAAAATAATGACAATATTAAATGAAACAAGATACACCCTGGGGATCCAAGCTCATAGTGCAAAATGCACTAATGAGATGCTTATATAAGGAGCAAAGTGCGTCCTTATATGAGGAGCAAAGAGCGTCCTCCCGAGTACGTACTCTACATGGCACTACGGTGCAGATAGGCTACGAGGTTTCCATGGGCCTCTAGCCAGACACGTTAATAATAATACAAGATGGTTATATGATAAGATCATGAGCATGCAAATGACTGCACGATGATACATGAAACATTGATATTGTGACATGATTGATGACAGAGATGTTACATGATACATGATATAGATGTTACATGTTATATGGTACATGAAGTATATGATAGATGCTCTATGAATTATATGAATTATGACACGTATATGAATTTTGTCATGTATGTGAATTATGTCATATATATATAAATCATGTATTGCATGTGAATTATGCCGTGTGTATGAAATATGTCATGTATATGAGTTACTTGATAATGATGGAGTATTGGAAACTAGACCAAGTTAGAAAAATTCTGATTTGCACATAAATATTGTCTGACCATGAAAAACCTTGTTAGTACAATACTACTTTAGACAGAAACTATGCTAGATTAATGTTTAACATGTATTGCTTAATTTTATGTTTTGATAAATAAGATTATTGTCTCACTAAGTTCGTACTTAGCGTGTGATTGTTTCATACGTAGGTCAAGTTGGAGCACTTGAAGAGGAGTCAAGCATGTTGTTCTAGCTACAATCTGCAGAACATCAGTAAGACATTCTAAATTATGACAATCTCTAGTGGGCATGTAAACTATATACTTACTGATAGTATATGATGCATTAAATTGAATTATAATAATAGTTTAAATTATCAGCTAGATGATGAATTATATAGGGATAAAAAAATTTAAGCTAAACTTTCAATAACATGTTTAAGTAACATCTATAATGTATATTCAACTACGAGTATATGTTATGGGTGTTACATGGGTGACATGGCAGTTAACAAAAATTTAGAAAATTACACATTTGGTCCCTTTTATTTAGTTATTATATCAAATTGGTCTTAATTTTAATTTAATTAAATAAAATTAATCAACCAATCAAATGATGACACATGTCATCACCCAATTGGATAAATTTACTCAAATTTTAATTTATTTTTATTTAATATTTAATATATTTTCCCAATTAGGTGGTGACACGTGTTATCACATGGTTAAAGAAAAATTAAAGAGGGATGAAATGACCTTGGCGTGGATCAAACCTAGGACCAATGGGTGTTATACCAACACCTTTACCACCGCACCAACCTACTCTTGATGATATTAAATGAACCTTTTATATACATAGCCTATAATGTAGTAAATGTTAGAAAAAAAAGTAAAAATGGTTGAAAGGTAACTCAAACCTAAATCACTTGGGATGTGTAAATCACACAAACCACCAAATCAAATCAAGTAATTAACTAAAAATGAAAACATTTTAAATATGTTTAAAGTGGTTAAAAGAAGATTTAAAATGAAAATAGATTTATTATTTATTATTTTTAAATTATATCAAATATTTAAAGTAATTATTAAATATTCAATTTAATTCAAATATGAAAAATATTAAATATTTGATTTAAAAAATATTCGATTTAAAAGAAAAATATTCGATTTAATTCAAATATGAAATATTAAATATTCGATTTAAAAGAAAAGAAATTCGATTTAAAGGACTCGTGTTATTATTATTATTATTATTATTATTATTATTCATTTGCAGATAAATTATTGAAGATCTTTTTAATAGTTAAGTGATATAGATATTTTTTTGAGTTTAATTATCAATATTTGACTTGTTAGCCGACTAATCTAGATCGAGTTTTACAAAAGTCTAATATGGGGCAACTCTTCCAATTCAGTTTTTTCCATTCACAATGCAGAGATTTGAACCTCTAATCTTGCTTAAAAGACCTAATGTCTCATGATCTCATCCCGCTAGATCAACTGATTGTTGGTAATATTAATATTTTATTGTTTCGATTCGAACTTGACTCATCCTCCAATTGTAAAAAATATTTTTTTTCCGGTCAATATAAGATTTATTACCAATTATGTAACTAGATTCATTGTAAAATATATTGAAAAATCAATATATATATATATAACATAAGAAATTTTTTAAATAAGTCCAATTTACAAGTTCATAATCTTGCACAATTAATAATTTAAATACAAACCAATTATGTAACAAAATCATGAACTAGACCATATTAGATATTAACGGGATAAGTAACCAATGAGTAATATAAAAATAGTAACGTGGATTCAAAATTAATCACCGTACGAATTAATACAAAATACATCCGAGTAATAATTGAATCATGGAAAGTTAAGATTAATATCAAATCGTTTTTGTCTATAAAATGTGTATATTATCAAAAGGTTGAAAATATATATGAACATATACTATTTTATAACCACCTTTAGTTTTTAGACTATTCAAAAAGAAATATTAATATCAAATTCAAAATTTTTAATTAAGTAGAAACGGAGGATGACCGAAATTAACTCGGCATTTAAGCTTGAGTTAGGAAGTGAGTTAAATTGTTGTCTATTAACGGAGAGTGTAAATAATCAACTCGATTTTGATGTTAATTTCATTCGACTTTTGGCAAAACATTGTCACACTACTGTGTACATAAACTCATTACTCAAAATTTCATTATACTCGAATCTAACAGTAGTCTTAGTGAAAAAGAAGATGATGTTCATATTTGAAGACTTTAGTTCAATTAGCTTTACCTGCAAGGTATATATGCATTATCAAATGATTAAAAAGATATGAACATATGAGTCGGTAACTATGACTAACGTGATAAAGAGGGTTGATAATATAATTTTACATATTTCAAGACACTCTCTAATATTTAAGGTAATATACTGAAAAATCTCAAATATTTCAACCATGGATTGCAATAGATTCATCAAAGGTTTTTTTTTCCTTTTATCAAATGTAGCACTTTATTAGTATCTTGATTAATTTGGTGTATATTTTTATGAACCAACAAAATATTTACATATTGATATAAAATAAATTATTCATCATTTTTGTCGACAGATAAACTGAATTGATAGTTAATATTTTTTATTAAAAATAAGTTTTCAATTGATAGTGCATGAAATATTTTTTTCTATATATATCTAAAACTACCCACTTTATATAATAACATTACACTATTTCATATCTATTTTTATATTATTAAATATAAAATAATATATTTGTCTGGTTTTAATTTTAAATCTAAATAAACCTACGCATCAACAGACTAAATTGCTCGAACTTAATTCAGTAGTTGATGACTTTCAATTAATTAATTAATATATGAACCAACCTAAGTACATTAAAACCTAACATGTGCATATTTATTTAATTTATTATAAAAGTACATAGCAAAAGTAAAATAAAATTAATAAATGAAGCACTTGAAAAACGTGATGAAAAATGTTGTTCAATCTCACCGCTGAGAAAGAAACTTCCTATAAAGAAAACCAAGAATAATGATGATAATAGTTTAATACGATGACTCGGTGTATATATAATCAAACAGGATTCAATTCAAGTTTAAATCCTCACCTCGTACTCGCATTAGCTTGAGTAGCTTCGAATTAGGCAGATATGTACTATGAAACTACTGCTTCAGAGTTCGATCCCGGCTTCTTGGACTCGATTCCTCGGTATCTTTTCGAAGATGATGATTTTGGAACTCAATGCCCAGCAACATTTCCGGAAGACGATTGCAACGGATCAGATGGATTGTTTCAATGCCGATGCCGTTGCTATTAAGGTTGATCGATTATTTGATGCAGCGGAGGCTGCAGCTGATGTTTTAGTTCCCGGATGCGAAGTGACGTCTAAGGCGACGGATGCGATTCACACGCCGCCGAAGAAGGCCATGGGGGACATACGCGGCGGAGATAAGGGATCCAAAAAGAAATGGCGCCAGAATCTGGCTCGGTATTTACGAGACTCCTGAAGATGCTGCACTGGCTTACGATAAAAGCGGCTTTTGAAATGCGAGGCGCAAAAGCCAAGCTGAATTTTCCACACCTTGTTGGCTCGGCTCAGGTGGAGCCGGTGAGATTGGGCTATAACAAGCGAAGGTCTCCCAGAGCCTTGTTCGTCTTTGTCATCGGCCCAGTCGCCTTCCTCGGAAGATAGAACTCCCGAGTTGAAACGGAGGATAAGTGGGTTTAACTCGACATGAACTTTAAACAGACCGTAAATAATCGCCTATATTTGAATGCCAATTTTTGTAAACATTTTAGTTCCCTTTTAGCAACTTTTACATTTATAAATTATCCCTTGAAAAATTTATTACCACGTGAAAAACATTTCTTGAAATTTCATACGAACAAGATTACTCGAATAAAATATCACTGTTAGCCATTAGCCACGACCAAGGGTTGGAAAGATTACACTATAATAAACCTCTACAGTACCTGAACCGATTTAGTCGGCCAATAAATTTGATAACGATGATTGTAAAAGATATATAATATCACCATTAGCTGCAAAAAGAAAGCCCGTAGTAACAATTATATGCAAGAATATATAAGGATTCTTCATGGTGTAGAATGTATGAAGTGCACAATAACTTGAATTGTAAACCTTGGGTATCTAATTGCTTAAAATGTTTTAGCCGCACCAACTAGATCAGGCCATGTTCTTCCCAACTCAAAAAGGAATAAACAAAGGGTTCATTACAAGTTGGTGTGATTCTCAAATTTTAAAGCAACAATCACAAAAGCTAGGAGCGGAATCGCTGTCCCAAAAGCAGATTTCATCTGTTGCTGAAGTGCTCCGAACAAAAACCTCGCTATTCAACTAAACACCGGTCCAATTGGTTGTGGTTCTCTATCTTCATGATCTTGGATGCCGTCTCCTGTATTTTATCCATACCATTAGCCATCGGTAAAACACAGCCGGTAAAATGAATACACTCTAATCCAAAGTTTTCTGAATGCAATTAATAAGCATAGTTTTTGGACGTCACAATAACCAAACATCTAGCGAATTCAAGATAGTATAGAAATTGGTATCAATATCAGGCTGCAGATACTGAAAACATACACTCCTCTTCAGGAGAGAGAGAGAGAGAGAGAGAGAGAGAGAGAGAGAAACATATTTAGGGAATATAAAAAGGAAGGTAAAAAACTAGAAAAAGAAATTACCTCTTTGGTCGGCTTCGGTCTTCTTCATAATCCATCATTCCACCAGGTTCAGAGTAGATCTCCTCAATCCCTCGGAAGTCAACTTCGGCCTGCTTACAGTGGGTAACTTCTGCCACAATGTAAGTAAGCCACATCGACCAACATATCTTGATATTGAATGGGTGAAGCCATGGTAAATATAGATCCTGTTAAACTCTCCCCCTTCGCATCTTAACTAGTTAAGCTCCAATATTTTTTGTATTTGCATCTTTGCAAGAACTAAAGGACTCCCTTTCCCACCATCACCCCCCTCCAGAACAAATTTCCAATATCTTGGAAGCGTGTATTTAAATTAACAGCAACCATAGATTCTCAAAATCAAAATTAGTTTTACTTTCTTCAATGCTTATATAAAATTAATTTAAAAACTAAAAGACATGACAAAGAAACTAAGAAAAACACTTTTCAGTCCACATTTACATTCTCATGCTTTTTAATGGTTCAATACTGAATTACAGCAAAAGGCCAAAAGCAAACTCGATTCAACTGACCTTGGTAGAGATGGACTTCTTTACTTCTTCCACCCTATCTTCAACCTCCTTTCGATGTTTCTTGTCCAACTCACTCATAGTATCAGCCCATTTTATCTTCTCTTGAATTGAGATTAGTAAGTTGTCCGATGTTTCCAACCTAGGTTCGAAATTCAAATCCATATACGGATTTATTAATATATATATAAGCTGATTTATCAAATTTAAATCTGCCAGGCCTACATGGACTAGCTAGCTCTAATTTAACAAATCCAAAAGGTAATATAAGATCACACGGTAGCAACTATAACTGAAGCATGGAGAGAGGACTTAAGAACAAGCTATATTAAAACCAGAGATTGTTACCAGTTGGATAGTGTTTGTATCATACTCCCAAGTTGTCCCGGCCTCAAATCCCTCCCAGCAGCAAATTGGATCTTCCAATACAAAGATTAAAGATATTAATAAGCAAAGAAAAACAAATGAAAAGGAAAAAGCTTGAGAGGTAAGGACAGTAAACTCGTACCTCAAAACATCTTCGCAGCTGATCCAACTTTCCTCTGACTATACCCTAACAAAAAGGTTCGAAAAGGGAAACAAATCAGCACACTTTCAGTTCACTTGCACATCCGGTACAACTCACTTCCCTTAAAGTTCACAGAACACGTAATGGAAAGGCAAGCCGCCCCCTCCCCCCTGCCCAATCCTTCCTGAAAGCGGAGTGTGATCCAGGGTATTGGGGGTGACCACCAAAGGAAAGTTCAAATAGCTGTAGGTGTCCCGTAAAATTCAACAAAGTACCCCGTAGGGAAGGCAGGTGTCCCCGCCCCCTCTTCCCCTTCATTCCCAAACCCTAGAGAAAGCAAAGTTTGATCTAAGTTATTGGGCACATCAACAAAGGAAACTTTAGACAGTTCTAGGTACACACTTGTAAAGCAAAACATATGAAGTGTGATACAATATCAAGATGCTTCTTTGGCATGCCCTGGGAACAACGCAGATCCACTCTATAAGTTAACCCTCCCAAAAAAATCAAGCGTTAGTGCAGAAATAGCTGTATGATTCTCTCACATGCCACATGTTGCATAAAAATCATCCGTTAACAATCAAAAGATAACATCCCAAGGGCCTTTCAAGGCTGTTCCAGCAACTAAAGCATGTCGTAATGTAGTAAATCCTAGGATGAAAAAGAAAAGAGAATTAAGTTGGGAGACTACCCACCGCATACATGCACTCATTGATAAGAAAATCTTCAAGTTCACGGATATTGGTGACATCTAACTCCAGCATTAGTTGATCATATGGTAGTACCTGGTGAAGGTATTTAAAATGGTAAATCAACTTGATGCAACCAACATTTAAAGCCAAAAGAGTAATAGTCAGACAAAGGTTCCCCACAAATTATACATATATCCATTTCAGTTAGAAAGTGGAACAAAACAATTCAGAAAGGCATTCAAAAATTTCAAGAAATTCTAAAGACCATGTTTCATCATGTTACAAAGTCAGTTACCTCAAAGTGGCATGTTTGATGAATATCAACATGACTATAACCACTACAATGGAACGCGACTTCCAATTAGCATATTTAGATGAGCAAATGCCTCATAACTCAACTACGATACCTTGTTTGTCTTGGCAAGTGTAAGGACAGTGAGTTGCTTTAGCTTGAGAACTTGATCAGGGACCAGTTGTGGAAGACTGCCACTATTGCCTAATCAAATAATTTAAATAGACAGTTGATCACATTATGATGTGAAGAAAAACTATAAGAACAATCAACACAGAGAAATATATCAAGTGGTTCAATTAAGCTCTGCAACCCAAAATTCCTGTAATGATAACCATCAGCGATGGACATTGTCTTAAGGAAGATGATAGAAGTGAGAAAGAGCGAAAAGCGACCGAACATGAAAAAATCCAAGTCATTAAGCTGGTATTCAAATAAAAAGCCTGTTCAATCACCAGTCTGGGAACTTCCATTCAGATGAAGAAATTAGTGTAATTCTTTCTTTCCCAATATTAGTAAATAATAGTTTACATAATTTGATAAGTTTAAGTGCTCTATTTTATCAATTCTCAAACAATCTAAACGAGAGTTGTCATTTTAGCCAAGAGCAACCACAAAAATTAAAAATACTAACATTTACAGAGTAAAACTGATAAATCTTGAAGACCAGATTTCAGGTTTAAATTCAAACAACCAGGAAAATAACAAATTTCAAATCTTTGTATTGAAAACATTACACACTTGTCACAAACAACAAAACACATGTTTTCCAGCTTACTCTTGTAATCGCTCCATGTGCCATGGGCAAACAAGCGAAGCACCTCGAGGTACACCGAGTTTTCAGTTCCTTCGAGCTGAAAAGGCACACATGTTACATATAAATTACAAGTAAACTAAAACATTAAACCAAAAGTGAAGCAGTGAAGAAAACTAAAATACGATAAAATTGACAGGAAAAAGAAAACAGTTAAATAAGCTATGCCCAGCAAGAAAACAATCGGTGAGGGCTTTGATTTCTTAGAATGAAGAAAGAAGGGAAATCGATAATGGAATAGGTTTTGACCTCAGAGACGGCGGGCACGGCAAGAATCTCGGAGAAGGCGAAGAGGGAAGGATGCGACGTCGCTTCAACGATTACGGAACCGAGGGCCGTCCCCTTCTGAGCCGACGCTTGCTTAACGAAGTGATCGATTAACTCGGACTGGTTTTGCTCGATATCCATCTTAAATGAAATAATTTGAAGAATGTTGTTGAAAACAAAAATCACCGAGAGAAAATAAGCTAGGGTTTGGCAAATTAAGGTATAAAAATAAAATACAGAAAATTTAGGAATTCGATGAGGCAGCCTGAGGAGGAGCTCCTCAACACATAAATCGAAATTTAGGTTATTTTTTAGGATTTATAATTTCTGTGAGAATGAAAAATGAGAGAATTATGATTTTTTTTTACAGCGAAAACTCATGCATTATTGTTTCAATATTTCCTTTTAAAAAAATATATGATAAGTACCTCTTTAAACTACATTTGAAAAAATACTCATATTTAGTACACATAAACAGGACTCGTGTTCTGTAAAATGCGAATTCAATATATGAGTTTAACCAAGCGCGTATTCAGTCCTGTGTGGCATGCCTTATCCGTTAACTTTATTTTAAAATGGTGTAAAATAAATTCGCGTTTTGTAGAACGCGAATTCAACGAGATAAAACGTCTGGTATTTATCACAGTCAAACGAAACAGTTGAAAATTAATTACCACTTGAAAATAAGCTAAATTCGCGTAGTACGAAACGCGTATTCTTCACTGACACAAAGCAAAATTCACGTTCTACGAAACGCGTGTTTCTGTATGTTCAGTGAATTCGCGTCTGACACAACACGAATTCAATTAATCCCGCATTTGAACCGACGCGGATTCTTGTATAAATACCCTTACTCCACAAATAAAGCACACCAAAACAAAAAAATACTCTCTTCCCTTATGTAATATTTCAGATTCGCGATAATAGAGGGCTCCCTAATAAGGTTGGATCATAAACATGTCTTCGATTTTTGGAAAAAAAATGTAAGCTTTATTTATTTACTTCGACGTCAATGTTCAATAACAAAAAAAATTATCCCCCAACACAGTGCAAATTCACTTGAAATATGTCTACCGACACTTGTTTTGATGTTACTCAATGCACAAAAACAAGGCTATATAGCGTTTTTAACACACTTTTTAGCAACATTCCAATACCTTATACTGGATTATTTTTACACCGTTTTACAGAGATGAATCCATAGTAAAACGTCGATGTTCAATAAAAAAAAAATTATCACCCAACACAGTGCAAATTCACCTACAACATGCCTATCAATCCATGCATATTCAGCAATTTAAACGATGAATTCGCGTTCCATTGAACGCGAGTTCCTTGATTATCTGTCACGATATCTTCATGCCATTTCGTGTGAATTTATCGTTGAACTCGCGTTTCGCAAAACGCGAGTTATGTTAACCAATTAAAATAAACAATTATACGAAAGGCGGTGCCACATAAGACAAAATTCGCATTTCGTTTAACGCGAATTCACAATTCGCGTTATGAAAAACGCAAACTCTGCTTATGTGTTCACAATGGGGGTATTTTTCCAAATGTAATTCAAATGTGGTGGTTATTAGATTTTTTTAATATTGAGACAATAACGCAGAAAACTCATGAGAATTAATCATTATTATTAATAATAAATATCTTAATTAAAAAGTAACAAAAGAAATTGTAACCCATACGGTATACGAAACGCTTTAATTATTTTATTGTTTTTTAAACGAAATTTTAAAATTTTAAAAATTAAATTAAAAATATCGTTTTTGTGTTAATTTTTTATAATATCCGATTTAGAAAATAGAAAAATATAAATTGTTAATGTCTTCTATTTTGATAACTTTGTGTCGCAACATGGCATCACACTCGCAGGGATCAGTAGCGGAGCCATGATTTTTATATAGTGAGGTTAGGGTAGAGTATAAGGTATAAAAGAATCTCATATCTATGGTTATAAATGAGATGAGACAGATCGCGAGCTACTCGAGTTATGATCGGTCAAAACTTGGTCAACACTTGACTCGATTGGACTCGACTCGAGCTCGAATTCGGCTCGAGTTTTTAACGAGCCGAGTCGAGCTACTTGATACTCAATTCGAAAATCTCGCGAGCTACTAAAAAATATAATATACTAAAATTTTTAAATTTAAAATCTAAATTCCTAAATCTAAAACCTTAAAACATAACTCGTAAACACTAAAATCTAAATCTAAATTTTAAATCCAACCACCTAAACCTATAAACCCATCTTTCAAAAAAAAAACTAAACCCTAAACTAACATCCTAAACCCTAAAATTAACAAGCTTGTGTAAACTTTACACAACTTGTGTATCAAAGCTTTTTCCTAATAGGGCTTTAAATGAGACGAGACAGATCGCGAGCTACTCGAATCCGACTTAGTCAAAGCTCGGTCAACACTCGACTTAAGCTCAAACTCGGCTCGAGTTCTTAACGAGCCGAGTCTGACTCAGATTATTTAGGCTCGTTAAAAATTACTCAAGCTTGAGCTCGACTCAAATTCTTAACGAACCGAGTCGAAGCTTTCCCTCCTCTGGCTCTTTGGTCTTTAGTTTGCTAGTTTTAAGAATGAGTAATTGCCCTTCTCAGACCCTTACTGCCCAAGCTCAGTACTACTCGAGCTCGACTCGGCTCGTTTACACCCCTACTCATATCATTAAAATAAGTATTGTTGATCTCATACCCTAATAAATAAATGACAGGTGTCTAGGCTTTGCTTTTGATGATGAAATCATTTTATTGAATTCTCTATATCAAAACTGCATGCATTTATTTCATAAATAACTTTTTTTAAAATTCCATTATATTTAATGAAGAAAAAAACATATTTTCACGTTTTATTTTTTAATATTTGATATGATCTCACGGTAGTATTTAGTTATTATGTTGGTCTTTTAATAATACACATACTTTGCATACGAGTTATTCAAACTCAATTTTTTTAAAGATAACAACATTTTATTTTTTACTAGGAGTCTAGGGCTTATTGAAAAGTTGTTTGACATTTTATTTTAACATTTTAGGATATGTTTGATAAAACATTTAAGTTTTTTTGAATACTCTAAAGGCAATTACAAGTTAATATCTATTCATACATATTCTTAACCCTTTAACAATGCACACACCATGCAGACAAAGCGATTGAACTAGGGTCTCCTAAGATGAACATCATCCGCTTTTTCATTGAAATCACTTACTAGATTCAACATTAAAACTTTTCAATACAATATACTTAATAGAAAGCTAAATTGATGACAATGTATCTGAATTTTGAAGTTGGACTATAAGACATTGGGTTTTTTCAATAAAATGAACATAGATTATGATGATATCAGAACTTGTACATTTTCTCATACTTGAAAGAAATCGATGCAATTACCTCCACATTAATTTGCCTAGGCACTTCTCTTCACCATCAGCAATGTTCAACCCGGCCAGATTTTTCTCCCTCAAGCAATTTGAAATATGAAAATAAAAAATGAAACATGTCACAGAAACAGACAAATTTACTACCAGAGCACTTAATTAACTTTACAACTGTCTAAGTAAGTTGTAGCTCTATGCCATGACATTGACGAAAACAAAAGCATAAAGCTAAGTGTTACTTCGAATCTATAATTTTCTGCTGGGAGGAAATATTTTCTTTCTAGCAGATTAAAAAAGAAAACTTTTACAAGCAGAAAGCTTGAAATCTGAATCAAATAATGAAGGATAATTTTTTTTTGTCTTTTTTGTGCCTCTTTCTATACCAACAATAAAAAATCAAATTCTAAGTCATAACCCGAGTTCTAAATCTTAAACCATAAACTCTAACTCTAAACCCTAATCTTAAACTTTAAGCCTAATTTTTTAAAGTGAGACATAGATAGAGTCACTAAAAATGGCGGATGATTTCTATTCGATAATGCATACCTCTTTTGTTTTGTGCTGCTCTATAAATGCTGCATTAATGAAAAAGAAGAATCTTTTCCGTTTTCATTTATCTGTGGTTCTCTTTGTCTGTGTTGCTTGTGCTGTCGTTGATGCCTTTGGCCTGATGATCCTATGAATTAAACCTTAATTACTGCTGAAGTTTGCATACCCTTTTCTATAGTGTCATCACAAGTGGATTTGGATTTCCACTTTCCACTCAAAAACATGACATCGAATCTCATTGATGGTAAGTTAAGTTTTGTGGATCTTCGTTCGGTCACTTAAATCGAATGAATTACTTTTATGTCTTTCGGTGTAGTCTCTTAAATCGTGTGATGACTCAAGCAGAGACGGACGCAAGACTTTAGGTTAGAGGGTAAATTTGTAAAATTTAAAAGGCGAAAATAAATTTTTAATAAAAAATACATAAAAAATTCTAAATTATATACGAAATTCAAATTTTCAGGGACAACCACCTTCTCCAGCCTTCAGCCCCTCGATCCGTCCCTGGACTCAAGGCCACCTAAGTGATTAGGATAGCGCATTTCATCACTAAAAATGTATAAACAAAAGTTGAGGTGAGAGTTCAAATTAGTTTGAATTTAGCTGTTTTTTTTTATTTGATATTATTAAAAAAAATGTCATGTATGTAATTTGGGATGCATCGTCGATATATGAGTCTCATGTACTATTAATGAATCACGTAAAATTATAGATTGAAGATAAAAATTTAGAAGAAAAAAAAACAAATCTCGAGATCTCATTCCGAGTGTGTTTAATCTACACAACTCGAAAGAATTTTAATGAAAAACATAAAACAAAGTTGCAAACTATACTCTTCAGGTAAAGTATAGGCAAAGATTAAGGGATGAAGCTATGCTTTGTCATGAGGCCATTGTCGGCCGTTCTGATGAGGAGCTTTTGGTCCATGTCTCAACAAACATAATCTTCTTTAGTGGGATATTGTATGATGAAGAAAATTGAAATACTTAAATAAGGTCGTAAATTTGAATTATACCAGTTAGTATAGTATGATGAGACATTAAATAATTTATAATTTAAGGATAGTAAAATTTTCCGACCTCGACCCGACCAACTTTTTTTCTTGAATTTTGAGGATCGAGGCAGAACTTGAAAAGCATGAAGTCGGAGCAGGGCGGGTTCGGGTATATGCTTGAAATTCCCCGCCTCGATATATATATATAAGACCACTATATATAAAAACACTTTTATGAGTTTTAAGTTATTTTTTTGTACTTATTGTAAAATTTTGTTAAATGTTGTTCAAGTTTTAATATATTCGATTATGACGGTCATTCAAGTTTATTCTTTTAAATATGTAATTTAACATGTGGGTAATTTAAAATTGTTTTATTTTATTTTTTATATAGGTTTAAAGTCCCTTGAAATCATAATTTGTGATTGTGGTGGGGAGGATTGGTCGAATTTAACTTTTATCGCCGAATAAGATTAAATTTTTTGGGTTTGGTTGGGGTCATGTTTAGGGGTTAGTATATCGGGGCAGGGCAAGGGCGGGTTTAATAGCTTATAGATTGGGCGGTTCAGGGCGGCCAAAAACCCGCCTTACCCTGTTGCCATCCCTAATTTATATAAGGTTATAGATTAGAATTATAATATTATAAACAAAGTAAATTATATTATAAAAGTTATCTTCCATAATAAACTTCTATAGTATCTAATTTAAACTAATCAACCTACGAATTATTTATCAACAATCGTAAAAAAATCATTTGGGCCCACACAATATACAGGATGTGGATCTAGCAATTGGAAAATTTAGGTTAATCAACATCTTCTGCCGGCACCGACAAAACAAACATTCTTTGTTCTTTTTTGGTGTTTCTATTCAATATTCATGCTTCAATTTTAAAAGGTTAAATTTTAAATTCTAACCATAATTTTTAATTTGTAAACCTTAAAACATGCACCTTACACTTACACTTAAACTTTAAACTCTAAACCTATTTTTTAGTATAAAGACATAAACAAAAGCACACAAAAAAACAGAGGATTTCTGTTGGCACCAACACAGGTCTCTGTCATGACCATGACTGAGAAGAAGAAGGGAACCAGGGAATTGGGGAAAAATTTGAAAGAAAAAGGACGCGGGGAAACTGAAGACAAGGATGCTGTAAGAGACGGTGTCGTTTCCACTAATGGGCTCCAAGCAGACATGACAACAGACGGCCCGTTAAGTGCAGGAAATACTCAACAACAGTAATTACCAGCTGTGAATACCAGGGTAGAAAATCAGTTATGCCGTTGAAGAGAGAGAAGACCAGCTGTCAATTTTACATGCTTATTTCATTTTATTTTCAGTATCTTATATAAAGGAGAATGCTTGTAAAGTTGAGGTTTTTATGTTGATATTGAATGAAAAACTTTTGCAGTCTCTTAATCTCAACAATTCTTTAATTTCTTCAATCCTTTCTTCTTTCTTATTTTACTTCAAGTGTGACAATTGATATCAGAGAGCCAGGTTAATCTTCGATCCACACGCTGGGGAAGCCAAAGAAACAACAATCAATGGCAGAAAACACAGAACTAGCTGAGTTGCAAAAGCAAGTGAAAGAGATGCAAGTCCACATAAAAAACTTGAAAGATGATTCAAAACCACCAAAGTGGTGGAAAATACAGGAAGATAGATTGAGTACTTTAGAGGCTCACATGGCGGAAACCAGAGGAATCATGGCAAAGATACTCAAAGTGGTGACAAAAAATGAAGTGGATAGTGCACCCTCCAGTCCCGAAAGCCTGCAACAAGAAGTTGGTCAAGTGAATCCGATCCTTTACAAGGAAAAAGAAGGGAAAAAGCCAGTGCAAGTAACAGTTATCAATGACAAGGAAAGGTACTCTTATCAACCTAATGAACCTGGATTATTAGCATAACCTACCTTGGCACCACTAACACAGAAACTAAGACAAGAGATAGGAGGTTCTAGCACAATGAAAATGTGTAGTGGAGAAGAAATAATGGCCAAAACATCACCTCAACAGAATCAAAATATTAACAGTTCTGGAGCATTTATTCCAAAACTAAGGATAGAACTCTAAGCTTTTGAAGGAGAAAATCCAAGAGGATGGGTAAAAAAATGTAACAAGTATTTTAGACTGTTTGCTATACCTGAATATCAGAAACTGGATATGGCCACTATGTATTTAACAGGGCAGGCAGAAACATGGTTTGATAGTTACATCATGCATAAACACAGGGTCACATGGCATGAATTTACAGCAGATATTTGTCATAGATTCTGTGATAAAGCTTATATTTATGTGGTGGAACAATTTTCTAAGCTGATTCAAAAATCATCAGTGGAAGATTATTAGAACAAATTTGAAGAGTTACAACCCTACATACTTCTGCAAAATCCAGAGTTGAGAGAAGAATACTTCATTTCCAGTTTTGTGAGTGGCCTTAAGGAAGAGGTGAAGCACAGGGTTCAGGTACATGAACCTAGGACTTTAGCCAGTGCTTATAAATTGGCTAAGTTACATGAACTATCTTTGGAGGTGGAATTCAGGAAGTTTAAGTACACACCCAGAACAACAATGGCTCAGAATGTGAGTAACCCTCAGAGGCCAATTATTAATCAGACTACTGTTAAAGCTAATTCGAGTAATACACCTGCGAAACAGACACTAGTAGAGTACAGAAAAGCTAATAACCTGTGTTTTAAGTATGGAGAAAAATTCAGTCCAGACCATCAATGCAAACTAAGACAGATGAATTTAATGGAAGAAGAGGAAGACACAGAATTAGAGGAACAGAAAGGAACCTTGGATATTGAAGAGAAACCAGATTTCAAAGAGCATGGGACATTGGAAGGAAACCTAGAAATTTCTATCAATGCATTGACAGGATGTGTAGGGTACAATACCCTAAGAATTCAAGGAATGATAAATGGAAGACCCTTGAATATATTGATAGACAGTGGAAGCACTCACAGTTTTGTGACTTCCAAATGGGCCAAAGAAGGAGTAGAAGTGGTACAAACACAACCTTTGGCTATCACAGTAGCTAATGGGGAGAAACTCTACAGTTCAGCTAAGAGCAATCAGTTAGAATGGAGTATGCAAGGTCACCAGTTCAGTCATGATTTCAGAGTACTTCAAATAGGGGGAAGTGACATGGTCCTTGGGGTGGATTGGATGAGGAGATATAGTCCTATCCTAATGGATTTCAAAGAGATGACCCTTAGCTTTGATAAAGGAGGAGAAAGAGTAGTAATTCAAGGGGGACAAAGGAAGACATGGATCAAAGAAATTTCTGGGGATAAACTACAAAAGCTGGCTGAAAAAGATTCTGAACTCATGGGAGAGATTTACCTTTTGAGTGTTGAAGCTTTGGACAATCCTATTCTTACAGAGATACAACCATTGTTACTTGAATACCAATAAGTTTTTGAAGAACCAACTGGACTACCACCTGAAAGAAGTCAAGATCATGCAATTATTCTAAAACTTGAGGCACAACCAGTGAATCTTAGACCCTACAGGTTCACTCATCATTAAAAAGAAGTTGAAAAATAGATTTCAGAGATGTTATCCACCTCAATTATCCAAACTAGCAAAAGTCCTTTTGCTTCTCCTTGTTTGCTGGTTAAGAAGAAGGATGGTACTTGGAGGTTTTGTGTAGACTACAGGCAATTGAATGAATCTACAATGAAGAACAAGTTTCCTATTTCAGTAGTAGAAGACTTGCTGGATGAATTGGCTGGGACAACTTACTTTACCAAACTGGATTTGAGATCAAGGTATTGGCAAATTAGAGTGAAAGCAGAAGATGCCTACAAAATAGCTTTTAGAACTCGCCATGGGCACTTTGAATTTAAGGTTATGCCCTTTGGGCTAACTAACGCACCAGCAACCTTTCAGTCACTGATGAATGAGGTATTTGGGCCCTATTTGAGGAAGTTTGTACTCGTATTCTTTGATGATATACGAGTATACAGTTCACATTTACAAGCACACTTCAAGCATTTAAGAACAGTTCTGGAAATTTTGAAGAAGAACAGGTTGTTTGCTAAGAAAACTAAATGTTTCTTTGGGCAAAAACAAGTTGAGTACTTGGGTAACATAATTTCACATCAAGGAGTATCTACTGATCCTGCCAAGGTTGAAGCCATGGCTAATTGGCCTTTACCTAGGAACCTTAAATCCTTGAGAGGATTCTTGTGGCTGGCGGGCTATTATAGAAAATTTATCAAGGCATATTGTTGGGCTCGAATTCCTTCAACCGAATTGCTTTCCAAGTGGTGGAGAAGTCGATATTTGGGTGTATATGGTGAAAGCTAAAGATGAGACAATGAATACAAGGATTTAAAGTGGTTCAAGCTTCTAACAAGCTCTACATCCACTACCTTAGCACACCACTAAGGATTTCCCAAATTCACTAAGAACTTCTTACCCTTTTACAAGGCTTAGGAGGCAACCTTTACAATCCTAGACCTAATTACCAAGTCTAGCATCCAAAGCTCACAACCCAAGCTTTGGGAATCCTTACAAACAAAAGAAATAAAGCAAACAAGAAATCCTCTCTACAAGGTTGATGTTTACACTCTTTAAACACTCCCCCAAATCCTAATACACTTGAGCATACATTAACAATTAAGCTCAACAAGTGTAGTCTATGAAAGAATGAGAATTAAGCACTAAGACACTTTTACAATCATAATGTTGTTGACTTGAAGATCATTAGTTGTTCCAGGTGCTTGAAGGGTCATTTTATCCTCCCAAATGAGTTCCTAGCCGTTGGTGACCATTGGGGATGATTTGGAGCCGTTGGGGATCTTTTTCCAACCAAACCTATAATTCTGCAGCATAGGGTATCGATACTTGGGGGTATCGATACCGGCCTAATTTGGAAATAGTCGTTGGAGCCTATTTTTGACTGGGGTATCGGTACCGGTACAGGGGTATCGGTACCGGTACAGGGGTATCGGTACTCCACTCTTGGTATCGATACTGCTAGGGTAATATCGGTATGCCAAAACGGTTCTGGAAAATCTTTAAAACACACGTATCGATACGGAGGGTTTCAGTACCGGTACGGTCCTATAAGTATCGATACCGGGGTTTAGGTATCGGTACCAGGGGCTAGTTTTTGACTATTTTGAGTTTGGAAATCATAGATTCGAGTCAAAAACGTTTCAAAACCATTTTAAACATATTTCTCAAGTTGTTTGGACTCCATGGGCCAGTTTTTGACTATTTTTAGTTTGGAAATCATAGATTCGAGTCAAAAACGTTTCAAAACCATTTTAAACATATTTCTCAAGTTGTTTGGACTTAAAATCATTTTTGCAATATTTTCAATTTAGTCCAAAACTATTTTTAATTTATTATATCAAAACAAATATCCTAATAATCTCCCTCTTTTTGATATAATAAAACCAACTTGAAAAAATGTTTTTGAGATTCTCCCCTTAGTAAAAATGAAATTAGAATAAGAGATTAATTTGGTAAAATCTTATAAGCTCCCCCTTATTCATTTGAGAAATCATTTTTTCAAAACATTCTCCCCTTTTTGTTATATCAAAAATGATTCAAACCACAGTTTGAAAACTTTTAAGTCCATAAAAATGGAGAGTTTAAATCATAATTTTGACAAAAATAAGATTTTTGTTTTAAAATTTGGCTCCCCCTTACTTAAGCATTAAACAAACGTTAGTCCAACATATATGATAAATTAGTTGAATTAAAAAGATAAATCAAATAAAGATAAACAAAACTCAACTAATTTTTACCACACTTGAGCCAAATGTAGGATGTGAAGCCTTCATTCTTCAAGTGTTCTTCCTTGTGTGCATAGAGCTTTCATGATTCTTCAACTTGTTGATCAATTGCTCCATCACACCTAAACAAGACAATCACAAATATTTTGGTATCCAAATTGCTTTGGATCCATAAACATTAGTAGCACATAATTTTGTCCCCTTAGGAATCCATTTTTCAATTTCATCCTTTTTATGTGAAGTACTTAGTCCTTTTGGGACCCAAATACTTCTAAAACATTTTTCATTTACAAATCTAGGGGCACTAATTGTCTTATATAAAAATTTGATTTTCCTAAATTGTTTCTCTTTTCAAGTTCTTTGAAAATCAAATATTTTTCTTTCTTAAGATCATCCACTTCCTTTTGATGATTTCTTTCTTTCTTTTGAAGCAAATTTTGTAAGTCTAAAACTTTAAGTTCAAAATCTTTTAATTTTGCTTCAAATTCCAAATTGGTTTTCATAAGCAAATCATTTTTTATTTTCAATTTTGAAATCATCTTTTTATTTTTCGAAAATGAAGCCTTGAACTCAAAAACCAATTTGTCATGGGCTTCTTGTAACTCATCAAAAGTATATGCATTTGAATTTGAACAAGATGAGTTAGAAGTCACCTCCCCCTCATTGCGGGCCATTAAGCATAGATGGGCTACTTCATCTTCTTCGGTGGAGTCGTCATTACTCCATGTAGCCACATATGCTTTCTTTGATAATGATTTCTTTTTGTTGAAGCGAGGACAATTGGATGTGGTGTGCCTCGTCTTCTTGCAATTTGAGCACTTGGGGGAATCCACCATCTTTTTTTTCGATTCATGCTTGGATTCTTCTTTGTTGCTCTTCATGAATCGAGAAAGTTCTTTGAAGAGATAGGTCATCTCTTCATCCTCACTTTTCTCCTCACTAGATTCTTCTTGGTGGCTTGTGGAGGATTGAAGTGCAATGACGTTGACATTAACTCCTTGCTCTTTAATTAGCTTTTACTTCTCCCTCTTCAAGGGTAGAGACATGATCTCATGGGTGAGAAGGGACCCTACAAGCTCTTCAAGCTTGAGCTTCTTCAAGTCTTTGACTTCAATGATAGCCGTCTTCTTGCTCTCCCATGATTCGAGAAGTGAATAAATCAACTTCCGAACGAGCTTTTCTTCCGAAATCTCTTCTCCAAGACTTTTGAGTTGATTGACAAGTGTTGATAACCGGTCGAACATGCTCTTGATGTCTTCATATGGGTCTATCTTAAAGTTTTCGTATTCGAGGTTGAGTAGACCAATCTTTGTCTCCTTCACCTCGTTTGTCCCTTCATGGATTGCTTCAAATTTGTCCCATATCTCCTTGGCACTCTCACAAGAAGATACTTTCGCATACTTTTCGGGGCCCAATGCACAAAATAGAATGTGTATGGCCTTACAATTTAGCTCCATCTTCTTGCGATCTTCCGCGTTCCACTCCGCCTTGCTTCGTGTTGACACGAACAATCCATCTTCAACTATGTCCCAAAGACGGTAGTCTTTGCTCTTCATGAAGAACATCATTCTATGCTTCTAACAAGCATAGTTGTCACCGTTGAAGAATGGTGGTTTGTCGATGGATAACGCCATGGAAGCCGGTTGATTTGTTTGATGATCGAGCTTACCGGATCGCCTCAATAAAATGTTAATCCCTCTCGATTGAGTCTCGCTCTGATACCAATTGTTGGGCTCGAATTCCTTCAACCGAATTGCTTGCCAAGTGGTAGAGAAGTCAATTTTTGGGTGTATGTGGTGAAAGCTAAAGACGAGACAATGAACACAAGGATTTAGAGTGGTTCAAGCTTCTAACAAGCTCTACATCCACTACCTTAGCACACCACTAATGATTTCCCAAATTCACTAAGAATTTCTTCCCCTTTTACAAGGCTTAGGAGGCAACCTTTACAATCATAGACCCAATTACCAAGTCTAGCATTCAAAGCTCACAACCCAATCTTTGGGAATCCTTACAAACAAAAGAAATAAAGCAAACAAGAAATCCTCTCAACAAGGTTGATGTTTACACTCTTTAAGCCCTCACCCAAATCCTAATACACTTGAGCATACATTAACAATTAAG
The DNA here is from genome assembly GCA_019671005.1 of Hibiscus mutabilis. Classification (NCBI taxonomy): domain Eukaryota; kingdom Viridiplantae; phylum Streptophyta; class Magnoliopsida; order Malvales; family Malvaceae; genus Hibiscus; species Hibiscus mutabilis. The sequence continues at coordinate 48,452,715 of CM033729.1, forward strand.
CTCAACAAGTGTAGTCTATGAAAGAATGAGAATTAAGCACTAAAACACTTTTACAATCATAATTTTGTTGACTTGAAGATCATTAGTTGTTCCAGGTGCTTGAAGGGTCCTTTTATCCTCCTAAATGAGTTCCTAACCGTTGGTGACCGTTGAGGATGATTTGGAGCCGTTGGGATCTTTTTCCAGCCAAACCTGCAATTCTGCAGCATAGGGTATCGATACTCGGGTAGGGGTATCGATACCGGCCTAATTTGGAAATAGTCATTTGGAGCTTATATTTGGTGGGGTATCGGCAGACGCAGACAGGGGTATCGGTACCGGTACAGGGGTATCGGTACTCCACCCTTGGTATCGATACTACTAGGGCAGTATCGGTACGCCAAAACGGTTCTGGAAAATCTTTGAAACACGCGTATCGGTACGGAAGGTTTCAGTACCGGTACGGTCCTATAGGTATCGATACCGGGGTTCAGGTATCGGTACCAGGGGCCATTTTTTGACTATTTTGAGTTTAGAAATCATAGATTCGAGTCAAAAACGTTTCAAAACCATTTTAAACATATTTCTCAAGTTGTTTGGACTTCAAGGGCCAGTTTTTGACTATTTTGAGTTTGGAAATCATAGATTCGAGTCAAAACGTTTCAAAACCATTTTAAACATATTTCTCAAGTTGTTTGGACTTAAAATCATTTTTGCAATATTTTCAATTTAGTTCAAAACTATTTTCAATTTATTATATCAAAACAAATATCCTAACACATATGGAGAGATCAGCAAGCCCTTGACCAGCATGCTTAAGAAAGAAGGCTTCAAGTGGACTGAGGAGTCAATTAAAGCTTTTGAAATTTTAAAAAAAAGCTATGTGTGAAGCACTTGTTTTGGCTCTTCCAAATTTTAGCAAACCTTTTTGCCTGGAAACAGATGCAAGTTCCAAAGGCATAGGGGCTGTGTTATCCCAAGAAGGGAGGCCTTTAGCTTATTTAAGCAAAGCCTTGGGCCCTAGACTTGTAGATCTGTCCATCTATGAAAAAGAATATTTGGCTATCTTATTAGCCAATTCTAAATGGAGACACTATTTAGAATGAGGACCATTTGTAATTAAAACCGATCATGAACCTCTAAAACATTTGTTAGAGCAGAAGTTGACTACTACAATTCAAAAAAGGGGTTGACTAAACTGCTAGGTCTGGATTATAGAATCTTATATAGGAAAGAAAAGTCTAATAAGGTGGCAGATGCATTATCCCGACAGTTGGAAGAACCACCATTATTAGCAGCCATGGGAGCTACTCTTATTATGCCAGGATGGGTACAAGAAATTGAGCAGAGTTACACAGGAGATACACCAGCCCAGGACATCATCACAACCACTGTAATTGATTCCTCTTCCATCACAGATTGGACTTACTCTAAAAGAGTACTCAGATATAAGGCTAAAGTTTATGTAGGAGAAACAAGAGGGTTGAGACAAAAGATCCTTCATACCTTGCATGATTCTCCTCAATGAGGACACTCAGGTATACAGGCTACATTCCAACGAATTAATTATACTTTTTACTGGCCAGGGAGGAAAGCTACAATACAATCCTATGTGCAACAATGTGATGTATGTCAGAGAACTAAAGTAGAGCATGTACAAAAGCCTGGGTTATTGCAGCCGCTACCTATACCACAACAGGCTTGGGAAGTCATCACTATAGACTTCATCGAAGGTCTTCCAATCTCCATGAAGTACAACTGCATCCTAGTGGTGATTGATAAGTTCACTAAGTATGGCCACTTCGTTCCCTTATCTCATCCATATACTGTGACTGATATTGCTAAAAAGTATTTGGATCATGTGTATAAGTTGTATGAACCTCTTAGGGTGGCTATATCAGACAGGGATAAGTCCTTCACCAGTCTCTTTTGGAAAGAACTGATGAAACAACTGGGTACTACTACACTTTTTAGCACTGCCTATCATCCTGAAATAGATGGACAAACAGAGCGTTTAAATCAGTGCTTGGAGCAATACCTTCACAGTATATGCTTCTTAAAACCAAGCACCTGGGTTAACTGGTTAGCACAAGTTGAGTGGTGGTATAATACCACTTATCACACAGCCTTGAAGATTACCCCCTTTCATGCCCTCTATGGTTATCCTCCCCCACTCATGAATTGGAACACAGACACACCAGTACATAGTGTACAAGAATTGTTAAAAGCTAGGGAGCAGTTTAACAAGCTACTAAAGGAGCAACTACACAATGCATGCAACAGAATGAAACAAATAGCAGATAAGAAAAGAACAGATCGAGAATTTCAAGAGGGTGATTTTGTATACCTGAAATTGCAGTCGTATAAGCAAACATCTTTGGCCCTGCGAACAAATCTGAAATTAGCAGCAAGGTTTTATGGTCCATAAGGTTTTGAAGAGAATTGGAATGGTTGCATATAAACTCGAGTTACCTGCAACTTCTAAGATCCACCCCGTTTTTCATGTCAGTTTACTTAAGAAGAAGATTGGAAATCGAGGAGTGGTTTCCATTGATCCTCTAGAAGTGGGAAATGATGACCAACTCCATGTCTACCCAGCCATGGTTAGAGAATACATCCAAGCATAATGATCAAGAGAAATTGTCTTTAAGTCATTCTTCATTTCTTTTGTATATAGTGTATAGAAAGTGCTTAATTGTTTTTATCTCTTACACTCTTGTGAGCTTAATTCTTTTAAACACCCACTTTGTGATGTTTTATTGTTTACACAAATTTACCTTGTAAAAGGGAGATGTTATAGTTTAGCCTAAGGAAAAACTAGAGTGGTTCTATCTTAGTCATTGAAAAAATAGGACTGTAAAGGTTACCCATTTGGCCTATAAAAAGGAAAACCACTCTAAAATTGATTGTGCAAAATTGTCCATTTTTATTTCGGTTTCTACTAATTCATTCAAGAAGCTTTTTCAACCCTTTTTGACGATTTTCGGTTGATTGTTCGAACCCAACATTATGAGATTAAACTACTTGTTCACTTGAACTTAGATTGCCAATAGCAATATTATTAACTCAAGGTACCTCGGATCGGAGACAATCACATAAGATTCAGATGAAAAGATTAAAGGTTAGTTTTGACATTATTTTAAAAGTTTTTAGTGATAATTTCGCTCAAGAGTTTACGAAGTTCTGGAGATTTCAACTTTAGAAAAAACATTTTTATAATCAAATTGAAAAATGACTTTTTGTATGAAAAATTACATATTTTATATTGCTTTTAATCTAAAAAAATGTTTTTGATTTTAAAAGCATTTTTGAAAAACAATGCAGAACATGAGCTAAGTAACCTTCATTCTCTCACTTCCTTATCAAACCTTTTTCTCTTCTCTTATACTCCGACCACCCTACTCTTTAGCTCTCCACTATCAACTTATCATTATTTTAAATTTTGTGGTTTTTTTCTAAAAATAAAAGAAAATTATTTGATACAATAAGAGTGTAATTTTTTCTTCTAAATTTGGCTTTAATAAACGTTAATATATCTTTTATTTGAATATAAAATAAGAATATGATCATGGATTAAAACTAGTCAACAAAAAATAGCTCCACAGTTAATTTGTCAAAGGATAAATAAATATATATATATATATATTGGTTACTAAATTTAGCTTCAAAGTATAATTTAATATCTAATTTTTGCGCAATTAGGTACCGAAATTTAACTTTTTGATTCACTTCAGAACCTAAACTTTTTTTTGGTCAATTAGGTATATAAACTTGACTAGTAAATTCAAATTGGTACTTACAGTAAATAATTTATTTGAACAATGAAGTTAAATTTAAGTATTAATAAAAAAATATTTTAGATATCAAATTCAAACCTTAAAACTAGATCCAAGTAACTATTTAGATCAAATTGCACATTGAAGTCAAATTAAAAATGTCAAATATATATTTAAATAATCTTAAAACGAAGCTGCTTAAAAAGATAAAAAAAAAGACAGATAAAGTTCAGAATTAGGATTGAATCTTGAGAGAACAAATTGTATTATTATGGGCGGATGTTGATGCATGTTACGTGGGAGGGCCAATTGTCTCCCAACTCTAATGGTTTAATTGCCTTTGTCATTGATATTTTAAAACTATTGAAATTAAATTCTTGCTCTCCTAAAACCTTTTGGTTTAAAGGATTTTGTCCGTTTTAAAATGGATGAAATTAAATCTTGACTCTCAATTTTTCAGTTTAATTACTTTTTCAATCATTTCAATGCCCTTAATTTTTATACTTTATTTACTTTTTAAGACTCTATTCATTTTAAAGTTAAACAATTTATCCCTTCATGATTGAATCTTAACTGTCCTTGTCCCTGTCCCTGTGTATAAGTACATAAAAAGTATTTAAACGCAAAAAATAAGGATGACAAATACTTAATTTAACTCATATTTCTAATCTTGTAGAGACTTAAAATTGAACAAACCAAAACATTTAGGGACATAAGCCTCTCCTATGGATCCATCCACGATTAGACAATTAATTAACTAATATTTGTTGGTGTGGGGTGCAAATGTCAATCTTATTTAGAATCAGATGCCTGAGTTTCGAGCATAACCGAGTGGCATGGCATCTTCATCCTGGCATTGGAATTTTTAGTGGTGCTGGTTGGTGGAGAATAAAGATGATTTCAGTTAAATTTGCCCTTATGCTTCACTTGTAAGTTATTCACCGGGACGTTTTGTACCGAGTTTTTGTTGTTTTGCTTTTTATCGAATGCTAAAGGAAAAAGGTTTTAGTTAACTTTTATGGGGGTGATAACTGATAAACCCCCTCCCCCTAAACATAGTGTTCTTGAACTGCTGTAAGTTTCTTGAATTGGTTGGACATGTTGATTCTGGACAAGACAATCATAATAAGAAGCGCACAGTGCAATTTGCCTTCAAATGACGCTGTGGTTATGCCATTTTCTGCTATGTTTATGTTGTTGAGATGAGTGCTGATATAGGCAATATAAGTTCGACGTTTTCAGGTCAGAGGAGTAAAGATTGAGCATGAGAAAAAGTTGTCAGCGTTGCAAAGTCAAGAATACAAGGGGGGTGATGAGACCAAGATAGACAAAACCAAGGCAGCAATAACAAGGCTGCATTCACTAATTATTGTCACATCTCAGGCTGTCTCGACCACCTCTACTGCCATTATTGGGCTTAGAGACAGTGATCTTGTTCCACAGCTTGTTGAACTTTGTCATGGGTAAGCAGTCCTTTTTCTCCTTTCGTTACTCACTGTTTTGTCTTTAAATGGATAAGAAATTCTTTTGAAATGTTAATGATGCAATTCTTCAGTATGGATGGAACCACACTCCACTAAACATTCTATATATTCTCTTGGAAACTTATATCGATCATGAAACACCAATCTAAGTCCAAAGGTCAAAATTTTCTGCTCCATTTTCCATTTTCTTTTTCATCCTTCAAAATTGATTCTTACTTAGAGACCTTGTCCATGGGTCAATCCCATGCGAAACATATAGCGTAGATTTTAGCTGGTTACAGGGTAGGCGAACCATTATGATTCACTGCTCTGCCATGTAACTTGATCACCCTCTCCGAGCACATGTGCCTTGTACTCTTGATCCTTTTAATTCGGTGGCCCCAATACCACTTGACAGTGTTTCTTCTATAGACTCCTTTTTAGCCACAGACAAGTGGGGGATTGGGGTTAGGTGCACTGGAGTCAACTATCCTATGACCCACCATAATCTAATTTGACAGGTTGTTGAAACCAGAAAGTGCCTAAACAAGTCAAAGCCGCTTATTATCAGCATCATTCAGCTATGTGATTAAGAATGATTAGAAATATGATTATTCACTGTAACACCTCAGACAGTTTGCACATTCTGCAGTGTATCATCTGTTGTTAGATTACGCATGCCGGCTTCAAATGGGTTATAATACTTATGAACTGTTTGAACTTACGAGGAACATACCTGCAAACCTTATGTTAGTGCTCATACTAATATTTTGTAGTGATTTTTGAAAACTTGCATATCTTTACAGCCATTGTACAAGAGGAAGAAGATAATTTGACTTGCATGAAAGTTGAAGAGCAGAATAATGATCGACTGCCAGATTGTATGGGATGAAAACCTCATTCTGAATTACTTGTTTTAGTTGTTTAGATTATTATTTTAGGATATAGGAACTTTTATTCTCCATTTATAGAAATTTAGAATAATATAAAAAAATTTGGTGCTAGATTAATTTCAACTTGAATATTACCTTTGCTAATTGAATGTATATGTGGGGATCGATGCATCAATATCATGAAGTTCAGAACAATGTTGTGCAGCAAGTCCGTGGCCTTATAAACAGATCGGGAAAAGGTGATTCAACTTCCGAACTGCATCGGCAGGCAACACGTGATCTTGAGTCAGCTGTCTCTTCTTGGCACTCTAGTTTCTGCCGTTTAATAAAATTTCAACGGGATTTTATACGCTCCCTCCATGGCTGGTTCAAGCTCACCCTTCTTCCTGTCATCAATGACAATGTTGATGGCAACAGCAGCACATTGCTCTCTGATGCATATGCTTTTTGTGATGAGTGGAAGCTTGCTCTTGACCTAGTCCCTGACACAGTAGCTTCTGAAGCTATCAAAAGTTTTATCAACGTCGTCCATGTGATATCCGTTAAACAATCTGAGGAACTTAAGATCAAGAAGCGAACTGAAACGGCTTCCAAGGAGCTTGAGAAAAAGGCGTCATCTCTCCGGAACATAGAGAGGAAATTCTACCACTCGTACTCTATGGTCGGTATCGACCTTCCTCATTCTGAGGCTGATCATGGGCAGGTACTGGATGCTCGGGATCCCCTGACGGAGAACAAATCCGAGCTTGCAACCTGTCAAAGGCGGGTGGAAGATGAGATGTTGAGGCATGTCAAAGTGTTATGAACCGAGACTTTCGGAAAGATAGCCAGCAAGGCAGGACAGCGGGAATGTTGAGTCAGCAGCAACCGACATGAGTCAGCAGCCAAGGGATTTCATTGTGCTATAAATATATGACTAGTGACCATTGTAAAGGGTTAAGCTGAATTTTATAAACAAATATCCTTTTCTTTCTATCTTCTTATTCTCTTGGAAACTTCTTCTTCTCCCTCTATTCTTACTTCTACAGATTGTTTGAGAAACGATTCTAGGATAGTTCTTAACATTTGGTGCTCTCGTTGAGAATTGAACTCCATGAAGACAATCATCGAAACATATGAAGCGAATACAAAGATGATGAAGCAGAACAGTGAGATGCTCCAAGAAATACTCAGACAAGTAAAATTGTTGTCGACCCATCTTGGTATAGCGGATGAGGGTGAAATCAGTGGCCATAGAAAAGTTAGGGCGAAACAAAATGAATTGCTGATGTCTCCGGAATCAGATTTTGTTGAGTTATTCAAATTTGATGGCAAGCATCCGAAATCATGGATTGCCCCTGCTGAAGCATTATTCAAGTTTCACCAAACAGAGGATAGCCTCCGAATTTCCATGGCTGCTCTTCATTTTGAAGGTATAGCTCATCGATGGTATCTATGGATGAAGCAGTATGGTCAATTATCTTGCTGGGAAAATTTCACTAAGGCTATGATTGCAAGATTTCAGTGCCCTACTCAAGACAATCCATGCATCACCAAGGTGTTCGACAAAATGACAACACCAACAACCATGAAAAATAAAGACCAAACCATTCGGGGTAGCAAGGGACTTACGTTTCAAAATGTTGAAGATGACACACCAAAGGATGACATTGATTCGAAGGTTCGCCAGGTGTTCGACAAATTGTCAACGACCATTGACACTGCAGTTGACAAGCAACCGATTGAGAGCTGTGGGGAATTTGATTTGCAACAGGATGACAGCTCGATGCATGGTTGTTTTGAAGAGATGACTCCACTCTTGGTTATTGCCCCTAAATCAGTGGTCAAACCTCAGAAGTAGAGAGAAATTATTGAAATGGTGGAATTCCTTACTGTTGGTGATCGAGCAACACATGTGGATATACAATCTGAATTGAAAAATTGGCATGACAACAGGAGAAATATGTTTGCTGAATTGTGCACTATGGGTTATACAGATAAGTTTCTCCATCACTTCGAATATGTTTTAACTAAGTCAAAGGGGTTATCATTTATGAGAAAGACGTATCATAACATTTGTTTTGATCCCAGGGGAAAAACCATAGTAGAAGTTATATTGAATAATTTGCAAGCTTTGACTGAAAGCAAAGCTGCTAACAATATGATTGCAACGTTTACTAATGTGGATGATTTTTTTAAGAAAATCAAGGCATGTGTTAGTAAGCATAGAGTTGCAACAACGATCCACTTATTCAACCTCTACTACGGTGAAGAATGGGGTGTCATTTTGCGGTGATTGTTGTTTCTGAATATGTGGGCATGTCATGTTTGGATAATGAAGTTGTGGAGTTCCAATTGCAAATTCAAGAGAATGACTTCCAAAAATTTGAACAGAGTTTTTATGAATCCTATTGGATGGTGAAAAGAAATAGGAAAGTGCTCATTCATTTCTTATATCACATTATGGACCCGATGCCTCATTCGTTTTTCCACACCCATTTTCATCTCTATTGTGTTTCAACAGTTAAAGAAAAGCATGTAATGATTCTTCAAATGCATGGTACAATTACTTCAGAACAGACGAGGGATATGACAGTGGATCTATGTTTTCACAAAGAATCTGAGAAAGCTAATGAAAAAGAAGAAGATGAAGTTGTTACTGCCTCTGAATATGGTCTCACTGCTGTAGTTTTTGGTATAAGTGGCTTAAGAGCTGATCAATGGTTCGTACAAATGGGTTGTGATCAGTGGACATGTATGGTTCAATCACCTATTTCAAATGCCATGCAACTAAGTAGGGTGGTCAAGCTGTTGGTGACAGACAATTCTAAATTGCAGATCATCTTGCTTTTGTTACATCTTGATATACGTGCAGGGTTCAACTACACTACAGCTTGGGAGTATACTCGGAGCATGACAGACAAGGCATATGGTTACCACAACATGATATTTAGTCGGGTAGACATTACAGCTGCCAACTATCATGTACCTTTTGATGTTAACTCAGTCATTTCTGCCATGTCCTTGTGGAGTAAAGTGCTGCCAATATATGCTGCAAATATATGGAAGGAAAAAAATGCCTAAGTTTACATATGAAATTGTGAACTTGGTGCAAACTTTCAAGAAGAAAAGAGTTGTTGACAATGAAACAACATTTGAGAAACTTCTCGGTGGACCATTTGTCAAGGGTGCAATGTTCGAATTGTCAAAATCGAAGAGAAGGGATAAGGCGGAAGCAATCAAGTTGTCAAAGCTAATTTATGACCATCATCATAAAGTTATTTTCATTTGGTCAACTATTGTTTCCTTACAACAACTTTCCGGTATAAATGCTAGATTTTCTATCTCTTCTACCGCTTTTAAGAGCGTCGTAGTATCCTCACAGTCTGCAAACATATGTGTGGGAATAGCGAATTGGTTAGGATCGATTGTTGCATTGCTTTTGATGGATAAACTGGGAAGGAAGACACTTGTCATCACAAGTTTCTCAGGTATGGCAACAACAATGGATCTTCAGGCTACTTCAGCTAACTCTTTAGTTTCGAGCAGCAATGTAGTTTACCTCACTGTTGGAGGCATGTTGTGGTTTGTCTTGGCCTTTGTTGTTGATGCATGACCAACCTTTAGTCTCCTCCTATCAGAAATGCTTCTCGGTCGGATAAGGGCGAAGGCAGTGTCAATTTACATGACTGTGCATTGGGTGATAAAATTCTTTGTGGAATTGTCGTTTCTACAGTTAATTATTGCTCGAGCTAGTCGAATTCCTCGATCCCCATGTGGCTGGACAAAAATAATTGATCACTCAAACCTTGAGGACAAGGTTCTTTTCCTAGGGGAAGGTAATGTTATGAACCGAGACTTTTGGAAAGATAGCCAGCAAGGCGGGACAGCTGGAATGTTGAGTCAGCAGCAACCGACATGAGTCAGCAGCCAAGGGATTTCATTGTGCTATAAATATATGACTAGTGACCATTGTAAACGGTTAAGCTGAATTTTATAAACAAATATCCTTTCCTTCCTATCTTCTTATTCTCTTGGAAACTTCTTCTTCTCCCTCTATTCTTACTTCTACAGATTGTTTGAGAAACGATTTCAGGATAGTTCTTAACACAAAGCAGTAGAGGTGACAAGAGCAATGACTCGGAATCATGTTCAAACAGGCTTGCCAGGGGTTTTTCTAGCATTGACCAGCTTTTCCACCTTATTTACCGAGGCTCTTGACTCGGTATGCTCCCGTTCATATCATATCAAATAGATGAATACATTTTTCATCTACACATGAACATGTTTTGAGATAAGTTGAAATTTATAGGAGTTTTTGGCTGTTGACTCTTATAATTAGTATTGTTTTTGTGACCTGGAGAAGTGTAAATACATGTGGTTTTGCCAATTATCAATTGTGAAGCAAAGGCAAGTGTTCGTACAGGAAATTGCCTCTCATTCTTGTATCCAACCAGTGTATTCTAATTCTTTGGTTAGTTTAGTTTTTGTTTATTGAATTAGACTTGGCTTGGAGGGCAGGAGGTGGGTGGTGGGGTTATTTGTAATTGTGGGTAGTAGGGAGGGACCAAACAACTCATTATTGATATTTAATAGGACCGGGCTGGCCATGTTAAAAGCTTCATATTATACATTTGACAATCTTCAAGTTTTGAATTGCTTCTTGTTTTATGTATTTCTCCAAAGGACCATCCCCATCTTATTCACCTCACCGGCTTAAAGTAGGATCTTCACTGACATTTTTATATTTTAAAACCTGCAAATTGAAGAGACGTGGTTTTCTTAAATTGTAGTCTTATTGTTTTCTTATTAATGGGTACAATTTTATTATTATACACAGATCCTGTAAAATTCAAATTCTTAATTCTTGATCTTAAAAAATTAAACTTTAAACCTTAAATTTTAAATTCTTAAATTTTAAACTCTAAACTAAACTCCTAACCCTTCAAATTAAAATTTACACAAACTCATTATTTTTAGAATTTAGGAATTTAATTTAAAGTTTAGGTTATAAGATTTAAAATTTAAAATTTATTATCAGGATTTAAAGTTTAAAATTTAAGATTTAAAATAAAAAAATCAAAATATAACCCTATTATTATTTCTTCTAATCTTTGGATCCCACGCACGTAACTGTTAATATTTATTTATTATTTACTTTTACTAATATAGATTGATTAAAAATTATATATTTTGTTAACAATTTCTAGAATAAATAGTTAAAAACTTTCAATTAAAAATTGAATACTGTGGTGCTAATCTGGTGAGCCTCTTTGCTATATGCAAACAAGTAAAAGAAACAGAACCCTTTGTCTAGGGCTACAAACCAACATACAACGAACCGTTCGACGGAAATGAATGAACATAAATAAAATTTTATAAACGAACACGAATAAATGACTCATTTATTCGTAAACGTTCGATAATTTGTTTATTTATATTCGTTTAAATTTATTTACATATGTCTATTTATATTTATTATTTTTAATAACAAATGTATTGTATTTAAAAACAATTAAAATCACATATTAAAAATACGAAGAAAAATTAAATAATACTCAATATATGGGGCTTAAGACTTCTTAATGAAAAATTAAACAATACTCAATGTTTGTCTGCGCTCGTTTATCATTTTACGAACGAACATGAACAAGCTGCATTCCTTAATGAATGAACACGAACAAGAAATCATGTTCATTAATTTTTGTTCGATTATTTATTAAACGAACGAACATGAATAAAATTTTATATTCATTTAATTAAACGAAAGAATACGAACAAATGACTCTTTCGTTCATTTATGTTCGATAATCCGTTTATTTATGTTCTTTTAAATTTATCTACATATATCTATTTATATTTTTTATTTTTTATAACAAAAGTATTATATTTAAAAAAAATTAAAACATATATTAAAAATATGAAATAAAAAGAAAATTTTAAAATATATATTAAAAATATGAAATAAAAAGAAAATAAATAAACAATACTCCACGTACAGAGCTTTAAAGTTCTTAAGAAAAAATTAAACAATACGCATTGTTCGTTTTCATTTGTTTATTATTTTAACGAACGAATATGACAAACACGAACAAATTACATTTCTTAACGAACGAACACAAACAATAAATTATATTCATTTAGTTGTTCATATTCGTTCGTTTGTTCGGCTAAAATTAAACAAACGTTAACATACATTCGTTATTGTTCGTCTATTCGGTTAAAATTAAACAAACAAACATTAACATACCATCATTCATGTTCGTTCGGTTCGTTTACATGTCTACCTTTATCTTTGGTCTTTTAAGGCTGGCATAATGAATGTAGTGTTTACGCCACTGTGTTTTGCAATGAACACCAATTTTCATTGATTTTAAGTAGTGAGCTGATTCAGCTGAGGTATATATCATCGGAACAAAGCACTTGAAATGGTTTTGAGTAACGCAACACAAATCAGAACTAGAAGAACTCGAAGTCCAGATATTTACCCCCAGATTTCATGTCTGTCACCGTCCCCGGCCCCATCCTTTTGCTGTTGTTATCAACCCCAAGTGGCTCCACTGGCTCAGGTTTCCCGGGCATCCTGGATGGTAACGGACTCTCCATGGGTCTTGGCACCTCGGGTGGGGTGCTGCATAGTATAAGAGCCCAGTTCACACCTTCGAAGAAAGGGTGTTGCTTGATCTCGGTTGCACCCCTCTTCACCCCTAGCCGGTTTTGCGGCTCCTTCACCAGCAAGCCCCGGATTAAATCACGGCTAGCATAACTTGTGGCTGGCAACTCGGGGAATCTCAGCTGTTGCCCCACGACATTGAACGGCGTAGCACGGTTTCCTGAACCTCTAAAAGGGGTTTTACCATACAGCAATTCGTGCAAGAAGATTCCAAAGGTCCACCAATCAACAGCACTTCCATGGCCTTCTCCTTTAATTATTTCAGGGGCTAGGTATTCATGGGTTCCCACGAAGGACATAGACCGCGCTGCAGTAGGTTCTGCTACAAGCTCTGGGAGGGTACTACAAGGCAACCCAAATTGAACTTGAGGTTTTGGGTTTTTCTTCTTGTTCTTTTGAGGGAATAGCCGCGGGAGAAAGCAGGCAGGCTGGATGCAAACCGATGTAGGCTCGATACAGGCAGGTTGAACACAGAATGCACCACCAGCTCCACGTTTTGAAGGATCAGAATCGAATGCTGAGCTTTTTATCAGGGTGGGAGAAACTGCACATCTTAAGGAAAGATCAAAGTCCGAGAGCATTATGTGGCCATCATCACGAACTAGAACATTTTCAGGTTTCAAATCCCTATAGACAACACCAAGCATGTGGAGATACTCGAGCGCTAATAGAACCTCTGCAGCATAAAATCTGCATTACGAAAGACAATGGTTTATAAAACCTTTTTTGCCTGAAATTTACTGATTTCAGTGAAAAGGGAGGGAAACTAGCTTACGGCACCAATACGATGACCACAGCCATTAGCATTGCGCTTATGCCATTTATATGAAAACATAATTAACATCCCAGACATGATGAATAGATACATAACAACCTTTTTGAGCACTGGCAATGGAATTACCGGATATCTTTTCTTCACAAAATAAACGGATAATGATTTTATTCCATGGCATATACTCCTAAAAACATGCCTACGGAGTTGAACAATAAGAACCAAGCGAACTCAAGAAGGAAAAGGAATCAATTCCATGGCCAACACACTGAGTGTCACATAATCTCCTTAGTTTAAATAGTTATATGGACTACCATTAATCCTAAAAACACAAAAGACTTAAAAGGAGATAGAAGTGATTGGCTATTTTATTTCTCAGGTAGAAAAGGCTAACATGTCAAGAAGGAGAACAAGCATCTCCTAGCCCGGAGTTCAGCAGCACGAGGAGAAAATAAGTTTCACATACTTGACATATTGAGAAAGATAGGAACTGGTCAAGGAAAAGGTCAAAGTTTTAATTGATATCATAATTCGAAAAAACAGGAAAATTAACAGAGTATATTTGTAGATATGCTAAAGGGTTCCAAGATTAGGAAAGATATGAAAGAGATAAAATAATGTTCACTACATATGCACGACATTTAGGCAACATCTTGCAACATAAAAGAGGAAACCAATGCAAGTGCATACCCGTCAAATAACTAGGAACCAACTTTCCCATAATCCTAACAAAGAATATTAAAACTAGTAGGAGTCATATGGTCAACAGAAAAATAAAATAAAAGATCAGCAAACTAATCCTAACAAAAGCAAACTCTGATAAACAAGAGGAAAATATCAGAAAGCCGATATGAAAAAGAGATCAAGGGAAGCTAAATAACAATAACATATAAAATAAACCTTACTGCAGAAAGCATTTTTTCTTGTTTTAAAGTACAATACAGTTCTAAGAACCCGAGAGAACATTTTAGAGTAAATAAACCATACCTTGCAGCATACTCCGAGAAATGCTTTCCGGGTTGCCGTTGTCTCAAAGTGTGTAGATCACCTCCCGGACAATATTCCATGACTAGGCATGAGAACCTGTCAGTTTCAAAATGTGTATACAGTGTAGGCAGAAATGGATGGTCTAGTAGCTGCAGAATCTCCCTTTCTGTTTGAGCCCTACTCAACTTCTTACGACTTGCTAGGGATGCCTTGTCCATTACTTTCATTGCAAAATAACAGCGAGTACCACTCAGCTCTGAGAGATAAACACTGCCAATGTCACCGCAACCAAGCCGTTTGAGCAATCTAAAATGGCTCATTCCTAATATTCCATCTCGAGCCCGGATGGCAAGGATGGCCTTCCATATAGGATCATTTCCTTTATGAGGTTTATTAGCACTTCCGGTGATGTTACTCCAGTTACTGTCATCACTAAGGCCACTGCTATCACTTGCTCGGCTAACACTAGTCTTTGCACTCTCAAGTGATTCCGCTCTGACACTTCCCTTTGTACTCTCACAGTTCCTGTCCATGCTAAACACGACATCACTTGTAACAGCATCACTCCTATATGTATTGGTACAGCTATTGACAATGCTCATTGCAGTGACCACCCCGTTACTGTCAAATCTGCTATGTGGACTTACATTACCACTTGGAGGCAAAGAAGCATCCCAAACACATTCTTTTGCATCTGAATCTGGAGGAAGGAGAGAGTTTTCCGTATTTTGTGATTTACGTGGAACTGAAAATGGAGAGGAGATTGCACCAGGAAAATTGGGTTCTTCAACAAAACTATCTGCTGGCAAAGGAACAGCAGGACTTGGTTTCTTAGGAGGAACTCTAATTGAAAAATCATCTAGAAAATGTCCCTTCTCCAACACGCTCTTCATAAAACACCCGGGATCCGACTTCTTCTGACCAATTGGTACATAAACAGTTTTCATTAAATCCGTGTCAACAGGTTCTGGAGGGTGACTAGCTCCAGAAAAAGAACTAGGTCCGCTTTCCCCCAATGAATCACTGCTGCCCTTAAAAGTAATAACACCAGGTATGAACTCTGTGTGTTCAAGCAAAGAATCTTCCCCTTTCCATGTCCTTACAGGTTCAGTCAACTCGAAATCCAGTGAGTTTCCTGAAATGGCTCGACCTCTTCCATCTGTAACCAATACAGCTTGCAAATTTGGCACAAGACCTGCTTCTCTCCCAAAGACAGAAAGCGTGTTCGATACTGAACTCAAAGCAGCCAATCTTCTGGGAAGCAACTTTGATTCCATAGCCCTTTCCATCCCAGACAATCTTGAATTTTTACATTGAATTATCTTAATCTTACAGCAGAAAAGTCCTGCAAAAGTAGGAAGAAACCGAGCTCAATCATTCCTCTAGATTTCTGGTTGGACTTTAAACGGCAATCCAGTAAACCATTTTCTTTTCCCATATGCCCTTAACCATAAAATTCACAGTAAGCATTTCTTCTAGGTTTTTCTTAAAATGGTATATACAAATCAACAATTCCATTTTCATATCTTAACCAGCTCTATTGGCAAACCAAAAAAAGAGGCATTAATCAATTGAAAACAAGCATCAATATTGACCCTCTGCCAAACCATCTTATCTAGATTTAGTCCACAGAAAATGCTTTCAAAATAGAGAAATTAATTTGTCATATATTACCTCTTCCTGCATTTTCTATCTAAACAGGTAAAGACATTTTTTTTAAAAACAAATTTAAGCAATAAGAAAATAAATAAAACTTACAAGAATATACCAACCAAAGCTGTCTGGCTAAACCTCTACTTTTAGCGCCATCTATTGAAAAAACTGGTGAAACGAAAACAAAAGCAAAACCAGATCAATGAAATAAGCTGGTAAAATCCCTAACTTATGAAGATATCAACTGAAATGCCAAAAAATTATACTATTAAGAGAAAATATACAGATAGATCTTCAAAATCCTATTCGGTAAAAAAGCAAACGGAATCGAAATACAGAACATTCAAGCCACACAAAAAAAATACACAGCCTAAGAAGAGTGGTAACCTGTACGGGAACTTCAAAATAAAGGGGAAAAATCAAAGGATTAAGAAACAGAGCGTTGTTGTATCAGTTCACAGCCTGGAATTTCTCTGTCTGTGCAAAATTTCCAAAACCAAAAATGCTAAATTAACAGATTTTGATAGAGAGCCCGAGCTCTTCCTCTCTCTCTAGCCTCTGTTTCGTTTCTTTCTTCTTAAGCTCTGGTACTAAGAAAAGCTTCAGCTATTGTGTGATAGTTTAGAATTTGCAGGCTAGCTTTTGCTTTATTTTTTTAGGGGTAAAATACACATATTATTACTCAACTATCTTCTCACTCTTATTTTGCCCACTCAACTTTCAAACTTTTCAATTTAATAACTAAATTTTATATATTAAACTTTTTTGCCACTCGCTAATATTTTATTATTATTTTCGAATTTTTAATATTATTAAATATAAAATAATTTAAAGTAAATAATAAAATAATATTTTATTATTATTAAATTTAAAAATATTTTAAATAATTAACACTGCTTGTCGTCACCGTCTACCTTCGAACCGATGATTATTTGACCCCAAATTGCATCGAAAGACTCGCTTTGACATTCTGAGTCTGAATTTAGTAGTTGTTCCACCGAAAAAAATCCTAAAACTCGTGAATCTCAACTTATATGTTTCAATTTTCTCACTTTTGATCTCTTTTTTCGTGGACTTTGGAGCACTTTTCGATAATTTAGAGGTCAGATTCAGACTCAAGAGACCGAAACGAAGCGACCGATGAAATTTAAAACCGAACGGCCATCAATGGTGACGTCCAACGACAACAAACTGTTTGATTTAAGTTTTTATTTTTTATTTTAAATTATTTTTATATTCAATAGTAATTAAAAATACCATGTCATACTAAATAATAATAAAATATTCATAAGCGACAAAAAACGTTTAATGTATAAAGTTCAATTATTAAATTAAAAAGTTTAAAAATTAAATGACCAAAATAATAATAAAAAATTAATTAAGTGATGATTTGTGTATTTTATTTTTTTTTTAGAAAAGATTAGTGAGCGAGGCGGGTGGGAAGGTTTAGGGGAGAGGGACGAATACATAATGTATGAGACATTATGTTTTGTCCATAAAGTTTAAATTTTTTTTATTCAATCATTTATATTTGATTTATTGAGATTTTATAAAGGTCAGTTTTTTTTATTCATACAATCAGAATTTAAACATCTAATCTTATTTAAGTGATAAGTGTTTCATCTTATTAGACAAATTAGTTGTTGGTTTAAAAATTCAAATCTCAATTATATGAAGAAAATAAATCTATCTGATAGGACTAGTCTTGTAATGGATCTTTATAATATTTGATTCTGATTAATCGATTAATAAATTAAATACGTGTGATTCTACCAAAGAAAATGAATGGTAATAAATTATTTTTTTACATATATGTATAAATTAGATTTAAATTTTATTATATAATGTTAAAATAATAAATGAAATGAAATTATTAATTTAAAGTTGAAGATTGAAATATAAATTAATTTTAAAAAATAAATTAAAATTAAATCGATTTATCATAAAAAATAAAGGGTAAAGTTCACAAATGGCCACTAAACTTTGGTTAATTATTCAATTTGATAACCAAACTTTCAATTACTTCAATGTTACCATTAAACTTTGTGTTTTGTTTTAATTCGGTCACTGAGTTCTTAACAGGACGTTAAGAAAGTGACTTGGCTATTAAGAAATTTTGTATAATAATAAAATTAGTCATTCACATTTGCACATTCAAACAATTTAGTCATAGTTCAGAAAATAATAATAAATATAACCTTGAATATTTCACATTATTTCAGTTTGATCATATTTTTAATTACAAATAATTTAACCCTAAACTCTAAATTCAAAACACTAAACCTAAAACCCCAAATCCATAAACCCAAAAACCTTGAACTCATAAATCCAAAACACTAAACCCTAAACCCTAAACTTTAAACACTAAACTCTGAACCCTTAAACCCTAAACCCCTTAAACTCATCAAGTACCATGGACAGGTTGAAGAAAGCAGGGAAGATGCTTGAAAGATGACAACAGAATACAAAAGTCTATAAAACTCTTAATGCGCAGGTTGAAGAAAGCAAGGATTCAATAGGCCTACTTCTTGTACTTAAATTGTCGAATACTCGCAAGTACCTGGAAAAGCGATGCCTGAAGTAGAGGTAAAAAAGATTACTTTGTACATAAAAATCCATAGCAGCTATTGTTTGTTACGTCATGATTCATGAGTGTTTAGGGCAATTATTTTTTTCTTTTCAAGTTTAGTTAATATATTAGGTATAGTAATAACATTATATTAAATAAATGCAGGATTTAGCTTTATCCATTATTTCGAATATCTTAAATAGAAGTACAATTATAATGTAGGTAGCTTTACAGTGCAACTTTCACACACTAGAGGAAAATCTTTATTAATATTTGTTAGCTGTCAGGAATTCATTTAAACAATATTGTTTAATGCCGTGCATTCAAAATTGGTTGCAGTTAAGCAGTGCATTCAAAATTGGTTGCAGTAGAGCAATGCATTCTATGTTTACGGTTTTAGTGTTTAGTGTTTTAGGGTTAGAATTTATGGGTTTGAATTTATGGGTTTTAGGTTTAGGGTTTTAGTGTTTAGGGTTAGAATTTATGGGTTTGAGGTTTTTGGTTTTGTGTTTATGGATTTGGGTTTAGTTTTTAGATTTAGAGTTTTAAGTTTAGGGTTTGTGGTTAAATTATTTTTAATTAAAAATTTGGCCAAATTAAAATAATGTGTAAATATTAAGAGTTAAATTTATTATTATTTTTCTAATTATGATTAAATTATTTGAATTTGCAAATATGAAAAACTAAATGTATTATTATACAAAATTTATTAGCCGACACATAACTCTCTTAATATCTGTTAAGAGCTCAGTGACTAAATTAAAATAAATCATAAAATTTAATAATAACATTGAAATAATTAAAATTTAATTATTAAATTAAATAATTAACTAAAATTTAGTTATCATGAATTTTATTTAAAATTAAAAATATATATGTTTAGAGTCAAATCAAATCGATCTTAATTTTATTAAAGAATCCGTTTAGGGTGGGTCCACATTAAGCGGGGTCCACCTCTGTTCCTTGTTTAAGCTACACTGCTTTTTCAAATGTAGGGACGCTCCTCTTTCTGCCATGGCCAAATTCGAACCATTTTCATAATTGGCGTCGGGATTTTCTTCAGCTTCCGAAATCCGTTTAGATACCTTCAAGCGCTCAATCAAGGTAGCGCGTGTGTATTTTTTTAATTATTTGTTGAATTGTTACATTTAGGCTCCCTTTATCGTTACAGTCTCCAAACCAGGTTTAGTTGTAAACGAGCATTGCCCAGAAGTCAAAAAATTTGGCTGTCTCAAAATAGTTGTTTGAGCGCGAAAATAGGTGGGTGAATGGGCGTTTAGAGCATAAACGGGTGTTATTTGAGGTTGCAATTGGGGGCAAACCGCCATTGGCCACCGCAATTGCAACAAAAAATACGACCTTAAGCTCTTTTTATTACTTTTTAAACTAGTTTTTGACTTCAAAAATTTTGAAGCCAAAAGCAACGTCAAGTTGTTTATTTTAGAAGTGAAAAATGACTTAAAAAAAAGTAATTTTCCATATAATCTCAAAAGTTAAAATTTTTAACTTTTAGGGTGAAAATCATTTTTAGATGTAAAATTACTTTCTTACTCTTAATTATTAACACTAATATATCAAAATAATATTAAATATAATCATTCTTATATTAAATTAGTATTTTAATAGTAAATACAATAATTATTAAATATATTAAATATAATAATTATTAAAATAATATTAAAAAATAATATTTTAAATAAAAATAAATAATAAAAACTTTAATATTATAAAACAACATTAAAAAGTTAATAACGTTAATATATTGAGTTAATACAATAATTATTAAAAATATTAAAAATAATAATTATTAATATATTTAATTAATATTTAAAAAGTTAATAATGTTAATAAATTTTATGAGAACGAATTTAAACATCATTTACGTTCATTTATTTTTACTTTACAATATCATGTCTAAAATGGACAGTTTATGTTTTCAAAAACACTTTTTAACAGCAATGCCAAATACTAAAAAAATTACAATTAACTTTTTAAAATCACTTTTTAAATCACTTTCTAGCCGCACTTTTAAAATCATTTTTCAAAAGCAACAAAAAAACACAGCCTTACTTGGTTGAATTTTTTACTAACATCTTAATTTAAACTACAAATTTTAATAAATTAAAAACCATTTATTGCATTTAACATATAAACTAATCTCTTAAAAGACCATAAAATAATATGGTAAACTATCCAATATCATTAAATTTTAGGTGGTATATGAATTTTCAATTGTTTCGATTAAACAATAAACTTTAATTTATGCTTCGATTGTATCATTCAATAATTAATCCAATAATTATGTGATGACATAGATCTCATATTTGTCAATGTGATGACATGAACAAAAAACCGTTAGGATAATCAATCAACACCGAAAGTGGCCAAGAGGGGGTGAATTGGAAATTTAAAATTTTTGGAAGCAAATGGAAAAAGATAGACAATGGGACACAATGATCTATAGTGGTTCAACCTTCTAACAAGGTTTACGTCCACTACCTTAGATTCCTACTAAAGATTTTAACCAATTTCACTATGAAATCTTCCCCTTTTCTAGGCTAAGGAGGCAACCATTACAAAGGATCAAAGCTTTCTACCCAAAGCTTGATCAAGATTCACTCTTGTACAAGAAAGATAATGGCAAAAACAAAATGACCTCATAAGGTAGATATTTGCCCAAAATTACAAGAACACTCAACCCCAAACTTGAAATAAAAGATTACAATGAAGAACACAAGTTGGGTACAAGGATTTGACTCTAAGAGCACAAGGGTTGAATTTTTGCTTGAGTACTTGAATGTTGTTCAATCTAAGTTCATTAGTTGTTGTTGTAGCATTGGAGACTTGTATTTATACCCCCTTATTGAATTCTAGCCGTTTGGGTGGTTGAAGTCATCAATAGAGCCGTTGGGAACTATCTTTCCCGCAATAAATGTTGTTTGGTGAAGGCCCGTATCGGTACACGAAGGTCGTATCGATACCTGTTACAACAAAAATATAGATGTTGTACAAGTCGTATCGATACGCGTGAATTCGTATCGAAATGATCATAGTGTTAAAATGTGCGTGTATCAAAACGGCAAGGCCGTATCGGTGCGTATTTTACTCACTGGAATCCTGGATGAAAATGTGATCGATACGCATAGTGGCGTATTGGTACGGGTTAACCAAAATTTAAAGTTTGAGGATTCCAATAACTGACAAACAATAGTCGAAAAATTTAATGCAAAGATCTTTGAAGATCTTGACAAACCGCATCAGTATGCGGTTAACCGTATCGGTACGTTTTGAAATTTCTTAAAACCAGAATTCAAACTGCATCGAAACATAGTGTACCGTATCGGTACGACTGTAAATTTCTTAAACCCAGATTTCAAACAGTATCGAAACGAGTGTGAGCCGTATCGAAACGTTGCGCTTAAAATGTTTACCCATATGAAGGTCGTATCGAAACGGGCTAAGCCGTATAGGTACGCTTTGCAAAAATAAATTCCAGTAACTAAACACCGTATCGAAACACCAAAGGGTGTATCGATACGCCTGGGCGTATTTGTGTATTTTTAGCTTGAAACACTTAGAAAATTTTTAATTTTAAGTTTATAACTTTGGAAAACTTTTCTTTGTCATTTTGTGAGACTTTTGAGTACTTAAAAATTTATTTTCTTTTACAAATTAGTCATTAAACACTTTGTTATATCAAAATCAAACATAGGTTTTACAATCTCCCCCTTTTTGATATAACAAAACTAAGGTAAAAAAATTTAAGTATCTCTTAGAAAACTCCCCCTTAATTTAAGGCTATAAATAAAAATTTGGCTCTTTAAATCTTCTCCCCCTTTTTGTTAGATCAAAATCATTGTAATAAGGATAAAACAATAACAACTCCAAGCAATTTAATAAGTAACATAAGCATTTAACTTCAAATAAGAGTTCAAGCAACATAGTTCAATCCAACTCAAATCTTAAAAACATAAACCAAATAAAACAAAGCATAAGAGTTCATAAGGACATAAAATAAATGTGCATAACTTAAATCCTAATATGATATGCTATGACATGCAAAAATGCCTAAGAGTCCATGCCATCGTCTTCATCCTCATCATCATCAACATTTGTGGCCTGAGGTCCATGGGATTGACGTCATTCACCATGAAAGGTGTTAAGAGTGATGTCCATAGATTTTTTTCGATTTTCAATTGCCATCACCCTTTCCTCCAAGGATGTGAAGCGAGTTTCGATCGCTGCAAATCCGGAGTCCATGGTGGTGTGT
The DNA here is from genome assembly GCA_019671005.1 of Hibiscus mutabilis. NCBI lineage: Eukaryota > Viridiplantae > Streptophyta > Magnoliopsida > Malvales > Malvaceae > Hibiscus > Hibiscus mutabilis. The sequence goes on from CM033729.1 coordinate 48,475,729, forward strand.
AAATATGTGAACTTCTCATTAAGGAAAGCTATGAGAGCATCTTGATTCAGTTGGGCCACCGGAGCTTGTGGAACATGAGCTTCTTGAGGAGCCTCCATCGGTTCGGACTGAACACCTATCGAAAGATCGGTGTTACGGACCCATTCTCTATTATAATAAGTAAACTTGGCGCGACGGAGAGAATGCTCATCAATGGGATCCGTGAGAGGTTAAGAACAATCGATCCCCACCTTGTGAATGACAAAGCTCAAAGCAGTGCCATAAGTGAAGGATGTCACCAAGAAGGTGTGGCGATATTGGACAAGAATGACGATCTCGGCGAACATAATCTGAGCAAGGTTGGGTCGCCTCTTCTCACGAAAGCATCGAAGCCAAAAATCATCAACTTGGTGGATGGTAGAGTATTTCCCACCGGATAGACGTAACCACTAAGTGATTATGAGATGCAAGATATGGTCATGGGTATTAAGAATGATCACGGAACCACTAAGGACATGTCCTAACGCACCCTCATCATCTATTCCCGTATCCTCAAGACCCAAAAAGTTTGCTAAAACACTTGAATCAATTCAAAATTTCTTACCCATTAAGTAAGATTCAATTGTAACAACCAAAGATTTCTTTTCATTGAAAATGCATCGAGCATTGGAATAGAAGATTAAAACAAGATTTCGATATAAAATCTCAGGTATACTTAAAAAGCCATAAATTTTCATTCATGCATTAAAGAAAGATATTCAAATTTAAATCTTTCAGATGATAAAAATAGGATTGACGTAACACGCTCGGGATGAATTTTGTAACTTTGGTATTTTCTAAAATTTTCCATGGCATCGGGATATTGAGGTTCATTAAAACAGTTTTTATAAATGTGGGTAAGATTGGGTCTATTACCAACATGATCGGGAAGAGGATGCAGAGAACTTAAAGTTGAGGCAATGTCCTTTCATGCTCATTTTTTAGGGGCCATGGTCTGAAAACAAAATCAAACCAAAAACGATGTATGCATAAATCAATACATTTAATCCAAAAAGTAATCCAATAATCAAGGTATTGTCAAAATTTTATACAATATAGTTTAAATATATATACATATTTAAAAAGAATTTTTGGTAAAGAAAAACTTGAAAATAGTGTTAAAAATTATACGGTATAATTTTATATTTGAATAAAAAAAATTCAGATTTGAAAAAGTTTTTTACAAAAATATTGAAAACAATACTATATAGGTTCTAAATATATGATTATAGTACAAAAACAGTGTATATATATGTACGAAAATTAAAAAGAAAAAAGGTTAGGGTTTATACCTTGAAGATGAGATTAAGGATGAATGAAGTGATTTAGATGCACAAACTTGACGATTGTAGCTTGAATTTGATGTAAAAACTAAAAGCCCTCAAGAATTTTTAAGAGTTGTGTGGGAAAATATGAAGGATTGAGAGGTTTTTATAGGGAATTTCGTATATAGGGTTTAAAGGGAAATATGGTATTTGAAATAAAGTGAAAAGCCTTATTTAAAGCCTTTAAAAACTGCCCAGCCGTGAACGCGTACCGATACGCCAACGTGGCGTATCAAACCCAGTACTGAAACACTTCTGAGGCCGTTTCAATACGCTATTCGTACCAGTACAGGTAGACATGTATCTAAACGATTGTAAACGACTCGTATCGATACGCTGAACATCGTATCAATACGTCTGTGCGAGAAATGTCAATTTTGGCTGCAGGTTGCTCCGAAATTCGTTTCTAATCGAATTGAAATGCATATGAATGATATGAGAGCATTATGTATGAGCATAAATAGATGCATACTCCCCCTAGCAACAAGCATATATGTATATAGGAGCTTAATCACAAAATCAATCAATCAAACAAATTTAAGCATAATTTTTAAGACCAAAGAAGGCTCTAAGGGTCAATGGAGGTTTGTTAAACCTAACTCTCTCCTAAGAGACAAAAAACGCTCTTTGTCTAATGGTTTGGTAAAAATATCCACTAATTGGTTCAAGGTGTCTACATATTCTAGAACTACATCATTTTTCAAGACATGATCTCTAATGAAATGATGCTTTTATGTGTTTGGTTCTAGAATGTTGGATGAGATTCTTAGTGAGACAAATTGCACTAGTGTTGTCACACCTAATAGGGATGGTACCTATGTCAATTCCAAAATCTAAGAGTTGTTGCTTCATCCAAATGACTTAAGCACAATAACTCCCTACGGATATGTATTCGGCTTCGGTGGTAGATAATGATACACTATTTTACTTCTTATAAAACCAAGATATGAGCATATTACCTAGGAATTGACATGTACCGGATGTGCTCTTTCTATCTATCTTACAACCCCCATAATCTGCATCCGACAAGGCATGTAGGTTAAAGGAAGACTCTCTAGGGTACCAAAGACCTAAACAAGGTGTATCTCTAAGGTACCTAAAGATTCTCTTAACGGCTATAAGGTGTGATTCTCTAGGACTAGCTTGAAATCTAGCACACAAGTAAACACTAAACATAATGTTCGGTCTACTTGTGGTAAGATAAAGCAAAGATCCAATCATAGAGCGGTAAAGCTTTAAATCTACACACTTACCTCATTCATCTTTGTCAAGCTTTGTGGAATAACTCATTGGTGTGGTTTGAGGTTTCACACTCTCCAAGCCAAACTTCTTGAGCATGTCCTTGATGTACTTGGATTGATTGATGAAGATTTCGTCCTTCCTTTGTTTAATTTGGAGCCCCAAGAAGAACGAAAGCTCCCCCATCATGCTTATCTCAAACTCACCTTGCATCAACTTAGCAAAATATTGGCAAAACATTTCATTAGTAGAACCAAAAATTATATCATCAACATATATTTGAACTACTAATATGTCTTTGCCAATTCTTTTAATGAAGAGTGTAGTATCCACATTTTCTTTGCTAAAACCTTTTTCAATTAAAAAATTTGATAATCTCTCATACCAAGCTCTAGGAGCTTGTTTCAAACCATATAAAACTTTTGAAAGTTTAAAAACATGGTTTGGGTAGTTTGGATCTTCAAAACTGGGTAGTTGTTCTACATACACTTCTTCATTAATAAAATCATTTAAGAATGCACTTTTTACGTCCATTTGAAAAAGCTTAAATTCGTGATGACAAGTAAATGCTAAAAGCATCATAATGGCTTTCATTCTAGCTACGAGTGCATAGGTTTCTTCAAAATCGATTCCCTCTTCTTGTGTATAACCTTGAGCAACAAGTCTAGCTTTGTTCCTCACTATGTTACCACTCTCATCTAGTTTGTTTCTAAAGACTCATTTAGTTCCTATAGTAGATTTATTACTAGGCCTATCATCTAATGTCCAAACTTGACTTCTCTCAATTTGGTTTAATTCCTCTTATATGACCAATATCCAATAATCATCTTTTAATGCTTCTTTGATATTTTTAGGCTCAATGCATGAAAGAAATGAAACATTACAAACATTTTTAAGAGAAAGTCTAGTGGTTACCCCTTTGGATGGATCACCCAAAATCTCACCACCTTTGACATAGTTGTACTCCCTTGGGTAGCTCACATCATTCTCCTCTAGATTCATGTATCTCAATGCTTCTAGAGGTGGATCTTGTGTTTCTTCCTCTTTGGTTGGAACTTCATCCACCTTTGATGTTTGTCTACCATCATTGGCTTCGAAAATCCCTACATCATCATCATCACAAGAATCCTTACTCGGAAGGAGGTTATCATCGAAAACCACATGAATAGACTATTCAACAACTAAGGTTCTTTTATTAAATACACGGTAAGCTTTATAGTTTAAAGAATATCATAGAAAAATAGCTTCATCACTTTTAGCATCAAATTTGCCTAGATTATCTTTTCCATTGTTTAAAACAAAACATTTACAACCAAATGGATGAAAATAGCTAATATTAGGCTTTTTGGATTTTAAAATCTCATAAGGGGTTTTCTTTAAAATAGGCCTAATCATTACTCTATTTATGATATAACAAGCCGTATTAGTGGCTTCCGCCCAAAAATATTTTGGCAAATTATTTTCACAAAGCATGGTTCTAGCCATTTCCTCTAAAGTTCGATTTTTTCTTTCAACGATCCCATTTTGTTGTGGTGTTCTAGGGGCTAAAAAATTATGGCTTATACCACTTGAATTACAAAAATCCTCAAAACCTAAATTTTGAAATTCGGTGCCATGGTCACTTTGAATGTGAGAAATAGTTTGACCAAGCCCATTTGAGTAATTTTTGAAAATATGATGAATTTTTCTAAAGCCTCATCTTTGGTACTTAAGAATAAAACCCAAGTGTATCTAGAGTAATCATCAACTAAAACATATGCATATGATTTTCCACCCAAGCTAGTAGTTCTAATAGGACCAAAGAGATCCATATGGATCAATTATAAAACTCTACTAGTTGAAACATCATTAATGGACTTGAAATAAACTCTTTTATGTTTGCCTTTTGCACAAGCATCACAAATTTTATCATTTGAAAACCTTATTTTAGGCAAACCTCTAACTAGATCTTTTGAAACCATTTTTTCTAAAACGGACATGCTTGCATGCCCTAGTTTTCTATGCCATAACCATGAATAATGCTAATCATTTGCAACAAAACATGCATGAGAAATGTGTATGTTATCTAGATACACCATGTATATGCTTCCTATGCGATGACCTACAAGCACAATTTTATTTGTTTCAATGTTTAAAATTTTAAAACCATTAGAATCAAATCAACATTGAAACTTTTGCACAAAATTGACTAATGCTTAAAAGATTATGTTTATGACCATTGACATATAGAACGTTTTCAATAAGTACAGATGAGTGATTACCGATGGAACATATTCCTTCAACTTGAGTTGTCACCAAATGTCACAAATCCTCCTCTTTTTAGTTCAAGTTCCACGAATCTACTCTTGTCGTCGGTCATATGTCTTGAGCATCCACTATCAAGGAACCACGAATTTGCACTTGAAGCTTTGGCCTTGTAGCAATACTCTCCCTACAAACAAAGATTAATTCTTGATTTTTGGTATCCAAATCATTTTGGGTCCATGAGTATTAGCTCCCAAATACTTGGTTCCCTTGGGAATCCAAGATGCAATAGCATTAAGATTGTTAGAAGTGACAAGTTCCTTAGGAACCCAAACACTTCTAATTCTTACCTCTAGAGGTCCTTTGGAAGCCTCTTTGTTTGTGGTTGCCAAAGTTCCTTTTAACATAGTTGGGTTTTGAAGATTGTCCTTTTTCAAAATTTGATTTCCCAACATTGTTTAAGGAAGCTTTGAGATCATTTACCTCCTTGAGGTAATGATCCTTTAATTCGGAAAGAAGGTTATTTAAATCAACATTTTCTTGTTCAAAATATTTTTGATTATCTTTTAAATCACTAACCTTCTTTTCGAGTTCTGAATTGGTTTTAGATAAGGAATCATTTTGGTTTTTCAAATCAAGGATAGTTTTCTTATTTTTCAAAACGAATTCCTTATATTTTTCAACCAATTCGTCATAAGCCTCTTGTAACTCATTAAAATTTTCAAATAATTCATCATAAGTGGGATCATTTAATGAGTTAGAGGTTATTTTAGGATCCTCCTCCAAGGCCATGAGACAAAGGTTAGCCACCTCTTGTTCCTCATCACTTGAAGACTCTTCATCTCTCCAAGTGGCAATATGGGCCTTGTGCTTCTTTTTCTTCTCGAAGCCCTTCTTCTTGAGTTGAGGACAATCGATCTTGATGTGTCATGGCTTCTTATATTCATAGCACACAATAGGATCATTTTCTTCTTTCTTGCTCTTACTCTTGAAATCCTTTCTTCTATTGAACTTCATTTTCCGGTTGGATCTTATGAGCCGAGTGAATCGTTTGGCTAGCATAGCCAACTCTTCATCTTCCTCATCGCTTGAATCACTCTCTTCTTGTGAGGCTTTGAGAGCAATTCCAAGTTTCTTATTTTCTACTTCTTTATTCTCAACCTTTTTTTCTTATCTTTTCTTCTCTTCTTCTCTTCATTGCTTCATGATCTCATGAGTTAGGAGAGAACCCACAAGAGCATCGAGCTTCAAGGTCTTCAAATCCTTTGCCTCGATAATGGCCGTCCTCTTCCCATCCCATGACTCGGAAAAAGAATATAAGAGCTTCCAAACAAGCTTGTCTTCGGGAATAACTTCTCCGAATCTCTTGAGACCATTTACAATGACAGAGAAGCGATCGGACATCTTTTAGACGCTCTCATCGGGCTCCATCTTAAAATTTTCGTAGCTTAGATTGAGGAGTCCAATCTTGGTCTCATTTACATCGTTGGTACCTTCATAGGTGGTCTTTAGCTTGTCCCACACCTCATTTGCACTCATACATGAGGACATCTTTGTGTATTCGTTGGGTCCAAGTGCACAAAAGAGCATGTGCAAGGCCTTATCATTTATTTGCAACTTCTTTCTTTCTTCATCCGTCATTTCATGCTTGGCCTTGGGAACTTGTCTATCTCATTCTTGCTTCATTAGAATTGATAGTCCGTCTTCGATCACATCCCATATGAGATAATCGTTGGATTTGATAAACAACCTCATTCGATTATTCCAATATGGATAGTTGTCTCCATTGAAGAAGGGATGTCTAGTGATGGATTGAGACTCGTACATGTTGCCGGAAGTAGAAGCCATGGCTGATATGTCGGTTGATTGAGTCACCTTCTAGGACCAACTCAATGGTTGTTAGACCTTCGGTTGAGTGTGGGTTTGATACCAATTTTTAGGATAATCAATCAACGCCGAAAGTGGCCAAGAGGGGGGTGAATTGTTAGGATAAGCAAATGGAAAAAGATAGACAATGAGACACAATGATTTATAGTGGTTAAACCTTCTAACAATGTCTACGTCCACTACCTTAGCTTCCTACTAAGGATTTTAACCAATATCACTATGAAATCTTCCCTCTTTCTAGGCTAAGGAGGCAACCGTTACAAAGGATCAAAGCTTTCTACCCAAAGCTTGATCAAGATTCATTCTTGTACAAGAAAGATAATGGTAAAAATAAAATGACCTCACAAGGTAGATATTTGCCCAAAATTACAAGAACAATCAACCCCAAACTTACAATAAAATATTACAATGAAAAACACAAGTTGGGTACAAGGATTTGACTCTAAGAGCACAAGGGTTGGATTTTTGCTTAAGTACTTGAATGTTGTTCAATCTAAGTTCATTAGTTGTTGTTGTAGCATTGGAGACTTGTATTTATACCCCCTTATTGAATTCTAGCCATTTGGGTGGTTGAAGTCATCAATAGAGCCGTTGGGGACCATCTTTCCTGCAATAAATGTTGTTTGGTGAAGGCCCGTATCGATACATGTTACAACAAAAATATAGCCGTTGTACAAGTCATATCGATACGCGTGAATTCGTATCGAAACGATCATAGTGTTAAAATGGGGGTGTATCAAAACGGCAAGGCCGTATCGGTACGAATTTTGCTCACTAGAATCCTGGATGAAAATGTGTATCGATACGCATAGTGGTGTATCTGTACGGGTTAACCGAAATTTAAAGTTTGAGGATTCCAATAACTGACAAACAGCGGTCAAAAAATTTAATGCAAAGATCTTTGAAGATCTTAACAAATCGTATCGGTATGGGGTTAACCGTATCGGTACGTTTTGAAATTTCTTAAAACCATAATTCAAATTGTATCGAAACATAGTGTACCGTATCGGTACGACTGTAAATTTCTTAAACCCAAATTTCAAACAGTATCAAAACGGGTGTGAGCCGTATCGAAATGCTGAGCTTAAAATGTTTACCCAGATGAAGGCCGTATCGAAACGGGCTAAGCTGTATCGGTACGCTTTGCAAAAACAAATTCTAGTAGCTAAACACCGTATCGAAACACCAAAGGGTGTATCGATACTCCTGGGCGTATTTGTGTATTTTTAGCTTGAAACACTTAGAAAATTTTTGGGTTTAAGTTTATAACTTTGGAAAACTTTTCTTTGTCATTTTGTGAGACTTTTGAGTACTTAAAAATTTATTTTCTTTTACAAATTAGTCATTAAACACTTTGTTATATCAAAATCTAACATAGGTTTTATAAAAATGTTTTGAATTGTTAGGGTTTAGGATGTATCACTTTTACCACTAAAGTTTAAAATGATTTTATTTTAGATATTAGACTTTTCGATTGCCAATAACAATCAATCGTCGTTCGTCATCATTCATCATTTATGACCATTTAGTTACCAAAATGTTTGCATTCCACTTCCCTTTCTTCTTTTCGAATCAGTTTTTCATTAAAACCACTCAAATTCGACGAAACTCCATCTAACCATCAACTTTCTAATGTTCCAATTTGGGGTTTTTCTCGAAATTGAGGGATTTATTCAAAAATCCAAACATTAGAAGTATATTTTTTTCAAAAAGACAAATGGAATACCTTGAAACTAGTTTAATCGCACATTCGCTGGAGCAGATCAAAGTATTAGCATACCCAACCTTTTAGATGCCTTTTATTGATTTTGTGTTTTGTGGAAAATCAATCTGATGAGAAGAGAAAAATAGTGAAATGTGAACGTTTTAATATTAATCTTATCAAGAATTGTAACCCGTGATGAGCGGAGATTGGCCGCCTATAAAAGCCCAATGCTCGAAATGAAAGCGTTTTAAAATTTAATGACAAAATCGACGCATCCTAAAAATAAAAAATTTAAAATAACGTTATTTTGGTCATGTCGTCACATTGATGGAACTATGGCTCATGCTATCATGTCGTCTCCAAGTTAATGGACCAATGATAGAAATCAAAACCAAAAACGAAGTTCAATGTTAAAATGAAGCATTTAAAAGCTTAATAATATGAACAGCACATCACCTCTAAAATAAAATAATATTTGGTATAGTTTATCCAAAATAATGATGATCAATAACATCGTAATTAGTTTTAACACAACTGACAAAATTTTATAATTTTTTGGTATAATATAACAATATTTATATTCTTAAAACAATTGTTATAATTCAAACTCACGAAAAATAAAAATAAACGAATATCTTTATCACTCAATCAATAAAAAATCTTAACAAAATTTTGTTATTATTTAGTATTTAGCAGTGGCATTCATTAGGTTTTGAAATTATATTGATCGACTGTCTGAATCCTTCAATGCTGCTTGAAACTATTAAATTAAATTTTGACAATTTAAAACGATGTTTTGAAAAAAATAATGGGTAGTCCAAAATTTGATTTTCACGAACTTCAAATTAGACGTATATAATAGGAACCAAATCGGGTTACAAACACGATGGCGAAACTGGCACTAGAATTGGTATTGTTTTTTCTTCTTCTTACCAGGGCAACTGAATTTTATTTAAAAACTATAAAAGATGTCACAAATACAACATATTTAGAAGAGAGAATAATGAAAATTAGTCTATCAAAATTTTATACAAAAATTCAAAAGTGCAAATAAAAGTAAATACTTTAATAGATATTAGCATACTGTTAAAATCCATAATCTTTCATGATTTTTTTTGTCTTTATCCAAACGAGATGCAATACGAGGTAAAAAATGAGTGGTGAGCGAACCAAACTATTAGGCAGATTGCTCCGCTACCCGGGACTAATTACACTGGCAAACAACCATCAACCGAGTAGGGATCTATCTTTCTATGACCGCCGACAGAATCATAATCAGCAACTAGCGCCGTGAAGATCTATGTGCAAGCATCAAAGAACCACTAAAGTATGCTGAAATCATGCCAAAACGACAGATGAAACGAAACAAAAAAAAAAACAAAAACAAAAATACCACAAAAGTAGAGAAAAAAATGTGCCACAAAAACAGATATTCTGATTAAAAATACAAAAAATAATAAATTCGGTGGTCGACAATTAATATTAAAATTAATTGCCGACTACTAATTAAAAAACAAAAGAAAAAAATCGCGACGTTAAAATAGTGCAAAGAAAAAAAATTAGATTACGAATAATAATGATTTAGCATAAAATGTATAAATTATAGATAGTATTCATAGAAATGAAATTAACAAACAGTTATATCCAATCAACAATAATATTTTTTTTCGATAAATGTTGACGCAAGTGGCTAAATTTTCTGTTGATATTTTTTCTTTAAGTCCTAATTCGATACCTAGTAATTTTTTTTTCTTTAGAGTGTAGGTACTGTTAAAAAAAACAATAATATTTTCTGTCAAAGGCTCTTGAATCATGCTTTAAAATCTGAACAGCCTCCAAACTTTAGGCTTCATCTGGTTGGAGAATTATTATTTTTAATTAAATTAAAATCATGGTTAAATTAATAGAATAGATAAGTACATGGATTGAATGTGTAATTATATCAATTTCTGTTAATTATCACGTTACATTCTCCATTAAATTTTTGACGGAACGTGGGTTAATTAATAACTTTTTAATAATTTAATAGTTTGATTGACAAAATTAATATATCGATGATCAAAATAGAACTTGTCTCATAATTAAGTATCATGTAACTTATCTAATTAAAAGATATGTCACGTATCAATCATTCATTAGATGTCAAATTTTTCGATGCAGACAACGAGACAGGCACGTAAAATGTAACAAAAATAGACTTATTTTGTAACCAAATAAATTTAAGGCATCTAAAGTAAAAATGATTTGGACACTTCGATCAGAAAAAGTCATAACCGCAAATATTAATAATAAAATAAAGAATATAAAACTATCCCGTCCCACCAGTTTCTCACCCCTAGCCGCCGTGAATGATTCTTACCGAATTGCCTGTGTTGTTGCTGTTAACTACAGTAGCCTCCCGTTTGGTTTCTCGCTACCGATTTTACACGGACACTGTGGGCGACCGTACATTCAGTCTGTTGTTTCAATGTCCGGACATAATGGAGTCAATTTTTTAGACACGTCGCCGTCACATGCCGCGCAAATTGTAAACACTATTCCACTGGGAATCGACAACGACTGTTCACCCTAAAGCTTTCTTCAATGAAACCAAAAGAGAATTTGCAACCAATCATTCAAAAAGAATTGCTATTTTTATTCAGATTGATATTAATACTAGTAGCTTGGGTGATAACGAGCCGAGCCCGTGCCTGAGCAAGCTTGGCTCGACTCGGCTCAAAATAATATTATTAGGCTTGATTTGGGTTCGAAATTCGTCGAGTTTAAAATTTTAGACCTGAGATTGAATTCGGCTTGTTGTTTTCCTCAAATTTCGTTAAAATAAAAAATAGCATGTGAAAAACATTTTCTAAATTATACAAGTCCATAAGGAGAGGTGGATTTAAAGTATTTAACCATGATAACAAATTAACAATACTGAAACATACAAGTATATATATATATAATTATTTCAAACATGTTCGAGTCGAGCTCACTCAAACCGAATTTTGACCTAACCGAGCCCAAATAATTTGCAAGCTGGTGAGGCTCATTATCACCCCTACTAGTAACTTTGGCGCAAAAAAAAGGATGTTACTCATAGAGGTGTATATTGTTTTCTTTTTTTCTTTGTCTAAGTTCAATCAAATTGGATTAAAATTTAAAAGTATAATTAACTATTTCATATTAACATATTTAAAATTATTAGATAAGTGAAATAGATTGATGAGAGTAAACACTTTCTCTTTTTCTTTTAATTTTTTATTTAACTTTTATTATTCATCCACGTCACTCATTTAATGATTTTAAATTAATATACTTTATAATTGGAGATAACGGTTAAGTGGCCAAAACGGTAACGGTCGAAAACATAAATAATAAAAATAATTGCTTTTTAAATTAGGTGACTAAAATAGAACACGCACTAAATAAAAAAAAATTCGGTAAAATTTACCCTATATTTTATGTTTAAATTTAAATCGTGGAATTTCCTAAAAGTTGTCCACTGTGTTTTTTCTCGAAAGTCTTTTAGTTTTTTTCCCTTAAAGAGTGTTGCCTTCATCGAGGATAATAATTTTTTATTTATTTCTTTTATTTTTAATTTCAAATAAGAATATTGTTTGTTTTGAATTTCTTCTTTTCATACATTTTGTTGCGTTTGTTTGTCTGTCTCTGTGATTCTATTTTCATCTACATTGTGATGTAATTTGTCTTTTTTATGGTAGTATGATGTTTGTGTAGCAATTATCAGGCACACGAGAAAGTCTAAAAAACCACTTAAAATGTGGCTAAAATGCGACCAACATAGATTATTACAAATAATAGTAAGAATTTATGTAGAACTGAGTAAGAATTTTGGTAGAATCGGATTTCTTACTAACTGGATAAGAATTTGTGTAACTACATAAATTCTTACCAACTGAGTAAGGATCTGTGTAGATTTTGCTGTAAGAATTTGTGTAGCTACACAAATTCTTATATTATAACCTAAATTATTACCATTTATGTAAGAATTTGTGTAAGATTACCTCATTTTAGCCGCACCGTAAGGGTGACTCACCCTAGAACTACCCTCAGGCACATCCTTAGATCAGAAAAAGTCGGCGGTATAATATGGTTATACCCATTTTGTAGTAGTTTGTCTATACAATTATAATCGTTACTAGAGCAATATGCAAAATTATTATTTTTTTGATATCCACTCATACATCAATATAGTGTCTAATAAGGATAAAGATTTTCACAATGACAGTTGAGTTTTCTATAGAATATAAATGACACATTCAAGGGAATATTCAATCTTTTTTCTTCACATCCTTTGCGTTTACATGTTCTAAATTAATAGGGGCGTTCTTATTATTAGTTTATATAATATTTGATTTAAATTAATCGATTAATAGATAACATGAATATAAAAAATCAAAATTAAGAGGTCAATCCTCTAAAAGCCGACAAAAATTTAGTCAAACATAATTTGAAGGGAAAAATGGAAGGGTGATGTGGTAAAAAGATAATGGTTGGATAATTGTGGATGGTGATTGGTGAACTTTTGCTTTTGAAGGGAGGGTGAGGATCAATTCAATCAATTAGACAAGTTGTCATGTGAGAAGAACATCAATCCCATGGAAGTTAGCATAGTGATTAAAATGATTAGGTGAATATTTTAGTATACTCAAAAGCTTAAAATTCTTGAAAAGAGCATCAAATTGGAGGGGGGAGGGTTTGAAAGTGTGGGATTTTGTGGATTTGTTTGTATTGGAATTAGGGAAAAGGTGTCAATGTCATTTATAAAGTTGGCTTCTTTCATCACTCTTTTTTTTCTTGCTCACTTCCAAGTTTTGGTCCATACTCCCAAAGACTTTTTTTTTGCAATGCATGTTATGTGGTGTACTTAATTCACCTCTAAAACTTGCACTAGATGAGGAGTATTAACATTTGTATGTACTCAGTATCTGATTTATTATTCAATTAGTTTATATATAAATACAATAAATGTTTATTATAAGAATATTCTTTTAATTTAATTTATTCTATTTATAATGTTATAATTCGCACTCTGAAACATTATGAACCTAACGTTTGATCCTATTATACTAATACTATTAGCTTTTTAATGTAAAAACAAGACCTCAAATAACCGGACTGGCCCATGAAATGATTGAGCCATATGGTAGTCCAAATAAATGTAATGTGCCCCAGCCCGTTAATCTCCTATTTTCGTCTCCATATCTTACTTCTCAAAAGAACTTTTATGCTTGTTTGGGCTCAATTTTCTTTAAAACCGTGAATGTTTATTTTCAATTCAATTTAGTTTGTAGTCGTGTGTGTAAATTTATCCAGATTTGAAATCAGACAGTCGGACACATATATTATCTTGTACTAGAATAGAATTATAAAAAAAAATCCTTCCACATACACAATTGAATTGAGAAAACTATAACAAAATGATCATTAAACTTATCAAACTATTAAACAATAGTCATTAAAACTTATCAAATTATTACAAAATGATCCTTAAATTTATCAAAATTTATAACTATTTTATGATGTGTAGTGATAATTTTATAACTATTCAATAAATTTAATGATAAGTTTGTAATTTTAAAAGCTTTGTTAGTCAAAAAGATAATTTTTTCTTTTTTAATAAAAAAATACTACCGAGTGCTTCATTAAAAATCTCTATAAACCTAATTGGGAGAAAAGAATACAAGCAATAATAACTAAAAAGTCAATTTACAAAAGTCATCTCGTCCACACAAACGAACAAGGAACCAAACAAAACAACTAGTAACATACGAAAACAAAAACCAGAGTGAAGAAATCACACCAACGAACTAGGATCTAAACCTACTCAACACCTCATAAACCAGACGGTTATGCAGGACTAAATCTCAAACCTGTTTTTCCCCTTTAATGCAGGATGATTCATATGTAGAAAGTTACATCAGCACCATTGGGGTTGACTTCGTAAGTAAACAATCCTTGGTGTTAACTTGGCCTTTAAATGCCTAAAATTATACCAATTATTCTAATTTCCTGTTGTTTCGTTTTCTTTTTTGTTAGAAAATACGTGTAGAAGCCCATTTTGTCCGGGGCCTATAAACCCAATTAAAATACAATAAAACCCAAACTCCTTTACAAATCAACCAAATACCCATACCCAATATACCCACAATAAATCCAGATACCCAAAATAATTAAATAACCCATTTTATTACAAAAATACCTAATTACAAAACTACGCTTTAACCTAAAATACAAAACCAAAAGCTTTGCATGTTCTTTCGTATATTCGAGTATAAAAAAAACACAAGAAGATCGAAGCAAAAGAAGAGGTAAAAAATATATATATAAGTCGAATATATGTTTTCTCAGATCTACAAAAATTGAGGAAGATTTGGAAAAAACCAACTTGAAATCCGGCTTTAGGACCAAAATCCGAGACGTTTGGTGTCTTTGCATGAACTCCGGCAACCGCGAACGGCGGTCGCCGCCACTGGCGGAAGGCGGCCGACGGCGGCTCTTGGCTCTGGCAGAATAGGGGGAAGAGAGGATTGAGAGAGTATTCTGGTTTTTTTTTCTATCAAAGTGAAGAAATGATATCCAACCCGCGCACCGACCCGACCATAGGGAACCGCGCACTTTTAAGGAAAGGGGAATTGCGTGCGCAGTCATTCCTTTTCTGTATACGTTACATTTTGGTCCTTCAGTTTACGTTCTCTTATATTTTGGTCACTATTTTTTGCTACTTATTAATACTATACATGTGTTATTATTATGTATATTATTTTAATATAGTATCTAATAGCACAAGTAAAATTTTCTAAAGTGTAATCTAGCATGTAATATATATGTATGTAAGGCATGGTATATATGTAAACTATATTTATATATATAGTATTATATTTAATCATAATATATATATGTAAAATATGATACAAACATAAATTACAATATATAAGTTCCTTATACACGTATGGTCACTTATGTATTTCTCGGCATTTTTGCCACTGTTTTACCTTTTTTTATTATATTGTTATATTATATATATATATATATATCTTTTTATGTATATTGTTGCGCGTAATAAGTGCTACGCAATTATGCAAGTATACACGTTGCAAGTTATAGTATAAAAGATATCGTCTCCACAGGGATTGGTGCCACTTCAAGAATCTAGTTTCTTGCACTGTAAAAAGTAAAAACACAAATAAAGGATTATAGGAGTTTTAACTAATAACTAAACTAGAAAGCAAATAAGTAAAAGAATGAATGAGATCAAATGAGAGAGATAGGCCAGGTTATCGTGAGTTGAGGTGTGATAGCCGATTGGATTGTCTTGGTAAAAGAGTGCACGGGCAACTCAGTTGCCGTGGCAACTTGCACAACGGGATTGCCTTGGCAACTAATCGATGGTTGCTTGGGCGACTAGTTGGGCAACTACTTGGGCGTCTGGGCAGCAACCTTCAAGGTTCGGCAGAGCGTTCTTCAATGGTTTCTTCTTATCCCTAAGTCGAAACTCTAGCTAATTGTGCATGCCTTGATAATACATCCCTGCGTGAATCAAGGGTGAACAACAATCAATCTTGCGCTCCTCTTAGCTGTTGAAGTCCTTAACTTATTCCTAAGCCGGATTAATCTTCACCATCAATAGATTGAATAAAGATCATATTCATTCGTTTCTTGAATCTAACTCTCCCGATATTAGATAAATGGATGAAGTTACGAGATCCTCTCCCAATTCACTCGCAAACAAGAATAAGAACCAAGAATGAATAAACCTTGAATAGAAAAGTGCAAACTCTTATTACCTAAACAAAATCCAATAGTTTCTCACAACCACAAAACACAATAACCATAGCCAAATAGATTTAGTTCATGGCTAGGTTCCAAAGAAACACAAGATAAATAATCCCTAGCATGAACCCAATCGAACAAGAAAGAAAAAGACGAAGAAGGAGGCTTGTCGAAATCCTCCTTGCCCTAGATGCTTGTCGAAAATTCTCTCCTTTTGCCTTCCTTGGAGTTGTCGAAATTCTCCTCTCTTGCTCTCTATGGATTATCGAAATTCCCTTCTTATTTATAGGGCTAGGTCAAAGTCCTTCTTTGAGGAGGAAGTTAAGTTGGAATTATATTATCTTTAAAGAATATAATTCTTTATTATAATTATATTCCTACTAGAACTTCTCCTATCTTCTTGGAATTTAATTCTTCTTTAATCTCTTCATGGAAATCAAATTCCTTTGGGTTTGGGCTTTTCTCCACGTCATCTTGGGCTTATCTAGTCATAAATTTCGACTACCATATCACCTTTGCTATTGTCGACAATTGCCCTGGCAACTAGCTCAGTGTCTCCTTCATGCATTGCCCTGGCAACTAGCTTGGCATCTCCTTCATGTATTGCCCTGGCAACTAGCTATAGCCTTGCTTTGGCAAGTGATCCTACACATACACACAAAACACACCAAAGCAGCATCTTTTCCCACAAAAACTACCAAGTTATGTAATCAAGCTCAACGATGGAAGGAAACATGGATTAATGCATGAATGTCTAATTATGCAACTAATATGAGCCTAAGACTAACAATAATATGAGTAAAAAGGGTAAGAAAAATAGTACTTTTGAACACTTATCACACCCCCAAACTCGAACTATTGCTTGTCCTCAAGTAATGCAAACTAATAATTACCTGCCAAGACTTCAATTTTCACAAACTTAGCTTTGAACTTGATTTCAATTCTCTGAACCGGGGCATAAAGTATGTTTGGCTTTTCATTTTTCGGAAAACTTAGGAGTTACTCGGAATCAAACTATAATGCTTGTGAGTGTGTGCGAAGTTGTGTGCAAGTTGATTTTTTGGATTCTATGCAAACAATAGGTTTTCAAATTACTTCATTGGGTTCTTTTTAACATGTTTTAACTACAGCCAGTTTTGGGCACCTCTAGTGTTTTGTTTTTAGTTTTTTTAAGTTAATTTATTCGACTAGAGCCGGTTTCGGGCACCTCTAGCGATCAATTTTTTTTAACACATACTAGAGCCAATTTCGGGCACCTCTAGCGAAATTTTTTTTAGAACATGCTAGAGTCAATTTCGGGCACCTCATCCAATTTTTATTCTAATCCCCCAATTTGTTAATTATCAACCTAAGTTCACTAGAATTCCTTAAATCAATCAAACCACAACAGTGTTTTATCAAATTTAGCATCATAGTAAAATTCTAAGTTTTTCCATGGTTATCCTAGAATAAAAATTCTATCAATTAAGTGCATTGGCAAAGTCATCATCGGATATTCATCAAATCTAAGCAATTCTTGTTCCAACTAAAGGCATGACAAGCAATTTATGTATCCTAAATGTAATACTTAAGATGAATGTAACTAAACATGGTAACTACTAATAACAATCCCCCCAAACTCGAGTGAGGCATTTTCCTCAATGCGTGCATTAAAGAAAAATAAGAATAACGAAAAACAAAATGCATACGAGGACTTACTCTGAGAGTTCGTCATCGTAGATGATTAGTTTCCTTTTGGTCGGTGTCTTGATTCTCTTGCTTGAACGTGATGGTTGTTTTCTTGTTGCCGGTGGTGGAATCAATCCTCGTATGGGGTTGTCCTCATCGTCCTCTTCATCAATGTCATTGGCTTTTCGCTTGGAGGATTCAATTGGTGCGGTCTTTGTTGGTGCAATGGAGGACTCGTCCGAATCTGAAAAATCATAAAATGATTCCGTAGGAGTTGATTTGGGCATAGGTTGCTTTATCTTTGGCTTTTGCAGTGGTTGCCGCGATGCCTTTAGCTTTGGTTGTCGTGGCATCTTCAGGGTTGGTTGCCGGGGCATCCTCTGTTGTGATTACCATGGCAAGTAGTCGGTAGTGAATTTCCTTAACATAGTGGTTGTGGGTCTTGTTGTGGAAAAACAAACAAAGAAAACCTGGAAACTAAAGATAATGAAGAAAAATAAAATATCTCCTAAAAATAAAAATGACAATAAAAAGAAAAAGAAAATATTGAAAGGAGAGCATGCTCATGCATCTCCTAAAGTGACCACTTATTTGTTACGTTCCACATGGGCACCATTGTAGTGCTTTAATCTTTGTCCATTAACTTTGAATTCATGGTTGTCAGAGATGGACTTGATTATCACATCACCATGGGAGAAAGGGTTGACGACTTCGAATGGTCCCGGCCATCTTGATTTCAGCTTTCCCGGGAAAAGTTTTAGCCGAGAATTGAATAAGAGAACTAGTTGCCCTAGCATGAATTGCCGTGGCAATAGTTTCTTGTCATGCCATTGCTTTGTTTTTTCCTTGTAGATTCGTGCATTGTTATAGGCGAGTGTACGGAATTCTTCTATCTCATTGAGGTTCAACAAACGCTTTTGTCCGGCACTTTTCCAATCCATATTCACGGTCTTGATTGCCCAATATGCCTTGTGCTCGATTTCTACCGGTAGATGGCATGTTTTGCCATAGACAAGTCGGAAGGGGGACATACCTAAGGGTGTTTTGAATGCAGTGCGATATGCCCAAAGTGCGTCATCTAGTCTTAATGACCAATCCTTCCTAGAGGGATTTACAACTTTCTCGAGTATACCCTTCAATTCCCAGTTAGAAATTTCTGCTTGCCCGTTGGTTTGTGGGTGATATGCTGTGGTGATCTTGTGTGATACGCCGAAGCGTTGCAACATCTTGGAAATAAGCCTATTGTCAAAATGCTTGCCTTCGTCACTGATAATTGCTCTCGGTATCCCAAACCGTGTAAATATGTTTTTCTGCAAGAATTGTTGCACGGTCTTGGAATCGTTGTTGGGAACTGCAACTGCCTCAACCCATTTAGACACGTAATCGACGGCAAGTAGAATGTAGAGGTTGCCGAATGAAGATGAGAAAGGTCCCATAAAATCGATCCCCCATACATCGAACAGTTCAACCTCGATGATGTTCTGGAGTGGCATCTCATGTCGTCTAGAGATATTGCCCGTCCTCTGGCAACGATTACATTGCTTGTAAAAGTCTTGGGCAACTTTGTATAATGTTGGCCAATACAAACCGGATTGCAAAACTTTGGTCGCGATACGAGTTCCTCCAAAATGTCCTCCATAGGGTGAAGAATGGCATTGCCGGAGTACATTTTGTTGCTCTTCTTCAGGGACACATCGGCGTATAATCTGATCTGCACATTGTTTAAACAAAAGAGGCTCGTCCCAAAAGTAATGCTTAGCATCACGGCGGAACCGCTTCTTCCCTTGGTGAGTAATGCCATAAGGTAAAATACCACAAACAAGGAAATTAACTAAATCCGCGTACCAGGGTATTGTCGAGGCATGTGCTGTCGTGGCGACTGCTCCCAAAATTGTCGAGGCATGCGCGTCAAGGGCCGCTCCGGCGTCGAGAGTTGCCGAGGCGTGCGCGTCCATGGTTGCCGAGGCAACTAAAAGTTATTCATCCGGGAATGCATCGTATATCTCTAGATCCGTGTCCTCCTCCCCATTGCGTTCTAAACGTGATAAGTGACCGGCCACTTGATTTTCTGTTCTTTTCCTGTGTACCAATCAAATAGGATCGGAACCTGTCAAATGCGAAAACTATAGCTAGTAACTCTTTCTCCGTTGTTGTGTAATTCACTTGAGCACTATTAAGAGTTTTACTAGCGTAGTATATCACATGGAAGGTCATACCTGTGCGTTGGCCTAGGACTGTTCCTACCGCGAAATCCTTGCATCACACATGAGCTCAAAAGGTAGCGTCCAATCTGGTGGAACGACAATAGGTGCCGAGGCAAGCTTTTCCTTTAGGGTTTCGAATGCTTGGGTGCAAGAATCATCAAAATCGAAGACTTTATCCTGTTCAAGCAAATTGCACAAGGGTTTAGTGATTTTAGAAAAATTATGAATGAACCTCTTGTAAAAACCTGCATGTCCAAGAAAGCTTCGAATTCCTTTAACCGAACTTGGTGGGGGTAATCTCTCGATCACGTCCACCTTGGCTTTGTCTACTTCAATTCCCTTGGATGAAATCTTGTGGCCGAGCACTATTCCTTCATCTACCATAAAATGGCATTTCTCCCAATTGAGGACTAAATCAGTTTCTCCACATCTTGCCAACACCTTCTCTAAATTGCCGAGACAGCTGTCGAAGTCATTACCAAAAACAAAAAAATCATCCATGAAGATCTCAAGGAAGTCTTCGACCATGTCTGAAAAGAGTGCCATCATGCATCTTTGGAAGGTTGCCGGGGCGTTACACAATCCGAACGGCATCCTTCGGAAGACATAAGTACCGTATGGGCATGTGAAGGTTGTCTTTTCTTGATCTTCTGGTGTTATGGCAATTTGATTGTAACCTGAATAACCATCAAGAAAACAATAAAAGGGTTTACCTGCAAGACGGTCAAGCATTTGATCAATAAAGGGTAATGGGAAGTGATCTTTCCTAGTGGCTTTGTTTAGCTTTCGATAATCCATACAAACCCTCTAACCGGTCACAGTCCTGGTTGGAATGAGTTCATTGTTTTCATTACTTACCACCGTTATACCTCATTTTTTTGGTACGCATTGTACCGGACTTACCCATGTACTATCAGAGATAGGGTATATAATGCCGGCGTCAAGCCACTTGATGATTTCTTTCATTACAACCCCTTTCATGGCATGATTCAGTCTCCTCTGGGCCTCAATTGAAGGTTTGTGATCATCTTCCAACAAAATCTTGTGCATGCACACTGCCGGGCTAATTCCCTTCAAGTCGGCAATTGTCCACCCTATTGCCTTTTTGTGCAGCTTCAACATTTTGATTAGCTTCTTTTCCTGCTCAGGCTATAACTTAGAAGAAATAATTACAGGCAATGTATTATCGGTTCCTAAGTATGTATATTTTAGTTGCTCTGGCAATTGTTTCAACTCAAGAATCGGTGGTTGTTCAATAGAGGGTTTTTCGAGCTTACCTTCCTTACATGAGTAATCCAGTGGTTCAAAGTATGTACCTAGTCGATTGACTAGCTAATTTGCCACTTCTTGTTGTTCGTCATCGACCGGTTCTTCATATTTCTCAGGTTCCTCTTGATCGGCGATGTAGTTGCCGAGACAACTAAATTCCTCGTCGAAGTTAAACTCTGTCGTGACATGAAGAAGTTGGCATTCTTCTGGATCATCGGCATGCCTTAGTGTTTGAAACACATTTAGTTTAACTTGCTGGTCATTCACCCTTATTGCGAGTTCTTCCTTTTCAACATCGATTAAGGTTCTCCCTGTTGCTCGGAATGGTCTTCCGAGAATGATGGGTGCATGCTCATCTGCTTCACAATCCAAAACAATAAAGTCAGCGGGAAAAATAAATTTATCAACTTTTACCAGTATGTCCTCGATTTTTCCCTCTGGATGCATATAGGATCTGTCGGCTAGCTGTAGCATAACTATTGTAGGTCTTGCCTTCCTGATTCCTAGTTTCTGGAAAACTGATTTAGGCATCAAGTTTATGCTAGCCCCAAGGTCGCATAATGCTTTCCCGACATAGTGATTTCCAATAGAACAGGGTATTGTGAAACTTTCGGGATCCTTCAACTTGGGTGGCATACGATTGTGCAACATTGCCATGCACCCCTCTGTTGCGGCAACTATTTCAAACTCTCCTAGCCTTGTTCTCTTGGACACAATGTCTTTAAGAAACTTGACATAGTTTGGCATTTGTTCAATTACTTCCACCAATGGCAAGTTGATGTGGACTTGCTTTAGGATGTCAAGAAACTTCTTGAATTGGTATTCTTGCTTTTGTCGCTTCAACCTTTAGGGGAATGGTGGTGGAAGTCGGATATCTTTGATCATTTCATTGGTTTGGAACCTGATTGACGGCATTGCCGGGACAACTAGAGTTGCCGAGGCATTATCAATTGGGGTTGCCGAGGCTTGCTTATCACAAGTTACCGAAGCATCCTTATTGTTGGTTGCCGAGGCATGCTTATTGCCGATTGCCGCGGTAATTCATGGTTCAACATCTGAGGCTTTGCCGCTGGGTTCGTCATGATCTTTTTGTGGAGTTTTGTTTGATGAACGGGTTTGAGCCTCTCTAAGTTGTTGGCCACTTCTAGTGGTAATTGCCTTACATTGCTCATTGCCAGTTCCTCTTGCGACTTCAGTACCGCTAGGTAAACCTCCTTGCGGTCTAGTATTCAGATTTTGAGCAAACTGTCCGACTTGATTTTCCAATGATTTGATTGCCGCATCTTGGTTTTGCAATCTCATCTCGGTCCTGTTAATAAAAGCATCAGTTCTTTTTATGAAATTACTATTCTAAGCCATATAAGATTCAGTTTTCATCAAAAAAGCATTTAGAGAATTTTCCAAAGAACTAGATGTTGTCGGTTGTTGCTGCGACAACTGTTGCCGTGGCATATTCTGCTGGAATCCCGATGTTTGTGCATTCTGATTGTTCTGGTTTAGAGCATTGTTGGGATTACTCCATGAAAAATTTGGGTGCTTCTTCCAAGCTGGATTGTATGTATTGGACATCACATTGTTGTTCCGATTGTAATTCCCCACATAGAAGCTGGATTCCAGATTCTGCATACATTCAGAAGAATTATGGTTATCACCACATAACTCACAAAAAGAATCCATTACCTTGACCTCATGTGTGTTGTTTGGTTTTTGCATGTTCTGGACCATCTTGGTTAAAGTGGCCAATTGTGCCGAAATTGAATCTGATGATCCTAGTTCATGTATTATGGCTTGGCGTCTAACTCTTCCTCTTCTAGTAGAGGGGAATTGATAATCATTCTTGGCTAGCCTGTTTAGAATTTGCATTGCTTCCTCCGGCGACTTATCTAAGAGTATGTCATTTGCCGAGGCATCTAGCATCATCCTTGTTGGTGTATTCACGGCGTTGTAAAACATTGTTACTCGAGTCCACACCGAGAATCCGTATAGGGGGCATTTGTGTAGAAGTTCTCTATATCGCTCCCAAGCCTCGTACATGGATTCATTATCTGTCTGCCGAAAAGAAGTAATGTCGTTACGAAGCTTATCAGTCAAATTTGTAGGATTAAATCGAGCAAGGAAATTACGACAAAGATTGGTCCAAGATGCTATTGATCCGGCAGGAATGCTATTCAACCATGCTTTCGCCCTATCCCTCAGTGAATAGGGGAATAATCTTAATCGTAAGATATCGGGGGTGACTCCGTGTATTTTGAACGAGTTGTAAATCTCGAGGAAAAATTTAAGATGTTGTCATGCATCTTCAGTTGCTGAGCCGCCAAATTGACCAATGATGTTGATCATATTAAACATTACCGGTTTCAACTCAAAGTGGTCGGCTTCAATTTCAGGTGCGACAACTCCTGGATTAAGTCCATCAAGATCATCTTCAAGATAGTCTCGAATAGTTCTGTTTCGTGCAAGAATCACTCCTCCTCCTGCTGGAACATCTTGATTCATATTGCCGTCTTGATTAGCCATTGCTACTCTTATCCTTCGTCTAAGTCTTTGTAAGGTTCTTTCGATTTCTGGATCAAAGGGATATTCTGGTGTAATCGGTCTCGCCTTGGTCATATACCAATGCAAAACCAAAGTTTGTTAGCCCTTTGAATCTTAAACAAGAAAAGTAAAAAGAAAGTGCAAGAAAATAAAAACAAAGTCGCTATTGCCAATCCCCGGCAACGGTGCCAAAAACTTGTTGTGAGTGTGTGCGGAGTTGTATGCAAGTTGATTTTTCGGATTCTATGCAAACAAGAGGTTTTCAAATTACTTCATTAGGTTCTTTTTAACATGTTTTAACTAGAGCCAGTTTTGGGCACCTCTAGTGTTTAGTTTTCTTAAGTTAATTTATTTGACTAGAGCCGGTTTCGGGCACCTCTAGCGATCAATTTTTTAACACATACTAGAGCCAGTTTCGGGCACCTCTAGTGATTAATTTTTTTAGCACATGCTAGAGCTAATTTCGGGCACCTCTAGCATTCATCCAATTTTTATTCTAATCCCCCAATTTGTTAATTATCAACCTAAGTTCACTAGAATTCCTTAAATCAATCAAACCACAACAGTGTTTCATCAGATTTAGCATCATAGTAAAATTCTAAGTTTTTCCATGGTTATCCTAGAATAAAAATTCTATCAATTAAGTGCATTGGCAAAGTCGCTATTGCCAATCCCCGGCAACGACGCCAAAAACTTGTTACGCGTAATAAGTGCTACGCAATTGTGCAAGTATACACGTTGCAAGTTATAGTATAAAAGATATCGTCTCCACAGGGATTGGTGCCACTTCAAGAATCTAGTTTCTTGCACTAAAAAAAGTAAAAACACAAATAAAGGATTATAGGAGTTTTAACTAATAACTAATCTAGAAAGCAATAAATTAAAAGATTAGATGAGATCAAATAAGAGAGATAGGCTAGGTTATCGTGAGTTGAGGTGTGATAGCCGATTGGATCGTCTTGGTAAAAGAGTGCACGGGCAACTCAGTTGCCGTGGCAACTTGCACAACGGGGTTGCCTTGGCAACTAATCGATGGTTGCCTGGGCGACTAGTTGGGCAACTACTTGGGCGTCTGGGCAGCAATCTTTAAGGTTCGGCAGAGCGTTCTTCAATGGTTTCTTCTTATCCCTAAGTCGAAACTCTAGCTACTTGTGCACGCCTTGATAATACATCCCTGCGTGAATCAAGGGTGAACAACAACCAATCTTGCGCTCCTCTTAGCCGTTGAAATCCTTGACTTATTCCTAAGCCGGATTATCTTCACCATCAATAGATTGAATAAAGATCATATTCATTCGTTTCTTGAATCTAACTCTCCCGATATTAGATAAATGGATGAAGTTACGAGATCCTCTCCCAATTCACTCGCAAACAAGAATAAGAACCAAGAATGAATAAACCTTGAATAGAAAAGTGCAAACTCTTATTACCTAAACAAAATCCAATAGTTTCTCACAACCACAAAACACAATAACCATAGCCAAATAGATTTAGTTCATGGCTAGGTTCCAAAGAAACACAAGATAAGTAATCCTTAGCATGAACCCAATCGAACAAGAAAGAAAAAGATGAAGAAGGAGGCTTGTCGAAATCCTCCTTACCCTAGATGCTTGTCGAAAATTCTCCCCTCTTGCCTTCCTTGGAGTTGTCGAAATTCCCCTCTCTTGCTCTCTATGGACTGTCGAAATTCCCTTCTTATTTATAGGGCTAGGTCAAAGTCCTTCTTTGAGGAGGAAGTTAAGTTGGAATTAAATTATCTTTAAAGAATATAATTCTTTATTATAATTATATTCCTACTAGAACTTCTCCCATCTTCTTGGAATTTAATTCTTCTTTAATCTCTTCATGGAAATCAAATTCCTTTGGGTTTGGGCTTTGCTCCACGTAATCTTGGGCTTGTCTAGTCATAAATTTTGACTACCATATCACCTTTTCTCTTGTCGACAATTGCCCTGGCAACTGGCTCGGCGTCTCCTTCATGCATTGCCCTGGCAACTAGCTCGACATCTCCTTCATGTATTGCCCTGGCAACTAGCTCTAGCCTTGCTTTGGCAAGTGATCCTGCACATACACACAAAACACACCAAAGCAGCATATTTTCCCACAAAACTATCAAGTTATGTAATCAAGCTCAACGATGGAAGGAAACATGGATTAATGCATGAATGGCTAATTATGCAACTAATATGAGCCTAAGTCTAACAATAATATGAGTAAAAAGGGTAAGAAAAATAGTACTTTTGAACACTTATCATATATTATTATCATTATTAATAATATATTATTATTATGATATATTATTATTATAGGTTATATATTATTTCTACTATTACGAGTATTTGTATATGTTTATCATGATTATTTTGATAATATATACATACGTAGATTATATAGTATTATATACTATATGTATAACGTATGTTTAATATAGTTATATGTATTTATATAAGTTTGTTATTACTGTTATTATAATTCTTTTATAATTGTTATATTTTTTCTATATTAAATATATATATATATGTATATATATCTTGTACATTGTATTACTTGAATTTTAAATTAAAAATGGTTTAAGGGTTATCGTGAAAAACGTATCTCGAATGTAAGAGGTGTCACTTTCCGTTAACTTCTATGGAAAAATATCATTTTATTTCTAAACTATAATTTTTAAAATAGGTTCCTTTATTCGGAATCTAACAAGAAATTATGTCCCGGGTGTTGGGGTGTAAATTTCTTTCGAACAAAACATTTTCTGAAATATTTCAACGGGATCACAAATTTTAAATTAAATTTGAATTCTTAATTTTCGTCGTTAAGACACTAAATAACCGACGAGGTACCAATTTTGGGCGTTATGGGGGTGCTCACCCTTCTCCACACGTAACTGACTCTCGAACCTGTTTCCTGGTTTTCGCAGACCAAAACTCGTGTTTTAATAAAATAATGCAAAGACAAGTTTTATTAAAATGGCTGGGTTTTCAGGTGTTCCAATCGCACCTAAATAAAAAATGATTGGTGGCGACTCTATCCTAAACAAATATTTTCGTAAGAGCGCGTCAAGCACCCGTTGCGGCGCGGGGCCGTTGTTACAGCTTGGCGTCTCTACTGGGGATAATTTTGGGGTATCCGATCCGGCCGAGTCATCATTAGTCTTTCACTTGAGGCAAGGCTAAAAATGGATAGTCGTTTGGAAAAAGTTGAAAAAGCGTGTGGAGCTCTGAGAAACAAGGTTCAAAATCTAATTGGAAATGGCACTTTGAAATTCAACGGCGGAGTCCCCGAGATAAACTGACGTGGGGATAATGTTGGATCTGCCTGTTTAGGACACCTTTGTATCTTAAATCTCTTTTCGAGTAATGCATGAACAAACCTTTTGCCTAGGCCCGAAGGCAATAGGGAATCTTTTTTAAGGGCATATATGCATTTCTACAAACTTTTTTAAATGTTAACTTATTCACATGTCATGATTTTTCCATACGTATATTCATATATGGATATAGGGGCCCTATTTTTGAAAAATCACATCTTTGAAAGAATAAATACTCTTTGCTCATTCATATAAGCATCTTGCATAACTAAGAAACAAAAGATTTTTGCATTACTCTTTATAGAGATTTAAAGTACAGGGACCCAAGGCATGTGTCTACTTAGAACAAGAGCTTGAAGCATTCGGAGGTATCCAAAATATATAAGCTCGAGAATAAATAGGGCATTTGAGCTCCAATCAATGGTGAATTCAATATTCCTCGAGAAGAAGAAACGATATGACGTTGACAGAGACCATTCAACTTAAAAATTCAAATTCAGAATGGGAACAACGAAATTTAGGGGACAAACTTTTGCTGGGGCAAATTTTGAACGAAAATCAAAATATTAAGCCGAGCCAGAAAAAGAGAACTTCTGCAAGTATTCTATGCATCTTCATTCATCGTGAGGGCATACATGAAAGCATATACATCGCTGCATCATCAAACAGGTTCATGCATCATGGCATCTAGCATTGATAATTCGAAAATTCCGACAAAAATTCCATGCATCTTTGCATTATCATAAAAGCATCCATATGCATGTCATCTGCATAAATACATTACCGAAAACTAACTTTGCATATGTCACTCAGAACAATTTTCTGAAATCACGTCCTTCCATAATGACATTTTCCTCAGAACGAGAATTTCTTAATTCTATCCTTTCTTAAGGACATTTTTCTCAAACAAGTAATTTCTTAATTTCGTCATTCATAAGGATTTTTTCCTCAAAAAAATAATTTCTTAATTCAGTCATTCCATAAGGACTTTTTCCTCAAAAACAGGAATTTCTTAATTCCATCATTTCTTAAGGACATTTTTCTCAAACTAGTAATTTCTTAATTCTGTCCCTCCATAAGGACCTTTTCTTCAAAAACATGAATTTCTTAATTCCATCTTTTCATAAGGATACTTTTCTCAAAAAAATAGGAGTTTCTTAACTCTGTCATTCCATAAGGACATTTTCCTCAAAAACAAGAGTTTCTTAATTATGTTCTTCCTTAAGGACATTTTTTCTCAAACTCGGGATTTCTTAATTTCATCATTTCTTAAGGACGTTTTTCTGAAAACATGAATTTCTTAATTCCATCCTTTCATAAGGATACTTTTCTCAAAAAAGAAAAATAGTTTCTTAACTATGTCATTCCATAAGGACATCTTCCTCAAAAACATGAATTTCTCAATTCCATCATTTTAAGGATATTTTTCTCAAAATAGGAATTTCTTAATTCCATCCTTTCTTAAGGATACTTTTTCTCAAACTCGAAATTTCTTAATTCCTTCCTTTCTTAAGGGCGTTTTTCTCAAAACATGAATTTCTCAATTCTATCCTTTCTTAAGGACGTTTTTCTCAAAACCGAAATTTCTTAATTTCATCCTTTATTAAGGACATTTTTTCTCAAAACATGAATTTCTTAATTTCATCATTTCTTAAGGACGTTTTTCTCAAAACAGGAATTTATCAATTCCATCTAGAAAAACGGGAATTTCTCAATTCCATCCTTTCTTAAGGACGTTTTTCTCAAAATAGGAATTTCTCAATTTCATCCTTTCTTAAAGACGTTTTTCTCGAAACGAAAATTTCTTAATTCCATCCTTTCTTAAGGACCTTTTTTTCAAAACTTGAATTTCTTAATTCTATCATTTCTTAAGAACGTTTTTCTTAAGACATGAATTTCTTAATTCCATCATTTCTTAAGTCCGTTTTTCTCAAAACAGGAATTTCTTAATTCCATCATTTCTTAAGGACATTTTTCTCAAAACAAGAGTTTCTTAACTCCGTCTTTCCATAGGGACATTTTTGTCAAAAACGAGAATTTCTTAATTCCATCCTTTCTTAAGGACTTTTTTCTTAACTTCCTCATTCCATAAGGACATTTTTCTCAAATCGATTTTTTTTTAATTCCATCATTTCGTAAGGATACTTTTTTCTCAAAAAATATGAGTTTCTTAACTTCGTCTTTCCATAAGGACATTTTTCTTAAAAAACAGGAATTTCTTAAATTTTATCCTTTCATAAGGATATTTTCTTTAAAACATGACTAGCATCCCTAAACACGGATGAACATATCAATGTCGTCAACAAATTTCAACATCCTTAACACAATAAGTGGGGCAAGTATTGTCTGGCGTCTTTAACCAAGAAGGTCCTATCTCGCCTGTAATATGGTGCAGCGGATCAACTAACTCTCTTACAGATTATGTCTCTTCGACAAACGGTGGAACAAATCAAACACACTAATCATCTCATCTCCTTGAAGTGGCAGCGGAATGGGTACACCAACAAGTTTATCTCCCTGAAGTGGAAGCGGAATGAGCACGTCAGCAGTTTCATCTCCCTGAGCTTGTAGCGGAATGAGCACGACAACAATTTCATCTCCCTAAATTTGCCAAAAAAAGAAAAAAGAAAAAAAAAGCTTTATTCAGATCACGCCTCTTCGTCCGAGTGGAAGCCTGATCAAAACTCTCATCTTCCGATCCTGTCTCTTCGTCAGTGATGTAGATGGATCGAAACCATTTTGACAAGTCCAACAAAAGTATTGGCACAACGTGCTTAAACACGGTAAAGTTTAAGATAATGGACAATTCAAATGTCCATAAAAATCTATTTTCACGAATGGTCGAAGGAAAATAAATCCTTTGAAAACCTAATGTCATATTGGTACAAACTGATTGTACCCAAGGGAATGGTACAACTAGCCCGGAGCAAACGGCTACCGGTAAAGGCAAATCAAATCTGTTGATCCTTGTGCATTTAGGAAAAATGCAAAAAAGATCTATGAGCTAAGCTCTGGATCAAAACTTGCTAACTTTCAGTCTTGCGTCTTCATCGGTGTTGTAGCTGGGCCAAGTCATTTTGACAAGTCCAACAGAAATGTTGGCACAACATGCTTAAACACGGTAAAGTTTAAGATAATGAATAATTCAAATGTCCATCGAAAATCCATTTTCACGAATGGTCGAAGGAAAATAAATCCTTTGAAAAATCCAATGTCATGGTAAAAACTGATTATACCCAGGGGAGTGGTACAAATAGCCCGGAGCAAACGGCTACCGGTAAAGGTAACTCAAATCCGTTGATCTCTGTGCATTTGGGAAAAATGCAAATGAGATATGTGAAGCTCTGAATCAAAGCCTGTCAACTTCCGGTCCTGCCTCTTCAGCGATATTGTAGCTGGGCTAACCCTTCATCGTTCGATCCCGTGTCTTTACCAGAGTTGCAGTTGGATCAAGTTTTGCAGACCTTACCTCTCCGTCAGTGTTGCAGTTAGGTTAAATTTTCTTCATGCGTTGCGTCGTCGTCAGAGTCGTAGCAAGCTGAGCGCATTTTGTCTCCTCCAACGGATCACCTCTGGTTTTGTCTTCCCCAACGAATCCTCTATTTTGAAGATTTTTGTTTATGAGAGCGGCAAAGAAGATCAAATGAAGCTCAAGAAGAAGCGGTGGCCATAGAGGGAACCCAAACCTGACCAGACAAAAATGGTCATCTTTTAGTCTTTGCTCTATTGTCGTTACACAATAACGAGCAAAGAAGGGCAGCTGTAGAAGCCCATTTTGTCCAGGCCTACAAACCCAACAACCCAATTAAAATACAATAAAACCCAAACTCTTTTACAAATCAACCAAATACCCATACCCAATATACCCACAATAAACCTAGATACCCAAAATAATTAAATAACCTATTTTATTACAAAAATACCTAATTGCAAAACTACCCTTTAACCTAAAATACAAAACCCTAGCCAGTATACCCACTTTAAGTCGCCGCCTCACCTAAGCCTCAAGACGCCGCCATCGAGCCAAGCCGCACCGCCCTTGCCTTTCCAGCTCACGCGCGTGGCCGCCACGTGCGGCTCTTCAAGTGCCTCGTAGCGCCACGCGTCACTCCACCGACCGGCCACCGCCCAACGTCTACTCCACCGCCCTGCAAAAAGCAAACAAAATAGAGATAAACATTAGATTTTTTAATATCTACAGGGGTTATAAAAACCCATCTAATGTATTCAAAAGGAGGAGTTTTACGGTTGAATAAAATAGAGAGGGTTCGAAACAAAAAAGAACCAAAAGCTTTGCATGTTCTTTCGTATATTCGAGTATAAAAAAACACAAGAAGATCGAAGCAAAAGAAAAGGTAAAAAATATATAAGTCGAATATATGTTTTCTCAAATTTACAAAAATTGAGGAAGATTAGGAAAAAATCAACCTGAAATTCGGCTTTAGGACCAAAATCCGAGACGTTTGGTGTCTTTGCATGAACTCCGGCCACCGCGAACGGTAGTTGCCGTCGCCGACGAAAGGGGGCCGACGCGGTGGCCGACGACGTCTCTTGGCTCTGGCAGAATAAGGGGAAGAGAGGATTGAGAGAGTATTATGGTTTTTTTTTCTATCAAAGTGAAGAAATAAATTTTTTTGGGCAATTTTGGACATTTAAGGCAACACCAAAACGACGTCGTTTTGGTGCCGGCCTTTAAGGCTCAAAACAACGTCGTTTTGATATCCGACCTACATACCAACCCGACCCGGCCATAGGATCCGCGCACTTTTAAGGAAGGGGGAATTGCATGCACAGTCATTCCTTTTCCGTATCCTTTACATTTCGGTCCTTCAGTTTACATCCTCTTATATTTTGATAACTGTTTTTGCTATTTATTAATACTATACATGTGTTATTATTATGTATATTATTTTAATATAATATCTAATAGCACAAGTAAAATTTTCTAAAGTGTAATCTAGCGTGTAATATATATGTATGTAAAGCATGATATATATGTAAACTATATTTATATATATAGTATTATATTTAATCATAATATATATATATATGTAAAATATGATACAAACATAAATTACAATATATAATTTCCTTATACACGTATGGTCACTTATGTATTTCTCGGCATTTTTGCCACTGTTTTACCTTTTTTATTATATTGTTATATTATATATATATATATATATCTTTTTATATGTTGCTATTTATATGTTCTTATATATATTAGCCATTATTATGTATATTATTATCTTTATTATTA
This sequence comes from Hibiscus mutabilis, assembly GCA_019671005.1. Taxonomy (NCBI): domain Eukaryota; kingdom Viridiplantae; phylum Streptophyta; class Magnoliopsida; order Malvales; family Malvaceae; genus Hibiscus; species Hibiscus mutabilis. The sequence continues at coordinate 48,508,166 of CM033729.1, forward strand.
ATATATTATTATTATTATTATGATATATTATTATTAGAGAAAAACTTTGATACACAGGCCGTGTAAACTTTAGTTTACACGTGCCTTTTAGTTTTAAGGGTTAGGGTTTTAGTTTAGGGTTTAGGGTTTAGGGGTTTTGGTTGTATGGTTTAGAATTTAAGGCTAGTGTTTAGAATTTATTGCATAGGGTTTAATGTTTAGGGTTTAGTTTTTTAGAGTTAGGGTTAGGAATTTAGGATTTGGGTTTTTATAGTGTAAATACACATGCTTGTGTAAAATTAATTTTACTATGCCTGTGTATCAAAGTTTTACCCTTATTATTATAAGTTATATATTATTTCTACTATTACTAGTATTCGTATATGTTTATCGTGATTATTTTGATAATATATACATACGTAGATTATATAGTATTATATACTATATGTATAACATATGTTTAATATAGTTATATGTATTTATATAAGTTTGTTATTACTGTTATTATAATTCTTTTATAATTGTTATATTTTTTCTATGGGTAAAACTTTGATACACAGGCTGTGTAAAATTAATTTTACTCAAACATGTGTATTTACACTATAAATTAAAATTAAACCTAAACCCTAAAAAATTAAACCTCAAACCCTAAACCCTAAATTTTAAATACTAACATTAAATTCTAAACCCTATAACCCAAACCCCTACACTCAAAACCCTAAATTAAGCCCCTAACCTCTAAAACTAAAAAGTCTATGTAAATTAAATTTTACACAGACTGTGTATTGAAGTTTTTCTCTTTTTCTATATTAAAAATATATATATTTATATATGTATATATATCTTGTACATTGTTTTACTTGAATTTTAAATTAAAAATGGTTTAGGGGTTATCGTGAAAAACGTATCTCGAATGTAAGAGGTACCGCTTTCCGTTAACTTCTATGGAAAAATATCATTTTATTTCTAAACTACAATTTTTAAAATAGGTTCCTTTATTCGGAATCTAACAAGAAATTATGTCCCGGGTGTTAGGGTGTAAATTTCTTTCGAACAAAATATTTTCTGAAATATTTCAACGGGGTCACAAATTTTAAATTAAATTTGAATTCTTAATTTCCGTCGTTAAGACACTAAATAACCGACGAGGTACCAATTTTGGGCGTTGTAGGGGTGCTCACCCTTCCCCACACGTAACTGACTCCCGAACCTGTTTACGCAGACCAAAACTCGTGTTTTAATAAAATAACGCAAAGACATGTTTTATTAATATAACCGGATTTTCAGGTGTTCTAATTGTACCTAAATAAAAAATGATTGGTGGCGACTCTATCCTAAACAAATATTTTCGTAAGAGCGCGTCAAACACCCGTCGCAGCGCGGGGCGTTGTTACAATACGTACTGTGGAGCAAGACGGGAAAACCATCAAACTTCAAATTGTTCGTTTTTACGGTTTTTGGCTCTTTAATTTGTTACTTCGAAAATTTTCTGACCTAGGTTCTTCCGAGTAATGTCTAAGAAATTGAGCAGTCTGACCACCTACTTTTTTCCATTTTTATTTTATAATTTAGTCCTACTATGTACAGTGGGACACTGCCGAACAAGAAAGATTTAGGACAATCACTAGTAGCTACTACCGTGGGGCTCATGGCATAACAGTGGGTGATATTTTCCTTTCTAGATTTTCTCTTGTTTATTTTCCCCCTTTTTATGCTACTTATAACTTTTTTAATCTTCTTTCCTTTGTACTGCTGGCTCCTCTGTTAGATCGTTTATGATGTGACCGACCAAGAAAGCTTCAACAATGTCAAGCAGTGGCTGAGTGAGATTGACCGCTATGCTAGTGATAATGTTAACAAATTACTGGTTGGAAACAAGTCTGATCTTGCAGCAAATAGAGTTGTGTCCTACGAAACAGCCAAGGTATTTTCCAATTTGAAATATATAGCATAAATTTGTCTTTTTGCGTAGAACCTTGCAGGTTTATTTCAAGGAAGAGCTCTGTAATTGTCAAATTGTAATTGTTGGTGTTTTACTGCATTCTTGGCCCGATTCCTGATTCCCTTTTAATATTGCTGCTTTCTTCTTTCAGGCATTTGCAGATGAAATAGGCATACCTTTTATGGAAACCAGTGCAAAAGATTCCACAAATGTCGAACGAGCTTTCATGGCCATGGCGGCCTCCATCAAGGATAGGTATCTCCATAGCCTTTCTATTCCAATTAGCTTTAACCGTAGCACATACCACGATACTAATGCCAAAAAGGTCTATCGTGGTAAACAAAAAGTTATTGCAGTTCTAGAACTCTATGTACAATTGAGTGGTAGCAGTACCAATTAGAAAAAATCCTCTAGATCGACAACACAAACTCATTGCTACGAAATTTATGACAAAATCTTGGTCTCTATTGATTGTCGGTTGCATTAGTGTGTTCAGCTCAGTCTTTAATTTGGCCTGCCTCTTAATGCAGAATGGCAAGCCAACCGGCCATGAACAATGCAACGCCTCCGACGGTACAGATCCGGGGTCAGCCTGTTGCACAGCAGGGTGGCTGCTGCTCTTCCTAAAGACAAAGGTTGACGGTGTGTTACGAGCTCTGTTTCTTATGCAGTATGCTGCCTTTGGTGGCGTGTAAGATTTATGTGTTTCTTAACTCGATAGGTTTATTGAACTTATTTGGTCGGGACCAACCTCATTTAGAGGATCTAATTCATTTCTACATGCTTGTTAATGTGAATGGCTTGTACAATGTTGTAGCGACCTAAAAATTTTCGAAATTCAAAATTTAAAGTCAAATGAGATCGTTAGAAGAAAGAGTAATAGGTTTCATTTTGTTTCCGGGAAAAATATTTGGAAAATAGGAGAGTCCTTAAAAAAATTCGTATTTTTGAAAATGGTAAAACTTGGAGTCGCCATCGGCCACTGAGGTAGGTCGGATACCATAAGAATCAGAGATTCGCTTGAAAGCAGGTTTGAGAGTCGGTTACGGATGGGGAAGATTTTGACATCCCCATACCGCCCAAGAATTGGTACCAAATGAAAAAATAATTACCTCTTTGTTAATATTAAATTTTTCGAATTAAAGTTACGATTAAGTTAAGATCTAGTTATACGTGCAAGTAAATTTAAAGAGCCTTGTTATTCAAGAGTAAATCGAAAAATCACCACCGCTACGTTTGGTACTGGCTACGTTTACTTCCGAATAAAAGGGTACCGCATTAACATATTTTAATATACGAATGCAACATAGCATGGCATCTCAAATAAGCATAAACATGACAAATATAAATAAAGACAGAAAATAAAAGCATGAAACAAATGTACAAATGATAGAACCAAACATCAAATATTAAAACACTATACCATGTGAAAATTATAGTAAATACATATAGCAAAGTACTATACATATATATCTATAAATATATATACGTATAAATATATATATATATATAAAGTTAGGTTTTGGCAGTAGCCATATTTATTTATTTATTTATATTATATGTTATAATATACATGAAACATATGATATATACATTATACATATAAACCATATATTATATACTGTATAAAAATCATATATTATATTATCATATATTATAAAACAATTATATAATATATACACACGTATTTAATACATATACGATTACAAAGGAAAAAATATATATATATATATATATATACAGATTTATGAACAAAAAAACCAAAAAATATATTTTTTAATATTATATACATACTAATATAAGTTATATTATATATGAAAAATCTAAAAACAATTTAGAAAAAAAGCATGTATACACGTTAATACATACACTATATCACGTATAAAATACTAAAACGGTTTATTATAAAAATCCATATATAAATAACAATTAAAAAAATACGATATAACTACACGGATATACAAATCTAAGCTACATAAACAACACAAATCAATTAAGACACACAAATACGTACCAACATGAACATATACACAATCATAAATTTAAGAGGAAAAAAATCGAATTGGGTTAAAAAACATACATAAACATTTAGATAAACAAAAAAACATAGACTGAAATTAAAAGATGCATGGTGATGAGGGACATGACTCAAATAAACCAATGGATTCGGGGGACCAGATGGAAATTTTGCCGCTAAAATTAGGACTGAAATGCAATAAAAACCAAAGCTTTAAGGACCATAAGAGAATTAAGCCACTGAAAAGTCGGATTTAATTGAAAGACAGGATGAAATTACAAGATCGAGCAAAATATCGAGGGTTGCGGGCCTAATTACAAAACGTGGAATGGCCTAAAAGTTAACGTGAAATCACGAAGTGGCTTAAGGGAAATAAAGCCATTTTAAAAAGCTTAATCCTGATGAAATTGGGGCGAAATTGTGAGGTTTTGAAAACTTGTAAAGACTGGTATGGTTATTTTGAAAGGCGGAGGTCCTTTGGTTGTGAAAAGGGAGACGCGAAGGGACTCATAACGCAAATAAACCGTTTTTAAATGAAAAGAATAAAAGGCCATTTTGGCCTAAATAACCCCTCTGTTGGCAAAAAAAGGAAAGTAACCGATTTGAACTCCCTACCCTCCTTCTACCTCCGGCTAGGGTTTGATAACCCAGCAAAACACCAAGCCAACTGCCATATCGGCCGCCGATATTTTGTATCGGCCACCCTAAAAGAAAACCCCCTCTTTTTTTAACCTTTGAAACCAGACCTGAAGCCGACCCCTCTTTAAAAACAAACTAACTGGGATCCCTTTTTTGAGAACTAAGAAAGTCAAAGAGAATCCCTACATTGTCTCGGCTCACCCTTGGAGGCGCGAAGGCCACAAGTTTGTCACCGAAAAAGGATGCGGTCACTAGGAAGACGAGGGTAAACTCTCAAAACCCTAGATCTAAGATGCATGCCTTGAAAATGAAAATAATACCTTAAGAGTTTTTTTTCGCTTTTCTCTAAAAAAATTTTGTATATTGCTTGTTGAATTTTTACAACCGTTTAGGGGTTTCATTTATAGCCACTTTACTGATTTACATGAAATATTGAAAAACAACCCCAAAATTTTTTTATTGGTTGTCTGCTTTTATCTTGATTGTATTCGTCTCGCATTCTGAAATTATTGTTGTTTGTTGCTTATGCTGATCTAAGGTCTGATCTGTTTGTCTCTATTTTGCATGCGCTGCTGTAGTTGCCGGTGAGGGAGAGACCAAACAGAGAGCAGTGGTCGTACTATTATCTGAAGAGTCAGACACGAGGTGAGTGGCAGAGAAGGAAAGCTAGATCGTCCCGCGCGTAGACTCCACGTTTACGTGGGTAAACAGATGAGCCGAGCGATATTGTGCACTCACGCGTGGGGAAGAGGGAGAGCCGCGCGTGTGGCGCGTGTGGAATCTTGAACCTTCCATGCTTTTATCCTGGACCGTTAGATCTATTTCAGATCTAACGGCTGGGAGCCGGCTGCGCAGAGGACAAAAGATGATGTTAAGTTATTTTCAATTAGGGTTTTTTGTTTTTGGGCAGATTAAATTTTAAGCTTGGGCTTTAAACGAGCCGGACTTGTATAACACTTTTTGGGTTTTTACAACTGTAAAAATAAATTTTAGGCTTTTGTTATTTAATATGATTTAAATTTTGTTTTTTTTCTGTTCCTGTTTAATAATAATAATAGTAATTATATAATATAATATAATAGTATTAGAATAATAGAACAATGTAATAATAATATAAGGTAATAATAGTAATTATATTAATATAATAATATACTAATACAATAATAATACTCGTAATAATAATAATAATAATAATAATAATAATATAATATTAATAATATAGTAGTATAATAATAGAAGAAATAATAATAATATATTTTTATGTTTTTTTTTCTCTTTCAAATCATAATAACATATAGTAATGTATAATCATAACAAACTAATAGTAATAAGTATAATAATTATAATAACACTAAGTATACTAATAATATTTTTAGGTTTTTTAATTATAAATAGATAGTAGTAATGAAGAAAAAATACTAATAGTATTTTTGGAATTTTTAAACATAATGACATATAATATAGTATAGTAATACCAATAACAAATATAGTATATTAATAATAATAATATTTTTGGTTTTTTTGCATTAATAAATCATAAATATAATATTAATTAATAATGTATAAAAGGTAATAATAATCAAAGCTCACTATTTCAAATATTCACAAAAATAAAAACGGATTAACACCCATAATTCAGAAGATATTGATGTTTGATTTCACGTTTTCTTGTGTTGTACCAAAAATAATGTTGTCAATCTGACAAAAATTAACCTGAAATAATGTCGTCAATTTGACAAAAAATAACATATTATGATTACCAATGAGTTGGTCCAAGTAGTAAGCAGCTTGATATCGCTTAATCAGATCTCGAGTCTGAAAGTCTGAGGCCTATGCAATAAATTCTCGCTGGGAGATTTATGTACTAAAATTAGGTGGAAGACCGTGTCGATCCGGATTAGTCAGGGTTAAGTCTTAGAACCGGGAGGGCAACTAAAAAAATTGAACATATTCATCCATGTGATTGATAATATAATTGATATGCTGTTTGATTGAGAGTCAGACAAGATAAAACAAGAATCATATAATAAATATTTTCAAATTGATTTTGGTGACGAAAATATAAAATTTTAAGCTAACAATTATTGCAGTTTCAAAAAATATAAAAAATTAAAGAGGACGTGCTTCACTTCTGCTTGTAATTTAATTTCAGCTTTCTATATAATAACATAACGTGCCAAGAGGTCCCTTGCCATCCTCCTTTGTCTTTCCTTCTCTTAGGCTCTAAAACATGGCTGTTGCAGCTGCTCTCCTCCTTCTCCTCCTGGTGGCTCCGGCAGCTTATGCAGTGCAACACACCGTCGGAGACAGCAGTGGCTGGACCGAAACCGTTGATTACTCTGATTGGGTTCGAGGGAAAACATTCACAGTAGGCGATACACTCTGTAAGTTGCTATTAATAACCAAGGCAATGTATGTGTGTGTGCTTCATTTTCAAAACATGAACCAAAAACTTGAATGTGACCATTTTGTTTCTCTATGAATAAATATGTACAGTGTTTAACTACGATAGCAGCCACCTGGTGGATGAAGTAACCCGAAGTGACTATACCAATTGCGAAACCGGGAATGCTATCGACTCCCACAATGATGGAAACACGGTCATTACTCTGTCCAAAGCAGGGACAATGTATTTTATATGCCCCGTGCTAGGTCATTGTTCTTCAGGCATGAAGCTAGCCGTCAATGTTGTCGCGGCCGGTGGAACTTCGCCTGCCACCCCATCTACACGGTCCGGTTCAATTACTCCTAGTGGAGCGACTTCCGTCGTGAATAATGATTATGTGCTAGGTTTTTCGCTCGTGCTGGGGATTGTACTTGCGGTTATGTGTTAGGGGAGAGGCAGTGCTATTGTTAATAATATTGTTATTGGCTTATCTTGCCTGAGTGGTAAGAAGCAATGATGAATAAACGAAAGGGCATAGGGAAAATCATTATTGATTTCAAGAGTTTTAATATGGTTTAAATTATGAATTAATATTTGATGTACTAGACAAATGAGCTTCATTTTTCTTCAATTGTCGTGTTATTCTTAAATATTAATTTTGTTCAGTCGTAGTATTTGTGTCTACAAAGGAGCTTATGGTAGTTTATGATGTAGGGTAAAATTTTGATACACAACATGTTTTACGCAAGCATGTATATTTATACTATATGTTATATTTTGATTTAAATTCTAATTGGTAATTAAATTGAGTTTTATTATAATTCTAATGGTTGAAGATTCCTTGGTAAGTAAGATTTATTTTAATGAGTAAATATCTATTTTAGGTAAGAGATCTTATTGAATAAGATTTTTTGTGACCAAGTAATTGGGTTTATAAATATAAACTAGGTTTAACCTTTTGAATTATGAGACAATGAGAGAGAATTAATTTGGAGAGATGTAACCACTTTTAGGTTCTATACAACTTTTGTGACCATGTTGTAGAGATGGATATTGTAAATATGTTGGGAATAGTGTTTTGGTTCTACCGTGTTTTGGGATACATGAGATATCATATATTTGTACTCTCTGTGATCTCTACGTTGATGGTGGATTGTTCATTTCTCTCGTCTGTAGAGTTAGGCTATGCTAAACCACACTAAATCTTGTCTCATGTGCATGTATTGGTCTATGTTTTTATCGCTTTGGTTATTTTGCCGCATATCAAATTCCTAACACTTTAAAACTTAAATCTTAAATTCTTAACCTTAAACCCTAAAACTCTAAACCATATACCCTAAGTTCTAGATCGTTAAACTTTAAACCCTAAATTAAACCCATAATCCATAAAACTAAAAAACTTATATAAACTTTACAAAATCTGTGTATCAAAGTTTTTTTAAGATATTAAACAAGAAATTAAACCATTATTGATGTTTAGTGAATCTAATAGTAAGAGTATTTTGATGTATTTTAAGTAGGGTCTGAAATCTAAACATTGTAAATGGAAAAAATAATATTTTTATAGAACGTACTCGTAAAATAAAGACATGTCCTTATTCGAATCTAGATTTAATCTAAACTTTTATAACGGCCAAACATCTAAAAACCCCTGTTTAAAGAAAATTACTATAAGAAAAGAATAATTTTTTTGGTAAATTGTTGTTTTTTGGGTAAATTTTTTTAGTCAGTTTTGAATAACTTTAACACGCTTAATTTATAAACTACCAACACCAAGACACCATTATGTTCACAAGAGAAACAAGAGTCATGTAATAGATTTATTGGTGCTAAAAATAGGAAATTTTTTTGATACATAATCTATGTAAATTTTATGTTTGTAGATTTAGAATTTAGGGTGTTAATTTAAGGTTTAGAGTTTAGAATTGATGATTTATGGTTAAAATTTAGGGTTTAGGGTTAGAATTTAGGTTTTAGGCTTTTAGATTTTAGATTTTAGAGAAGGATTGTATAATATTTTTATACAATTTGTGTATTAAAATATAATCCACCCTAAATTCTCTAAACCTTAAACCTAAACCTAAACCCTTACATTAAACCTTAACACTAAACCTTAAACATATTATTTTTTAATGTTGGGTATACAAAGGGACATCGAAAAATGATAGATGATTTCTATTTGATATGGACAAAAATCCCCTGCTCTATTTCGGTGTCTATTTTTATGTCTTAACACTAAAAAGTCAATTCTAAGTCATAACCCTAAATTTTAAACCTTAAAAAACATCTTATCCTAAATTCTCTAAATCTTAAATCTAAACTCTAAATTTAATTTTTTAATGTTAAAACATAAAAAAAAAAATATTCTGAAAATATAGGCCAAATTTATGATGACACGAGCTGTCTGAATTTTGATTGATATTAAATTTCAATATTGATTTCGAATAATCTCTTTCCTTTCGTTTGATAAAAAGGAAAAAAAAAGTATTTCTCCTCACGTGTACTCCAACAACTTACGTCGTGCACACACAATCAATCAATCATAGATGTATTTTCTACGCTCTGTATCAGGTTTTTGATTTTGTCTGAACTGTTTGTTTCAATTCGATTTAGCTCTTTCGTTTTTTCGCATTAAGGACTAGTTTGATATTGTTTTTGAAAAGTGTGATAAGAAAATATTTTTAAAATTTATTTTAAAAATATTTTTAAATTGTTTAGTTTAAAATTTAAGTATTTAGAGTTATTGTTAAAAAATACTTTTGAGTATATAAAATATTTATTTTAAACATGGTATAATAAAATAAAATTACTTAATTTAGATGCAATTTAAATTTGTTAAAATATGATATACGAAATATATCAACTTAAATTATTATAAAATTAGGCTTAAGGGTTTAATAAGCTCTTAAACTTTTTAAAAAAAATCAATTAAGCCCCTAAATTTTTTTGCACCCAATTAAGCCCTCAAACTCAAGAAAAAAATCAATTTGGTCCTTTGACCAACGTTGACCGTTAAATTTAACGGGTTTTTTCTTAAATCTTCTCGGCATGTGTCGCAACAGGATAATGCCACTTGACATTTTAAAGAATTTTTAAACTTTAATTTAAAAAATATATATATAAAAATCTGAAAAATTTAAAAATTTTAAATATATAAAAATGAGAAAAAAATCTAAAAAATATTTTTTCAGTTTTTTATGTATTTTTTATATATTTTTTTATAATTGTATAATAATATTTAATACTTTTAATTTTTTAAAATATTTTAATCTTTTGAAAAATTATTATTTATTATTTTAAATAACTTTCGGAATTAAAAAATATTTTTTATATTTTTAAAATAATTTTCCAGAATTTAAAAAAAAAATTCTGAATTTTTATATATTTTTTAAAATTTAAAGTTTAAAAATTCCTAGAAATGACAAGTGATATTATCCTATTGCTTGCTACACATGCCAAGAAGATTTAAAAAAATCGTTAAATTTAATGGTCAAATGTCAAATCAATTTTTTTCTTTTGAGTTTGAGGGCTTAATTTGGTGCAAAAAAAAGTTTAGGGGCTTAATTGATTTTTTTGCAAAAATTTAAGAGCTTATTAAACCCTTAAGACATAAAATTATAAAAACAATTATTAGTAATATTTGATAAATGAAATATAAATTTTAATTTTTAAATAATTAATATAATTTCTTTGTAAAAACTTATTCGAATATATAAAATATGATATACGATATATATTACAGTAAAATTGTTTGCTATAGACCATTTTCTCCCAATTGTCTAGTTTCAAAGTATAATAGCTGGATGGGTGTATTTGTAATTTTATCAAAACGCAAGAAAAAAAATCTAGAAGCACCTCCCATGCAGCTTCTACGTTTGAGTCCATTATGACTTCTGCGCGGTAATTTTTGAATCCAAAAATTAACCGTTCGTTAAAGGATTTTAGTGGAAACGGGTGTAAAGGCGCTTTTTAAAAAAGATAAAGTTGAGACCAAACAAAGTATTGAAGGCCCAGGAATTTTTGGGTGGGCCAGAAATTTACCCAAATAGATTAACAAACTAATCCATCAACAGATCGGGAAATTCCCTTCCAGTTCAGTAGAATTTGTGCTCTTTGAATTCGGCGAGAGAGAATCAGAACAGAGGGAAAGCAATGGCGGCCGAGGAAGACGGCGGAGAGTTCTACCTGCGTTACTATGTGGGTCACAAAGGGAAATTCGGACACGAGTTTTTGGAGTTCGAGTTCAGGCCAGACGGTAAGCTCCGATATGCTAACAATTCCAACTACAAAAACGACACCATGATCCGCAAAGAGGTCTTCCTCACCCCCGCCGTTCTTAAGGAATGCCGCCGCATCATCGCCGAGAGCGAGGTTCCTTTTCTTTTCAACATCTTCCTATGCCATAATTTTGCACTTTTTTTCTTCTTGAATTCAATTCTTTCCTTCTTACCGAACGGAATCTTAGGGTTTTATAGGAACATGAGTGAAATTAATAAACTTTTTTTGCACGGGAAAATATAGATGTTCTGTTTGATAAGTTAAAAGATTTAGTTTTTGAGTTGATAATTGATTATTTATGTCATTTATGGTAGGTTGGGGTTGATGTAGTGGTGGGGTTTTATATATGGTTTTGTCATTTATGTAGAGATAATGACGAAGACGATGATTAATCATCTTATTTGTACTGGAAAATTAGATTTTGTTTTTGGGGTCAATTTATGGAATTTTCTGTTTTTAGCGTCTCAAATTTCTCATTGTTTTTCCCCAGGCTGAATTATAGTCTAGGTAAGCGAAACCGTGGCCACATTATACTTTTTTGTAGATAATTGATTGCTTCTTTGATTTATGGTAATTTGGGGTTCATGTATTGCACAATAGGGCTTAATTTGCTTGCTTGGTTGTTTGAGTGTAGATAATGAAGGAAGATGATAACAATTGGCCAGAGCCAGACCGCGTCGGGCGGCAGGAGCTCGAGATTGTGATGGGGAATGAGCATATCTCTTTCACAACTTCAAAGATTGGGTCCCTGGTTGATGTTCAGAGCAGTAAGGATCCCGAAGGTCTTCGCATATTTTATTATCTTGTTCAGGTCAGTAAGTTCATATACAATATCTTCTTCATTCATTAGATGCTTGGGTAATTGGAATCCTGCCAGACTTGGCTTATCTCCACTCTTATTGATTGCCGTTTTTATGTTACTGAAGGACTTGAAGTGCTTTGTTTTCTCTCTTATTTCGCTCCACTTCAAGATCAAGCCTATTTGAAGAATGGATGATGATGTGTAAAACCCTCTGCCATGGAGAGGATGGATGTTTCTGCTTTTGAATTGGTATAAGGCTTCCATTTCCGTTTTACATTTGTTCTCATTGCAATTCTTAAAATGGATGAGCTAAGTCTACTGTATGGCTGTATTGTAAAAGTGGCTTTGGAATTACATAATATGAAAGCTTTTATTAGTGTGTACTTGTTTGGTTTTTAGTGTTCCAAATTAAAATCTTTTCCACCATTGACAATATAATTCATTGGATAATTTTGTTTAAGTTGAATAACGTTTTACATATAAATTACCTTATAAATTCACCCTTCCATGAGAATGGAGACTTTGGTATCTTTTCAATTGGAATTTTTTTAATACAATATCTAAACTATCCATAATTTTTATCATAATAGGGATGAGTGTTAGTTTTCTTTAAGTAAGGTCAAGCGCTCGATATCTGATGTTTTGAACGAAGTAAATTGGGTGGGTTTGGAGGGTTGCTCCCATCATGGGTCTCTCTACTCGACTCTTTTTCTTAAGTAAATTTAGAGGGATAGTATTAGTTTTCTTAAGTAAGGTCAAGTGTTTGATATTTGATGTTGTGAATGAAGTAAATTGGGCTGGGAGGGTCTTCCTATAACGTCTCTCTACTCCACTCTTTTTCTTAAGTAAATTAGGTTGATCTAGAGGGATGAGTGTTGATTTTTTTTTTTAAGTGAGGTCAAGTATTTGATATTTGATGTTGTGAACGGAGTAAATTAGGTTAGGAGGGTCGTTCGTATGATGGGTATCTCTGCTTCACTCTTGTTCATTCGTTTATATCCTTTAACTAGTAGATTTTTTTTTCAATGGACAATAACTCGTGTTCGGTTTTTAGTTGCCTACACTCGTCTTGAGTTAATTTCGTAGATTAACGTCTTCTGCTTGGTGAAATACCGGTATAAAACTGGCATTTTAGTTTTGAGCTTAGCTTCGCATACAAGTCTTGGTACTAATCTTGAATTTAGTATACTTTTAATCGTTTTTGCATTCTATGGAGATAAAATCGAAGAGCCTTAGAAATTTATATATTTTAAAAATCGTCTAGGTTTTATCTGCTGCAGAGAAGAGCAAGCTCCACCAGCCGCCAGTACCGATCTTTGTTTCATTTCCTTGAAGCCTAAGCTTTAACCTGAAAGATAGGCCAATAATTCATATTATTATTACAGAGGAATCAAGACATGTTATTATCTTGTATTAGCACATTCTGTTTGACATTTTCTGGATTCCGAGTTCAAGTGGTTTTGCATGAACTTTATAGTTGTCCCATCCCATGCATTACTTTTAGTCCGTTTGTCGATTATAATTTGTTACTGGAAAAGAAAACAGTTTCAGGACATTTTGACTAAGAAATATAACGAGAGTACCATCATTTCCTTGCTGTGATTAAGATTTGTCCTCCTTGAGTTGGATTTACTTGCTTATCAGCTAAAGTGATCGAGTTTCTTTTCGACACCGATATTTATTTCATTGATCGAGTCACAATCCCACTTGTTTCGCACCCGTCTTTTCTTGCTTAATTGGCTATATCCCACGACTAAAATGAATCTCAGCACTATCAATTTATCTTAGTAATTATAAATAAACAAAATGTTGAGTACAAAAGTATTTTCTTTGTGATGAACTGATTTCGCATCTTCTAAAATTTTATGATTTTACACCACTTAAATTTCTAATATAACTCTAACAATTAGCGCCCATGACATAATGTTTCCCCGTCGCTGAGAATAATACTGTCCCAAGAAACTCTGGAGGAGGAAATGAAAGTGCAACCGGCCCCAATAGCATGTGCTTCTGGTTTAGTCAACTTTTCAGTACGGTTTTGGTTTGTAGATAGCACAGAACAGATATCTAAAATCTTTGGCTTGTACATGCCGCATTTATTAAAAGCACAGTACAAAATCCTCAAGGAAAGCTCATGATATTCCTAGGCTACTGAGTCCCCACTACCATGCATCCAGGTAGATAACATGCAGGCTGGATTTTTTTTTCTTCATTTTTTAGGGTAAAATATACTAGAGGTCACTTAGTTGTTATAGGTTTAGGAATAAACATGCCACTCTTCTTCTAAAAGTAATAATTAAGTCCCTCAATTATAGGTTTAGGAAATGTCACTTGTCTTCTAAAACCGACAATTCAGTCACTCAATTATATATTTAGGAACAAACATGTCACCCAATTAAAATATTAAAATTTTGTGACAAACAAGTCACTTTGTCATTAAAATTGAAACAAGAGATTGGTATAATAACGAATTTAGTCCTTGAAACTTGTGCATTCTATTAATTTGGTCCCAATTCGAAATAATTCCATAAACTTAACCCTTCATATTTAAAAATTTCGACACTGCACCTTTCTGGCACACCCTTCGACCACTTACCACGCTCCATGTTATTGTCCATCAGTCTGATAATCAACAGATGTGATAGCTCGTCACTACTGGACAACTTATAGACTAATAGAATATACTCATTATGACCTGCACGCTGTCTACTAGCAGACACAATCATTTCACTAATGGAATTTTTAAATGTGAAGGGTTAAGTTTATTGAATTATTTTGAATTAGGACCAAATTAATAGAATGAATAAGTTTCAGGGACTAAATTTGTTATTATACGATCACTTGTTTCAATTTTAATGACAAAGTGACTTGTTTGTCATGAAATTTTAATTGAGTGACATTTTATTCCTAAAACTGTAATTGAGTGACTGGATTGTTATTTTTAGAAGAAAAATGATTTGTTTGTTACTAAACCTATAATTGAGTGACTCAATTGTTACTTTTAGAAGAAGAGTGACATGTTTGTTACTAACCTATAACTTAATGATCTCTAGTGCAATTTACTCTTTTTTATATATATAGGAGGGTTTGAGTAGATAAATTGCAATGTACTACTATTAGAGGGCTCACATGGACAGCTCATGGATTGGGACAGCATCTAAAACAGCTAGTCATTCTCTCATGTTTAATCCCATATGCAATGCTAAATCAAGAATTTGGCAGTTAACCAGATTAGAGTGGACGTTTGATCGAGTCGAGCGAATCAAAAAAATTTGAGTTAGTCGAGTTTGAAGAGATATTTTATAACTTGGACTTTATTTAAATTTTTTTTAAGTCGAATTGTTCGAGTTTCTGTTCAAATTTAATTGAAAGACTTGACTGAAACTTAAAAACTGATCCACTAATTATTAAAATTCTCAAGTTATTTGAATTTTTATTTTATAATTCAAACTTTATTTGAATTTTTTCGAGTTAAGATTATAAAATTACGAATCGAGTCAAGACGAGTCAAATATTTTTACTTTGAATCGAGTCGAAAAATATATTTTTTTCGAATCTAGTCGTAAACCAGACACTCCTAAACAAGCTTCCAGCTCGGTCGTAGCCAACTGTGTAGATTTTTACAACACATGGAAAAAGATCTCCGAAGAGTAGGACCCATGAATTCACAAACAACAATTCTCCCACATGTAATCACATGATGGACATGGCAAATGCCACCATCAGCACAACAACAACAACAGTAGGCATCCACAAGTTTTTTATAACCCGGAAGATGACACTAATCCCCACAAATAAACCACCTTCAAATTTGTTGAAGTTTGGAACTTTAATACTAATCATTAACCCCAACTCAAAATCCCACACTTTTGATCCAAAAATCTATTTTTTTTTCTTTCAGGTATGGCAAAGCTAGAGAACCCAAACATGATGCCAAATCTCATAACTTTTCTGTCTTCTCTTCTTCAAAAAGTGGCTGAATCCAATGATGCAAACTGTTGCTCTCAGGCTCAGAAAATTTCAGTGTTCCATGGCCTAAGTCGCCCAACCATCTCAATCCAAAACTACCTCGACAGAATTCAGAAGTATGCAAATTGCAGCCCCTCTTGTTTCATTGTTGCATATGTTTATCTCGATCGGTTTTCGCAGAAGCAACCCTCGTTGCCGATCGATTCTTTCAACGTTCACCGGTTGCTCATCACGAGTGTGATGGTCGCTGCAAAGTTCATGGATGACATGTAAGTTCCTTAAATGCATGTAATTTAATTTTTAACAATGCTAAACTGACCCTAAATCAACTTCGAACTTCAGGTGTTACAACAATGCTTACTATGCAAAAGTAGGAGGGATCAAGACAATGGAAATGAACTTGTTGGAAGTAGATTTCCTATTCGGATTGGGTTTCGAGTTACATGTAACCCCAAATACATTTCATGCTTACTACTCCTACCTGCAGAGACAGATGATTGCAGAATCCAGTTTAAGCCTTGGAAGGTCACTGAAACTCCAGTTGTGCTTCAATGAAGAAGATTCCTCCCATCAAAAGCAACAATTAGCTGTTTAAGGTCATTTACTTTGAATATGTTAGGTCTGGATGTAGGTAGATTCATACAAAGATGATGATGATGGAGACTTCACTTGTGCAGACATTCTGTGCTGGCAGAATGAGCCCACTTCACATGTTTCTTTTTCTTTCTTTCTTTCTTTCTCTTCTTTTGGTTTGTTGGGGTTGATTTGCTTTTAGGTTGGGGTATAGGGTCTGAGATTGTTAATGTATTATGTACAGATGGGTGGTTCTTCTTTACAGTCTGGCTATCAATGTCTTTTGTTTCTTTAGGTTCATGATTGTGGCTGTTATAGTGGCGAGGAATATTCTAATTCCAAATAGCTGTAATGTATTTATATGTCAATAAATTTTATGAACTCAAACAAGTCTGGAATATCATTTAAAATTTGAACCAGAAAAATCTGTCACAGGATGTTGAAAATCCGTCACTGTTTAAGTTTGGTGATGGATTTAGTGACGGCTTTCGTTTTTGACATTTACTCTTCACTAATGATACCGTCATAGAAATCTTGACTCCATCACATATATAGCGACGAAATTTGTATATTTTGTCACAGAAATTTATTTTGGTTGTGTTTAACATTGCTTTTGATATGATATACTATATACTTTTTGGAGTCAACAACACTTTTTGGGACCATAAAAAATGCTAAACAACTGGTTTTTCAAGTCACAAATACTTTTCAAACTGGATTATTAACGTAATTTACCCTTTAATTAATAACACTATAATTGAAGACTGCTCAAAGCAAATGAATCAAAGAAATTACTTTTTCTGAGATAAATATTTTAAAATAATCTTAATCTTTTTATTAACCTTATTACTTTCCACATAAGAAAAGGCAAACATACTACCACAAAGATATATGCTTTATTTAAGCTTAATGAGCTTTATATTTAGTAAGTAGTAACTGACACCGTCTACAAGAATATATATATATATATATATATTGGTAAATGGTATGCATCCCAACCAACTAGTAAATCATTATACATCATAACGCTGGAAGCATGAGATGCAAGATACATATCCCTTCACGAAAGTCTGCGGCACTTTGAGCCGATAACCACCTTTAGCATCGGATGAGATCTCAACGACTTTTCTTCAATCGTACGAATCGTAAGGGAACAGGTCTTTCCAACACAGATACTTCAACCTTGCTCCACACATCTGGTCTGGTTGGAAGCTGTGAAATTTTCTCCACGATTTCCATAGCTTCAGGTAGAACATAACCGAACACGGTATATGCTTTTCTCCACTCATTGTGGTTCGCTAGACTGATTAAAAATTCCGGGCCGGAGCCAACCCATGCGATCGATCCTCTTATAGTGGGGCAATCCTCTAGTGGAATATCCTTAAATACAGTTCCCTGGGCTTCAAATGTTCCTTGGATCAGCGCATATGGGGGGCCGAATGACGCCTACATGGCTCATTTGAGCAACTCTTTTAAGTTACAAACTTGAAAGCTGAAAATGAACTCACGCATGGATACTGAAGGATTGGATGGTTTGAAAAGCATGAAAGAGGATGACCACGCGAACAATATAAGGAATGTAAATACTGTCGAGTAAATTGACATGCAAACAATTTGCTAAAGTTTCAGATGAAAGCCTTACATACATGTTCGATGTGATTTCCTGTAGGATCCCAAGAGTTACCTCGGCTTTCAGCACGAAAAAAATGGCAACCAGCACAATGATGTAATGACAACAGCTCAAGAATATAGGCAACAGAATGTGGAGCACAATCAGGCAAAAGCTGGAAATCACGAATCACAAAAAAGAAAAGAATATGAACTGTGTATACAGAAGAAAACCTAACTGAAAATGTTGAACAATAATAAAAGCGATAAACCAAGAAATACAAGACATTCCATTTAGTTTGGGATGAGCAATAAAAGTGCAGTAGGGTAGGGACTGAAGAAAGAAACTTCATAAGTCTATGGTACACGTCGCGGTTCATGTAGAGAAGTAGACGCTGGATCTTCTCTCTACGATGACAGCAGTGGCAGGTAAAATATGGACAAACCTCACCCAGACACAAAAACAGATACTTTTTGCCGAAATTCCCAAGTCGGGACCGAGTTAGATACGATTCTAAGCACCCAAACTTCATGAACACAAAATCAAAATATTAGGCATCTAAGTCAGTTGACTTCCAAACAATCAGACAACCTACATTCACCTATTGCATCTAAGTCAGTTCACCTATTGCATCTGAACTTGAGGTGACAGCAGACAGTCTTGGGTACGAGGCAAGGTGAGCAACGTGCTCCATATCAAGAAAAACAGACAAGATTATTGCATGGCACCTTCTATCAAATGATTCTTGCATGTAGGAGAAAAACAGAGAAAGCAAGCTAAGCATGCTGCACATTACACTATTTGAAAATTTATGCACTTGAACATGAAAAGCCCCATACTCCGTGTTCAACTTAACAATCCCCTTCAAGAAAATGGCAAAGCATCATGAAGATTGTCGGGAAAATTAGTAAGGAAAACAATTTTGATGTATGTGCTTCCAAGATTTCCTATCAATTCGCAGATCCTCTTCGTATTACAAAGGCTATAATTCCTAATAACTTGCACACACTTGCAATAATTCTGAAGGGTTGAAAGTTCCCACAGCTGAAAACTCATATAGGAGTGAAATTTTTATCAGCAAATAGCATACCTCTCCTGTACCAAAGGTTAGACCAGATGTCCACATAACCATATCCCCGGAGTCTCGCCGATCAGGATCCAAGGTATCCTTTTGTTTCTTCAGCCAACACTGAATGTAAGTAAAGCACAAATCTTAGCTTTTATAATCCACAAAAAGGCCATAGAAACAAATGAATAACATTAGTGTCGCCACCATTTTGAAATCGAGATGTGTAAAAATAGCCTGACGATCAATCTTTTGGAAAATTAGGGTTTTCTGGCAATTTAATCTTGAAAATTTAAGGTTTTTATATTAAATTAGATTTTCCTTTATTCATCTTAAAAAACATTTTGGATTCGCCACCGATCACTTCGAGGTAGACCGAACATCGAATATTTAATATTATTTAATATTATTTAATATTATAGGTGAAAATCTATATCGAATATACACCTTTATGACCAATGTTGAGATAACATCCCATTGTAAACAATGGAACACCATCCAAATTTGAACCTCAAAGATTCCATTCGATATACATTTAATTAACTACAATGTATCAATTTAATTGTTTAGTTTTAATTAAAGACTAGATTGGCATTTAATTTTAAGTGTAATGTATATTAAATATAATTATAAAATTCATGTTGAGATAACACCCTATTGTAAACAATGGAACATCATCCAAATTAGAACTTTAAAATTGTATTTAATATGCACTTCATTACTATAATTATCTACCTTATTTAATTATTGAACCTGATTAGAGAAACTTAAACTAAAGGCTCTACATTAATTAAACTAAGTGTATTTAAATTGTCTAAACAATATTCTATATGCTTGGTTTAAAACATGCATCACACATATAAATTAATTGCATTTTAATACATAAAACAAATGAAATAAACTAAATTGAAACCATATTAAAAACTCAATTTATTATTTCTGGACCGAAATGAAAACAATTACAAACCATAAGCCCAAATTACAAAGCCCTCGTGACCTAATTGAAAGGAATTGAAAACTAGAGGCTTAACTATAGGATATAAGGACTCAATTGAAAGAATTATAAGGTTTGTGGTTCAATTTAAATGGATTAGGGACCAAATTGAGAGGATTGCAAAATGTTGGGCAAATACCAAAGGGTACACGCTTAGAAATGAGCGGATCTCGGGCCGACCCGGATACAACGCGCGAACCTTGTCTGACCCGGCACCAAAACGATGCTGTGTTGACTCAGCTTTAAATATCCCAAAATCAGGCCAACTCGGCCATAATTCAAAATCACTCTCTCTCTTCAATCTCATTCTCCCCCTCTCTCTAAATTCTCCCAATTCAAACACCAAAATCCCAGAAAACAATATCCAAAAACCCTTGTTTGATCCTTCACGAACACCAAAAACCTCAAACAAAGTGTTTTCCTTCGATCAAAACCTCAAAACCTCTCAAAACTCATATATGCTCTTCATCATTTACCCGTTCAATCTTCAAAAACACCAAAAATACTCCTCAAACTTGTTTTTGAAGATTAAAAACAAAAAAAAACTCCTCATACCCTAACCGTTCTTCCCAAACTACATGAACCTTAAAAACTCCAGCCTTACTCCGCCATAACCGCCACCCCTGGATCTAGGACCACAATCTTGAACCTTTTCGGCTTGTTTGTAGGTCGTCGGAGGCGATGCCGGACAATTTCGGTCATCGTCTCCAGTCATCCCTAACCTTTCTGATTACCTCTGCAACTCCAATCACCCATAACCTTTTTTCGACCACCGTAACCCTAATTTCGGCCAACGTCTTTTTTCGTGAGGCGATTTTCGGCTACCGTGCCGAAAACCTAAAATACCCAAAAAATCTCAAAATTTTCCCTATTTTCACCTAAACCTAGATCTAGGCCCCGATTTAACAGAATCTCTCATCTTCCCACCTAAACTACCTACCCGAAAGCCTAACCCTATCTATCATTTTCGACTTCGCCCGTAACCTAAGTAAACTCCGGTGACCACTCGAAGCCTCTCCGATCAACTCAAGATAAACCTCGAAACTCTACTGTTATTTATGTTTACTTTTTAGATCTAGGTTTTGATTACTGTTTTTATACTTTTAGACTTAGATATGATCTATCTTGCGTGTTTTTGCAGGTAAACGGAAAGTAGAGAAAGAAATATACCTCCCGGTGTATTTTCGACGACGGCTTCACTGCTCCGATGTCTGATTCCGGTGACCTTCGGCGTTCTAAGGACTTCAGCTTCTCAGGTAACTTTTCCACTTCCCTCTCTCCTCAATTATTAGTGTAATAATTGCCACCAATTATTACTATCATTAATTAACTATTTTTCTCTCTCTGCAGGGTATTTATAGCTGGGGTAGAGGCTGACGTCACAGCCATTGAGCTGTTGACAACTGGTCTGAGCTAGGGCTTGATCCAAGTGATCCTTGAACGGGCCAACGATAAAACGCCATGTGGCCAATTTGGGTGATAACAATGTGTTTGGCAGGGTTTCGGCTGTAAATGGATTGAGAAAATAATTTGGGCTTTGTATGCTTGTAATTTGGATTTGAAAGCTCTTTAGAATGTAATGGATATGTAAAATATGGACTATGGACTTTATTTTGCTTGGACTTTATATAATACTGTATTTTATTTATTTATTTATTATTATTATACCCGATCAAAATTTAGGTATTATAGTTGCCTCTCTTTTCTCATTGCTGTGAAACAGGGATAGAGCAAAGACTAAAAATACACAAAATTTTCCTTAACACATATCCATCCTCTAATATGCTAAAGTTTGAAGCTGTTCTTCTGATTATGAAATTCTTCAATCTTCTACCAAGCTATGAAATCTGCGCACTGAGATCTCTTATTTTCTGAGGTTTGAAGCTGTTCTTCTCATTATGAAATTCTTCATTCCTCACTCTTTGCTGATCCACCTTTCTGTAAGGTCTCGAATATGCAAGCCATTCTCATTAGGAACTTTCTCATTCATCAAAATTATGAATTCTTCTCATTAGGAGCTCTTTTTTTCTTCATTGGGCGAGTTCTTCTCATTAAGAACTCTGGAACGAACTCTTCTCATTAGGAGCTCTTCATTCTTTGCTAAGCGAATTCTTCTCATTAGGAATTCTGAAACGAACTCTTACCACTAGGAGTTCTTCATTCTTTGCTAATTCCTGACAAAACAGATTAAAATACTGTGACAAGGGTTAATATGACCTTAATTTCTACATATTATGCATGAGCAACGATCTGCTAGGAATTGAAAAGCATATTCCATTTTCTGGGTAACCAATCTGTGCCGACTTAATTGTGTTTCTTCACCAATTCTCAACCTGCTCTGACACTTCATCTTATACTCTGGCCTAGCCATCAGACCCTCTTTCTGCGTTTCTAGTCCTGTTCTCTAAAAAGCCCTTTCGGGTTTTCACTTTAGGTTGTTTTTCTCAAAGTGCCCTTTTCAGTTTTTCACTTTGGCTTTTTTCAGCGCCCTTTCGGGTTCACCTTTTTATTTCTTTTTCCTTTCTTTTTTTCTTTTTTTCATTTTCTTTTCTCTTTTTTGGCGTCCTTTCGAGTTTTCACCTTATCTTCGCATTTCCTCTTTTCATTTCCTGTGACCTCAACTTATTCAGTTGTTGATTGATTCAAGCATTTCTTTATTTTCATCTCCATTTCTTCTGGCAAAGCATTCCACTCAATATTCCCTTTGTACACTCATTTTCAATAACCTAGAGTGCAAAGGTCCACTTGCATTCTTCAAAACACAGTAATACCAAGAAATTATTTGTTTTTATATTAATTATGCTAATTTACTTTCATGATGCTTTAGAAATAACAACAAAAAGCTCGTAAGAGAATTCAAGAATTTTATTGAAACTTATCACTAGAAATACAGTAGATTTTGAAAAAGTCATGGCAAACTGAAACAACAAAACCAAGGAGCAAAGTCAGATCTTCAGGTATCCATAGCATGAAGGATTCAACAACCCTTTCGACCAATCGTAGTTTTGAACTTGAGCCCTTGTCCAACAAACTTCAACATTGTCGAGATGTTTACAAATGTGAAATCCCTTCTAAAATATCGGGTATCTGAGATGTCTTAATTGTCGGATGCCTAATCACAATCCATCTAAACCGCCCTTTATGGGTTTTCAACTTAGATCCTCTTTTGGTTTAAAGACGCTCTTTGCGAGTTTTCATCTTGAACCCCCCTTTCTTTTTTTCTTTTTCTTTTTTTTCTTTGAATCATCGGTGCCCTTTCAGGTTTTCACCTAAGATTATTCTATTTTGTGAAGCACTCTTTTCGGGTTTTCACTTCACTTTTTTCTTTGAAACTCTTTTTTATTCTTCAAACGTAATATTTATTAACTGAATCGGAGTTCATTGGCTTGTGCAACTCTTCACCATTAATTTCAGTTAAGATCAACGCTCATCCGGAAAAGGCCTTTTTGACAATATACGGTCCTTCCCAATTAGGCATCTATTTCCCATGGAAATCTTTGTGTATTGGCAAGATCTTTTTTAGCACTAGATCACCCTTTGGAATTTTCTAGGCCGAACTTTCTTATCATAAGACCGCATCATTCTCTTCTGGTACATTTAACTATTACATATAACTTTCAACCTTTTTTCTTCGATAAGATTTAACTGATCATACCGAGTTTGTACCCATTCTGTTTCATCCAATTTTACTTTAGACAAAACTCAAAGAGATGGAGTTTCAACCTCAATTGGTAATACTACCTCTATTTCATAAACTAAAGAATACGGCGTTGTCCCGGTAGAAGTTCGCACTGAAGTTCAATATGCAAACAATGTAAAGGGTAACTTTTCATGCCAATCCTTATAAGTGTATGTCGTCTTCGCTATGATTTTCTTAATATTCTTATTTGCTGCATCCACTGCACCATTCATCTTTGGATGGTAAGCTACATAATTGTGATGCAAAATTTTGAGCTGCTCACATGCCTCTGTTACCACTTTATTATTGAAATTAGTGGCATTATCAGTAATGATTCTTTCAGGTAATCCATAACGACAAATGATCTCTTTTTTCAAGAACTTGCAGACTGTCGATCTAGTGATATTGGCATAGAATGCCACTTCTACCCACTTGGTAAAGTAATCAACGGCCACAAGGATAAAACAATGCTCATTAGAAGCTTTGGGATAAATCTGACCAATGACATCCATGCCCCAGACTGCAAAAGGCCATGGTGAATTCATTGTGTGAAGAGGTACTGGAGGAAAATTGATTTTGTCTGCATATATCTAACACTTGTGACATTTCTTAGCATACTCACTGCAGTCCTCTTCCATAGTTGACCAATAATACCCATACCTCATGATTTTCTGGGCTATTGCAAAACCACTAGCATGTGTCCCACATATTCCATCATGCACTTCAGCTAAGATACTTCTGGATTCTCGAGCATCGACACACCTTAGCAATATCTGATCTTTGTTTTTTTATACAGGATTTCACCATTAAAAACATATCCTGTAGCCAATCTTCTAATTGTTCTTTTATCAACATCACTCACCCCACTGGGATAAGTCTGGAATTTGATATAGTGCAAAATACCATAATACCATAGGTTTCCATCTGCCTCTTCCACTATGCTGTAACAATGAGCATAAGTCTCATAGCTCTGCATCTGAATTGGTACCATATCTCCTGGTTTGTTTGCTAAAAATACCGAAGCCAGTGTAGCTAAGATATACGCCATTTGATTATCTTCTCTGGAGATACGTGAGGTGATTTCTTTAAACTTTTTCATCAACTCCAAGATCAATTTTCGATATTCAATCAGCTTTGCATCATTTGTTTCATATTCTCCACGGAGTTGGTAGATCACCAATGTTGAGTTTCTATATACTTTCAGAATTTCTATCTTTCTTTCAATAGCAGCTCGTAAACCCATAGCACAAGCTTCGTATTCTGCCATATTGTTAGTGTACAGAAATTTCAGTTTACTTGTGAAAGGATAATGTGTATTATCTGGGGAGATCAACACTGCTCCAATCCCGCGTCCCAAGGCATTAACTGCTCCATCAAAATATAATTTCCAAGCATCCCTCTCTGTACTTTCATTTTCTTCCATAGAAATGTTCATCACATCCTCATTTGAAAAGTCAAAGTTCAGGGACTCATAATCTTCATAAGCGCGACTAGCCAAGAAATCTGCTATTGCACTTCCCTTTATTGCTTTCTGATTTACATACACAATATCAAATTCTGATAACAACATTTGCCATCTAGCCAATCTTCCAGTTAAAGCTGGTGCTTCCATCAAGAATTTCAATGGATTAAGACGAGATATAAACCAAGTAGTGTGGTATAACATGTATTGCCTAAGTCTACGAGTTACCCAGACCAAAGCATAACATAACTTTTGAATTGGGGGGTACCGTACTTCACACTCTGTGAACTTCTTGCTCAAGTAATAGATGGCTCTTTCTTTTCTTCTTGTATCATCATGTTACCCCAGCACACATCCTATTGAGTTCTCATGAACAGTCAAATAGAGAATGAGTGGCATGTTTGGAACCGATGCTACCAGAATTGGAGCATTTATCAAATATTCATTTATCCTGTCAAATGTTTCCTGACATTCATCATCCCATTCACACGGATTGTTCTTTCGACGCAGCTTGAAAATTGGAACACATTTATCGGTCAATTGAGAAATGAACTGAGAAATATAATTCAATCTTCCTAGGAATCCTTGAACTTCTTTTTGTGTACTCGGAGGCGGTAAATTTTGAATCGCCTTCACCTTGTCTGGATCAATTTCGATTCCTCTCTTGCTAACCACAAATCCTAGGAGTTTGCCAGATGTAACTCCAAAAGTGCAATTATTCAGATTGAGCTTTAACTGGTACTTTCTCAATCTTTGGAACAGTTTCCTCAAATTCTGAATATGTTCCTCTTCAGTCTGAGATTTGGCAATCATATCATCCACATACACTTCAATTTTCTTGTGCATCATGTCATGGAAAAGAGTCACCATAGCTCGCTGGTATGTTCCCCGGCATTCTTTAATCCAAACGACATCACCTTGTAACAATACGTTCCCCATAAGGTTATAAATGTCATCTTGTCCATGTCTTCTGGGTCCATCTTTATTTGATTATATCCCAAAAAACCATCCATGAAAGAAAACCATGAATGTTCTGACGTATTGTCCACCAGAATATCTATATGAGGCAGAGAGAAATTATCTTTTGGGCTCGCTCTATTCAAATCTCTGTAATCGACGCACATGCATACTTTTCCATCTTTCTTTGGCACCAGGACTATATTTGCCACCCATTCTGGATATTGTGCCACTTTCAGAAAACCAACATCAATCTGCTTCTGTACCTCATCTTTAATTTTTAGTATCATTTCCGGTCTCAATCTTCTGAGTTTCTGTTGGATCGGTTTACATTTTGGTCTTATTGGCAACTTATGTACCATTATATCTGTATCCAGTCCTGGCATATCATGATAAGACCAGGCAAAAACATCTTTGAATTCTTGCAACAAGTCAACCAACTTTTGTTTTTCCTCCGGTGGAAAAGAAACGCCAATCTTTACTTCTTTCTAACTTCTTATGTACCCAGATTCGAAATTTCTATCTCTTCTTTATGAGGTAAGATCTATTTATCCTCTTTTTCTACCAACCTCAGTAATTCATCAGGGATTTCACATTCTGTCTCATATTCGACCTCATTAACTTCCGTTGAACACTCTGGACGTTCAAAATCTAGTTTGGGATCGGGTCCAGAATCATTCATACAATTAATAGTTGAAGACCTGCAAAAAATAAAAATATATGTTTGGAAAGGACGCAAAAAACAAGAAACATGTTTGCCATTTGAGAATCACAATGAAAGCATCTTTATTGAAAGTAAACTTGCATAATAGCCCTTTATAGATAATGCCTCATACTCGCGGGCAAAAGTATGAGGTGGTTCTTGACACTTACTCTATTTTATTCTTAAAGACTAGGGACAGATCTTTGGAGGTCTAGTTGTTCAAGACTTCACCAAGAAAACATGGGCGTATTCCCTCTAGAAACTTGCCAGGATGGGATCCTTCAAATACGCCGTTGATGCACAATTTTCCCATGCTTTCTCCAAAGATCTCCTCTTCTTGGAGCCTCAATATCTCATGGTTGTCTTTCTTCAGTTGTTGTTCCACGTTGACGAACCCACGTGACTTGAAGATACTTGCCAAGTCAGGAAAGAACATAGGCTCTCATGCAGTATCAGTTCCCAAGAAACGAGCCCTCATTCGATCTTCATTCCTTTTCAGCTCTTGCTTCCTCTGTTGAATATTTGGCTTAAATCCAAGCCCAAAATGATCTTTCTTCATCTCAACAGATTTAGAATGCAGACAACCCTATAAATCTTTCCTCAGTCATTTTCCAATCTTCGGTCCCCTGCCAAGTATCTCACGAACAATCATCTTGGTACAGTTTGACAACTTTGGGCAAGGTATTGGATTCCCTTCAGCAATGAAAGTTGTATTTATAAATTCTAAAGCTCGAAATGAACATTCCAGAGCACTTCCATCCGTCTCAATGTATGGTGCTTCGGTAGACACCGAAGCAATAATGTCTTCTTCAGCTCCAATACTCACCAACTTCCTTTCTATCATAAATTTCAGCTTCTGGTGTAAGGACGACGGTATTGCACCAGCAGAATGTATCCATGGTCTTCCCAGCAAACAATTATAGGTCGGCTTTATGTCCATCACAACAAAGTCAACATTGTAAATCACGGGTCCAATTAATAGCGGTACTTCAATCTTTCCCAAAACATCTCAGGTCGTTCTGTCAAAAGCGCTCACTGTATTCTTGTATGTCTTTATATGAGAATAATCAATTGGCAGCCTTTGCAAAGTCACCATAGGTAAAACGTTCAGATTTGACCCATTATCGATCAACACTCCAGGAAGCACATGCCCCTTGTAGTGAGTTGTGATGTTTAAGGCTTTGACAGACCTCATCCCTCCTTTCGGGGTCTCATCATCAGTAAAGGTGATGAAATTATCAGCAGTTATATGGTTTACAATCCTGTCCAACTTATGCACCGATATATCATTCGGGATAAAAGTCTGATTAAGCACCTTAATCAAAGCATTGTGATGCCCTTCTGAACTCAACAATAGCTCAAGGATAGAAATTCTAGCTTGCTGTCTTTTTAACTGCTCAACAATGCTATACTTACTGTGCTTCAGAAATTTCAAAAATTCCTGGGCTTGTTCCTCAGTAACAGGCTCATTTATTTTCGGGGTCGGTTCCTCTCCAAATATTCTCTCTGGTAGCACTGGAGCTTTTGCTTTATCTTTTTCTAATTTTTTAGAAACTTCTGGAGAATAACATCTCCCGCTTCTGGTGAAATGCCCAACTTCATTCACCATCTCTCTATCAGTCTTTCTTATTTTTCCTGTTTCTTCCAGCACTTTTACCTCTTCCTGAGGTTTTGACTTTTCAGGTGCTGTCACATTTGCCGCATAATTCCACGGGACCCTCCGAGTGTCTTTGAATGCAAATAGTGCTAGATGAGAGATCACAGCCTTAGGGGTTTCCACCGGCTTTACATTACTATGAACACTTCCAACTTTTGGTCTAGCAGAAATGATCAATGGCTGGTTTACTCCATATTTACTTTCAGAACTTCCAGAAGTACACACTTATACTTCTTTTCTTTCACTCGTCTTCTCAAAGAATTCGATCTCATTATTATCCATCATTGTTTGGACCAAACGTCTAAATACAGCACACTGTTGGATTTCATGACCAGCTTCCTGATAATATTCGTAATAAACATCCAATTCTATTTCACCTCCAGCCTTCATATCAAACTGTATCATTTCAGCATTGTATAACTGCTCAAACACCCGTTTCAAAGGAGATCTGACTTCAAATACATTCGTCTTTAGCCGCTTAGCCTCATCCTCCTCCTCTATTACGTTCACCTCTCGTCCTCCATGATTTGGTAAAGGATTCACTGCTATGTTAGGCTCATCAAACTTTAACACACCAGTATTTACCAAATTTTGGACTATTTTTTTGAATGTTGTGTAGTTTTCAATCGTATGCCCCGGGATCCCTGCGTGATATTCACAGTGTGCCTTCGGATCATACCACGGAGTGTATGGAGGTTGCGAGGTCAGATAATAGGGTCTTATCAAATCTGCATCAAATAACTACGAATATAGCTTAGTATATGATATTGGCAGAGGTGTAAAATTCATCTGGTCATTCCTCGAGCCTCGAGAATCTTTCTTGTTTGAATTATGTGAACTTTCGACGCACCAGCCGATGAAATTGTAATTCTTGCGAGAACTTTCTCCACTTTCCAGCCTTCCACTCTTAATTGCCGCTTCGATCAACTCTCTAGTCATCACCATGTCGGCAAAGTTATGAGTTGCATTCCAAATCAAACGTTCAAAGAGTGGTCCCCTTAGAGTGTTTATGAACATATGATTCACTTCATTTTCCATTAATGCCGGTTGCACTTGCGCTGCCACTTCTCTCCATCTCTGTGCATATTGACGAAAATTCTCAGTTGGTTTATGCTCCATAGTCTGTAGCATGACTCGGCTAGGAACCATTTTTATACTGCTCATCAAAAGCACCAAAAAAGGTCTTTCCAAGACCTAATATTAACCCGGCTTAAATGTGCATACCAACGTACTGCTGAGCCCGTTAGGCTATCCTGAAAGTAATGAATCAAAAATTTCTCATCCTTCAAATAAGCTGCCATTTTGCGACAGTACATAGTAAGATGCACTAGACCGGGTGCTTTGAATTTGGGTGGAAGGATTAAATCACCAATCAAACTCATATAAGCAGCACTAGACCCCTGATTATTCATTCTCTGCATCTCCAACAACCTATCTTTCAGAGCCTTGCAGCGTTCCTCATACTTCCTTTTGATTTCAGCTCGAATCCTCTCGACTTCTTTAACTATATTCAGATCCGGGACCTCGTCACTGCTTCTAAAATTTACCCCAATGTAAACCGGGTGGCTAGTGGTTGCTCTGGCCAGATTAATTTGAACCTTCTTCACAGGAGGTGATCATTCAGGCTGTTCCTTCATATGAGATGTAATGTCAATCTGATCATTCACGTTGTCTGTGATAACTTCTTGCACTTAGCCCTTGCCAGATTCTTTTGGTCCCAGCAAGGCAGTCAAGTGATTGATAATATCCCTCTGTGTCTGAGCAAAGTGATCCCTCATGGATTGCTCAATTCTGTCGAACATATTCTGTACTTCAACACGATCATTCTCGAGACTGGCAACTCTATCTTCAACAGCCATGGCCTTGGAGCGTAAACGTGTTCTGTATGAATGCAGAATGATTGTGGTTCAAAAGCAAACTGACATAGAACATTTCTTTATTAAAACCTTTAAAAAATATCATGTATTGCATACATGAATGCATTTATGTATGAATGCATTAGGGGTATTAAGCTCAAAGACAAATCTTTAGAAAAACATCCATTTAACTAGAAAAGTCGAATACAAAAAATGGATAATTTCAATTACAGAAAGCTACTAACTCTAACTCCTAGATTAACTATCTTGTTCAGCAGACGGACGACCCTCTCTTCAAGCTCTAGATCAACATCTGGTCATTGCACCAGACTGGCAGCATCCCTTGACAGTATCTGAACATATTGAGCAATGCCTCTTACTCGTCCCTTGAAAATTATTAGTTCATTATTTTGTTCCTGAATTGTTCGCTGAGCTGCTTCGTACTTCTGTTTCCACACTCCACTTTCTTGATACAGCGCACCTTCAAATCTTGCAAACTTTTCTTTTAAGTCCTGAACTGTATTCTCTAATTCAGCCACATTTCCCTTCAACTCTTTCTTCTCTTCATCCGCAGCATCTCTTCCCTCGTTGTAATGTCATGTGAGCACTTGTTCCATTTGTGATATCTGAACCCTTAATTATTCATTTTGTCCTTCCAATTTTGTATTCTGAGTCAACAACTCTGAATTTTGTCTTTCTTTTTCTTCTAGCTTC
Organism: Hibiscus mutabilis; assembly: GCA_019671005.1. Lineage (NCBI taxonomy): Eukaryota > Viridiplantae > Streptophyta > Magnoliopsida > Malvales > Malvaceae > Hibiscus > Hibiscus mutabilis. The sequence goes on from CM033729.1 coordinate 48,539,448, forward strand.
TTTTTAGTACGATCATACGATTCTTTCAAGTCTTGGACCCTTTTCTAGGAAGATTTTGCATAGTCCTCATACATTTTCTTATAATCATTCCTTTCCTTTGCAGCCCTATCCAACTGTTCAGACAAATCACTAATCATCCTGCTTGTGTTTCCTTTTTGAATTTTCTTGCATTCTGAATGAGTTTCCTTTAAGTCCTTCAATTCTTGGACCGATTTTCGATTCTGTTCATACAACTCCTTTTTCTTACCTTTTTGTACATCTACCTCTAACGATGCCATTGATAGCTTCTGTTTCAATTCTTCAATTCGCTTCTCGTATCCCTTTAACTCTTTCTCATGATCATGTTTTAGTTTCTCCACTACTGAGGGTGCATCTCTCATACGTTCGTTGATCAAACCAATATTACTAACTTCGTTCTGTTTAATGCCATCATTAACCCTTCGAGCCTTCCATTGCGCATAATTTTGCATGACATCTAATCCATCATGAAGCTTTACACATGCTGTTACAATGTCTTTTATTTTCGTCTTGTAGCCTTCCGTATTATGCATGTGCTCAAATTCTTCCATGCCAGCAGTAGCATGGATAAACTGTCTTGATCCAAATTAACAGGACACTAACAGTGGGCAATAGGATGTTCCTCCCCAAACTCCAGATAGCGGAACCCAATCGAATTTCCCACATCGGTACAAATAGCTTACCATATTTAACCAAAGGGCTTTCCAAACAATCTTTGTGTCTTTCATGTTCAAAAGATGCTTTTTCCACTGCTCTTCCATCATTTTCTCAATCAAACAAGCTGTCAAATGCTCCTCTAGCGGTGAATAATCAGTTCAAAACCTACGAGCCCTATAGGGTGCAACCCATCTGTAACCTCAGAACCATACCTCTAGCAGTTTAGCACAGCCCAAAATCTTCATTCTCATGTTCTACTGCAAGCAGTTAAGGTTCTATAGGTTTCTGCTAAAATGGTTGGCACCGAATTTACCTTGTTCTTTAAACGCTCAAACAACCCAAGAGTTGAGGGATCAATATAATCTGGGGTCCTCAGAAACAACACTAACCCATAAATACACAAGGCGTAAAAACTTCTTTTCTTCTCTGATTTATCGCTCGTCAAAATTAATTCTTGAATTACCTTCCAATGAATGCGTTCATTATCCTCGTTTATTTCATCGTTCCCTTTTTGTTTTAATTTTTCGTTAAACCAGACCTCATCTCTCCCGGTGACCATTTTCAACTTCTTTCTAAAGGTTGAGTTGTTAGAGGGTCTCATGTAAATTTTATCTTTTTCAAATTTCGGGCAATGTAATAAAGCCTCGTATTCTTCTAGCGTCGGTGTCATATCCACTTCTCCGAATGTAAAGCAATTATAAGCCGAGTTCCAATACTGTGTCATAGCCTTAATTAATCCTCGATCGACTAGAACATCCAACAACATTACTATATCTCTGTACTCTAACTGGAAATCTTTCTTCATAGTTTCGTCCCATTGTTCCCACATCCTCTTGAGTTTCGGTAAACAACTATTTTGCCCTAAATTCATCCTAGCAATTTCTTTTGTTCGCGATACATGATCTCCTCTAATACTGTCTCCCTTGACAAACTGGGTTTCCTCAGACCATGTCCAGACCGCAGTATTATCCTCTCCCTGTCTATCGGACCCTTCAGTCGTATGAGACATTTCCTATTCGATTGACTTCGAACTTAATACCCCTATGAGTACAATTATGATGCATGTAACAAAACAAAAAAGAAAACAAACAAAAATTGTGTCAATATGGTGAATTGATATTATAAGCAAAAATAACTGTTACAGAAAAATATATTGCATAAAATTAACCAAAGAACAATTTGTATTGCACGCAAAAATAAAAAGAGAAATAAATTTAAATTAGCAACACCCTGTCCTAGGTCATTGTTTGGCTCTAGTGGGGTGAGCTTCTATTACATCATGTGGTTTTCGATCTAGACTATGAGTACCCGAACTGTCGTTACTGGACTAGTAAGAATCTATTCGGGAAATATACGACCCCTTATAGGGGAGGCGTAACCTCACGGTGTATAAGGTTGGTATACCAGAAGAAGGAAAAAATTTTGATCACGGAGCTGAATAACTCACGTAAGAGCATGCCTCACTCCCACTTAAGGGTGAAAAGCCCGGGTAGAAGGCTTATGCATGAATGACAATTTATATCACACAAGAAAAAGCTATATGTATTTTTCCTAAAAATTTATCCAATAATTATGGAAAAAATTAAATTCAAATAACTGTCCAAAAATGCCATGTAAAATTAATTAAGCCTGACTCTCGGTCTTTTTAAAAAAAGTCTCAGCGGAGTTGCCAAGCTGTCGCGACCATTTTGAAACCGGGATGTGTAAAAATAGCCTGACGATCGATCTTTTAGAAAATTAGGGTTTTCTGGCCATTTAATCTTGAAAATTTATTGTTTTTCATATTAAATCAGAATTTCCTTTATTCATCTTAAAAAACATTTTGGAGTCACCACCGATCACTTCGAGGTAGACCGAACACCAAAAAACAAACCAGAGATTCTGTCTTAAAAATTGAGTTCGGGAGTAGGTTACGTGTAGGGAAGGATTAACACCCCTACGAACGCCCGTTATCGATACCTTTAATTTTACGTGGCATTTTGGCATTTTGAATAATAATTTGAATTTAATTTATCCCATAATTATTAACTAAATTTAAATTCTGAATTCAGATTTCCTTTTATAAGGAAATTTATTTTGTTCGAATACGAGATTAAAAGCACCTCATTAGGTGGCACCCATATTCGTATTTTAAAATGAATTTCCAACATAAAAGATTTTTAATGAATGATATCTTATTGTCTTGTCAATTTTAAGTATTATTCTTAAAAATGCTCTATTTAATTAATTATTTAAATCTATGAATATTAATTAATTTAATGGCTTTTATGTGATAATGCTAATTTCTTGAACACCTTCCATATATTTAAAGCCCTTAAATTAATCATATTCTTAATTAATTAATCCTCCTAATTAATTAAAGTTCTAGTCCTAATTAAGGCTCTAACAATTTATTATTTAATATTATAGGTGAAAATGTATATCGAATATACACTTTTATTACCAATGTTGAGATAACATCCCATTGTAAACAATGAAACACCATCCAAATTTGAACCTCAAAGATTCCATTCGATATACATTTAATTAACTACAATGTATTCAAATTAGTTGTTTAGTTTTAATTAAAGACTAGATTGTCATTTAATTTTAAGTGTAATGTATATTAAATATAATTATAAAATTCATGTTGAGATAACACCTCATTGTAAACAATGGAACATCATCCAAATTAAAATTTTAAAATTATATTTAATATGCACTTCATTGCTACAATTATCTACTTTATTTAATTATTGAACCTAATTAGAGAAACTTAAACTAAAGGCTCTACATTAATTAAACTAAGTGTATTTAAATTGTCTAAATAATATTCTATATGCTTGGTTTAAAACATGCATCACACATATAAATTAATTGTATTTTAATACTTAAAACAAATGAAATAAACTAAATTGAAAACATATTAAAAACTCAATTTATTATTTCTGAACCAAACTGAAAACAATTACAAACCATAAGCCCAAATTACAAAGCCCTAGTGACCTAATTGAAAGGAATTGAAAACTGGAAGCTTAACTATAGGATATAAGGACTCAATTGAAAGAATTACAAGGTTTGTGGTTCAATTTAAACGGATTAGGGACCAAATTGAGAGGATTGCAAAATACTGGGCAAATACCAAAGGGTACCCGTTTAGAAATGCACGAATCTCGGGCCGACCCGGATACAACGCGCGGACCTTGTCTGACCCGGCACTAAAACGGTGTCGTGTTGACTCGGCTTTAAATAGCCCAAAATCAGGCCAACTCGGCCATAATTCAAAATCACTCTCTCTCACTCTCTTCAATTTCATTCTCCCACCCTCTTTCTAAATTCTCTCAATTCAAACACCAAAACCTCAGAAAACCCTCACTTTCTTCGATTAAAAGCCCATGTTTATCCTTGTCCATCCCCAAAATCATCCAAAAACCTCTGTTTGATCCTTCACGAACACCAAAAACCCCAAACAAAGTGTTTTCCTTCGATTAAAACCTCAAAACCTCTCAAAACTTATCTCTACTCTTCATCATTTACCCGTTCAATCTTCAAAAACACCAAAAATACTCCTCAAACTTGTTTTTGAAGATTAAAAACAAACAAAAAACTCCTCATATCCTAACCGTTATTCTCAAACTACATGAACCCTAAAAACTCCGGCCTTACTCCGCCATAACCGCCACCCCTAGATCTAGGACCACCGTCTTGAACCTTCCCGGCTTGTTTGCCGGCCGCCGGAGGCGATGTCAGCCACTTTCAGTCATCGTCTCCGGTCAACCCTAACCTCTCCGATCACCTCTAACCTTTTTTCGACCACCGTAACCCTAATTCCGGCCACAGTCTTCCGCCTTGAGGCGATTCAACAGAATCTCCCATCTTTCCTACCTAAACTACCTACCCGAAAGCCTGACTCTATCTATCATTTTCGACTCCGCCTGTAACCTAAGTACACTCCGGTAACCACTCGAAGCCTCTCCGATCAACTCAAGAAAAACCTTGAAACTCTACTGTGATTTATGTTTACCTTTTAGATCAAGGTTTTGATTACTGCTTTTATACTTTTAGACTTAGGTCTGATCTATTTTGCGTGTTTTTGCAAGTAAATGGAAAGTAGAGAAAGAAATATACCTCCAGTGTATTTCCGACGACGGCCTCACTGCTTCGATGTTCGATTTCGGTGATCTTCGGCGTTCCAGGTACTCTTCAGCTTCTCAGGTAACTTCTCCACTTCCCTCTCTCCTCAATTATTAGTGTAATAATTGCCACCAATTATTACTGTCATTAATTAATTATTTTTCTCTCTACAGGGTATTTATAGCTGGGGTACTGACGTCACAGCCATTGAGCTGTTGACAACTGGTCTGAGCTAGGGCTTGATCTGAGTGATCCTTGAACGGGCCAACGATAAAATGCCACGTGGCCAATTTGGGCCCGATAGCAATGTGTTTGGGCAGGGTTTCGGCTGTAAATGAGTTGAGAAAACAATTTGGGCTTTGTATGCTTGTAAGTTAGATTTGAAAGCTCTTTAGAATGTAATGGATATGTAAAATATGGACTATGAACTTTATTTTGCTTGGACTTTATATAATATTGTATTTTATTTATTTATTTATTTATTTATTTATTATAATCGGTCAAAATTCGGGTATTACAATTAGAAACGTTCGCATTGTATTTATCTAGCTCAAGATTGTCACTAAAAACTGAGATTGAGAATTGTATATGCTTTCATATTTCCAACGAACATTGCATGCAGAAATGGAAAATTCCCAAATTACTAAATCCAACAACGGAATTGAATAAATTGAGATGAAATGATCAGTGTTACCTCACCAAATCGAGACCCACAAGCCTCCTTATCACCACAAAACACCCAAGAGCCGCACAAACAAGGACCATCATCAACCTTGCACATCTCCTTGCAGGCCTCGCAACATTCCTTGGAAGAATTCAGTTTGAAATCCGATCCCCATCTCACTGCATCACCCCACAGCTCTAAATGCTCGATTCCCCTGCAACACCCGTTTTCTTCTTCATTGCCCCTTGAGCTTTCAGTCAGACCAAAAGACATGGTGTCGTTGCTTCCTTTAAACGAGAGGGAGAAGCTATAATAGGACATGAAACAGGAGATCGTGGCTATCAAGAAAAGGACGGCGAGTGTAAAACGATAGACATCTGAGTCGGCTAGCCTACGACCCATTTCATTTCGTGATGGGAGTTAACAAACCCATTTCGTGAAGGGAGTTAACAAACCCAGAAATGGACGGCATCCGTGTAGTTAATCTGTACTTCTGTCATGGTGGAGGATTAATGGATAAGACATTGTAAGCAAGTGCAAGTGCAAGTGCAAGTGCAAGTGCAATGCAAACACAACTTGGGCCCGTTGATTTAACGTGTGGAATTTGATATATATATATATATATATATATATATTGTAAAAAAATATTGTTACTTGGTTGTATTTGAACGCTCATTATTAATATTAGTTTAGAGGCATTCTTTTTTTCTTTTCGTTGTCTAAAGACATACCTTTTTGTATGTTTGAGGATATGAAGAAAAATTTTAACGAGACTTTCAATTTTTATTAAAAAAAATTATTGTCAAATTAATCAATCGTATATTATTTGCTAAAGAAATTATGATTATAATTGTATTTATTTTTCAAAAGAATGTGATTAGTTTGACATTCAAGGAATCAGAAAATTTAGTTCGTGGTATTAAAATTTAGAATGTTAAATCTTATTTAATTAAAAACTAGTGGAGTCAAATAATGATAAAATTGGTGGGATAATGCAAAGGAAATTTAAAATTGGGTTAATAGGAGATGTTGGGCGATATTTGAAATTTTACGGCACTTTTTACAGTGCCATAGAGGAAGACTCCATGTGCAAAGAGCGCCCCTTTTTATAATTTTTTTCATACTCGGTGGCAGTGCGTCACCTGCACATCGCATCACGGGTGTGCTTAAGCCATATTAGCTCAGCCTCTGGCTCATTCACGTGATGATCAGAGCTGAGAGCTCAATCAGCTGAGCCAACTTAAAGAGAGATGTGGCATGAAGCCACTTCTAGGTGGCGTTTTGCTTCGGTGTGTCATGCATGCATGTATGGCTTTAATCAGATGTGGCAAGAAGTCAGCTTTCACGTGAAAGCTGGTGAAAAAGTTTGATTTTTTTTTTTCAATCAATGTGTGTATATGTAGGGATATAAAAAAGAAGATTGTATAAGGTTTGAGAAAAAGATTGAGAGAGTTTGAGGTAAAAATTTAAGTGATATTTTTTTTGAAGATGTTTGATTGTTTGTTTGTTAGTATTTGAGAAAAAATTGAGAGATTGAGATTAAATTTTTGAAGATATATTCAAAGACAGGAAATTTTTTAAAGTATATTTGGTTGTAGATCTTCTCGGTTTCATAGAAGTAAGTAAAATTTTTTAAATTAATTTGTTTTTAATATAAGAGGAGTTTCTAGAATTTTTGTGTGTGATTGAAGATATATTCGAATAATAATTATATTTTGTTGAAGAATTTAGAGCACATTTTTTTGGTTTCTCGTCTAATCTTGTAATTTTTTTGTATTTTTTGAAGATATATTCGAATAGGTGAAAATTTTTGAAGTTAATAAATTTTTTGGTTGTATATATTCGAATGATAATTGTTTTACAGATTTTTTAAAAATGGCATCTGGAGGAGTTTTGTTGTACCATGACCATGAGCACATTTTGTCTCATATTCGTGAAGAGCAAGTAAGTAATTTAAAATTTATTATGTCATGTGTAAAACGAAATAATTTATTATATTAAATTAATTATAGGGTCAGATGCATACCATTCCCCATTGAGAAATGAAGATCAAGGAACCTTCCGAGCTTATAGTTTATTTCTTACAGACGACCAGATTTTATAATGCTTCATTTTTCTTGGATTTAAGATTGTCCCCGGGTTAATAACTGGATTGATTGAACGATGGAGACTGGAGACGCACACATTTCATTTTCCATTCGATGAATGTACGATAACTCTAAAAGATGTAGCTATGCAGCTTGGTGTCTCAATAAATGAAAATGTGTTGGCTGGAGCAAACACATATAACGTATTTGAGTTTTGCAGGAAGTACCTTGGAAAAATTCCTCCTCGGGAAGATGTGAATGGTCTACGTTTGAGAATTTCATGGGTGCAGAGCGAATTCATTGTAACAAATAGATCTACTCAGCAATAACTTATGTATGTAGCTCGAACATATATACTGCAAATCATTAGTGGGATATTGATGCCAGATATATCTGGTTATCTGGTTCACACACAATATCTGCCAATGTTAGATAATTTTAACACAATTTGTGAATATAGCTAGAGATCTGCAATATTGACATTCTTGTACCATGAAATGTGTAATGCCTCAATTATGATTGGTGAAAAGAATATATCAGATATGGGTGGATGCCTAATCTTATTGCAATCGTGGGCATGGTATAGGCTTCCTTATCTAACGCCCATTGTGGAAGCACTCGTACCCATGCAATTTTCGCTTGCTGGAAGGTATTACTATGATTACAGTTGTTATAGATATTTTATTTATCTAATATTTATCTGCAATGACTTAGAAATATAAGCTCAATATCTTTGCAGATGGAGACATAAGTTGAAGAACGCGGGGGTCGTGCACAACAATGTTAGAGATATAAGCCTAAAGATCTAAACAATAGAAAAAAATTAGGTATCATAATATTTTTAAATTAACTTTCTGACTTTATATATTTTAAAGTAATGTTTGTGTCTGTATATTAATATTTGTGCTTTATAGTTTATTTGGCTGCCGTATTAGAATCCAATAATCAAGGCTTGCATACTGTAGTGATGTCTTTTCTTCAAATCGCTAATTAAACGTGGGGTTTTCGAAGGTGTTTGAAAGGTGTTTGTGATTCTTTTGGATATAAAATATTTATTCCATGGGGTTTTAAAAGAAACCGCATTTAAAAAAATGGAGTCGCCACCGGCCACTTAGGTAGGCCGGACACCATAAAACCAGAGATTCAAAAAGATTGGGTTCGGGAGTCGGTTACGGATGGGGAAGGATTAGCACCCCCACACCGCCCAAAAATTGGTACTTTAATAATTACCGCTTTATTAATATTGGATTTTTGGGGTTAAAGTGACGATTAGTTTAAAATTCGGTTATGATTGCGAATAAATTTTAAATACCCCGTTATCCGAGGGTAAACGCCCAACCACTATCACTACGCCTGATACTGGCCCCGTTTACGCTCGGATAAAAGGGCGCCGCATTGACAATTTATATCTCGATACGCAATCTTAGTTGGCAAAATATAAAACATGGCAAATAATTTAAATGCAATAAATATTAACATAACAGAATACTAATCTAACATAAATAAAATGCTAAATTAAAACATACATATATACATATTAATCTAACTCATAAATAAAAACATATCTAGCATAAACAAAATACTAATATTCATAAATATTAATCTAACATAAAAACAAATTCAACATAAAATATTATTCTAAAACATACATACATAAATATTAATCTAACTCATAAATAAAAACATATCTAACATAAATAAAATATTAATATAAAACACAAATTTAAAACATATTAAATATTAATCTAAAACATAAACATACAAAATAAAAAATAAGACCACAATTTTAAAATAACTAATACTTCATTAAATTATAAAAATTACAACACTAATAAAAAAGGGAAGAAAATATACCTAACTAGGAGCTCGAACGACGAACCCCGACTGAACCCCACCGAGATCTACCGCGACCCCTCCAAAAATATTAACTAGATCGGACCTAAAATAGGACCCCGATCGAATGTTGGATCGAACCAACTGGGGTCGAGGGCACTGCCCCCAACCCCGGCCAGCCTTGCGGCCAGCCATGCCCCACGATTTGGGGTGCCAATTGTATAGCCAATTTATTGGCCAAATTGGGCGTGGATTTTCCTTGCAATTGGCCATTCAGCCTATTTATAGGCAAATGGGATGGAAAATGGGTGACGTGGAACACCCTGCTCCACGCAATTTTCCTTTTTTTTCTTTTTTTTAATATATATTTTATTATTTTTATTTTTTATTATTTTTATTATTAATTTTATATTAATAATAATATTATTAAAATAGCACTAATAACACTAAAACTCGATCAAAAATGAGTGATTACAGTTGCCCCTCTTTGCTTGTTCTTGTGAAACGAGGACAAAGCAAAGATCAAAAGCACTCATTTTGGACCTACTTTCTTGTCTTTGGCTTCGGAATCACGTGTTCTTCTGGAACTATCCGCTCTTCCTTAGCTAAATCTTCAGGCTCGTAAGTTCTTCCTATATAGAGCTTCGTCACCTTCCGATCTTGGAGTTATAGGCTCTTTCAACATAGAACCCTTCACTCTGAAGCCTCGAGTTATGAGTCCCTCCTATATAGAACCTTTCATTCTCGAGACGGCGCGTGGCTGAGTCCTTCCTATATAGAACTCTTCGCCTTCAACGCTGGTTTCTCCTATATAAAACCTTCTCGCATCACTCGATGGATTCTTCCGATCGGGAGTTCCTCCTATATAGAACTGCTAGTCTTCAAACCCTGGAGTTGTCAGTCCTTCCTATATAGAACTTTTCATTTTGAGACGGTGCAGCTTGGAGTCCTTCCTATATAGAACTCTTCGCCTTCAACGCTGGTTTCTCCTATATAAAACCTTTGCGTCGTTGATGGATTCTTTCCGACCGGGAGTTCCTCCTATATAGAACTGCTAGTCTTCAAACCCCGAGCCGCCATGATCCTTCCTATATAGAACTTTTGGCGTCTCAAATCTCTGAGCTACTGTGTTCTTCCTATATAGAACATTTCACTCTAAGACAATGAAGCTCGGAGCCTTTCCTATATAAGACTCTTTGCTTTTGACACAACAGGTTTCCTATATAACCTTATGTGTCATAGGTGAATTCCTTTGACTAGGAGTTCTTCCTATATAGAACTGCGAGTCTTCACCTTGGAGCCGTCGGTCCTTCCTATATAGAACTTTTCGGCGTCTTGAAATCTTGGAGTTAGGGATTCTTCCTATATAGAATCTTTCACTCTAAGACATTGAAGCTCGGAGCCCTTCCTATATAGAACTCTTCGCTTTCGACACAACATGATTTCCTATATAATCTTGTGTGTCATGGGTGAATTCCTTTGACTGGGAGTTCTTCCTATATAGAACTGTGAGTCTTCACCCTAGAGCTGTCAGTCCTTCCTATATAGAACTTTCAGTTTCTGAAGCCTCGGAGCGGAGGATTCTTCCTATATAGAACCTCTCTCTGGAGCTTGAAAACATGTGCCTTTTGTATGTAAAAACATTGTCTTCTCATTTGGGATTCACACCACGATGGCCATCGATGTCTCTTCAGATTCGGGGATTCACGCCGAAAATGGCTACCAATCTTCCAATTTCAGGGACTCACGCCGAAGGTGGCTGCCGAAACTTCTTCAAATTTAGGGACTCGCGTCGAAAATGGCCGCCAAAACTTCTTCAAATTTAGGGACTCGCGCTGAAAATGGCCGCCAAAACTTCTTCAAATTTATGGACTTACGCCGAAAATGGCCGCCGAAACTTCTTCAGATTTTAGGGACTAATGCCGAAAATGGCCTCCGAAACTTTCTTCAATCTTTAGGGACTCACGCCGAAAATGGCTGCCAAAACTTCTTCAAATTCAGGGACTCGCGCCGAAAATGACCGCCAAAACTTTTTCAGATTTAGGGACTCACGCCGAAAATGGCCGCCAAAACTTCTTCAAATTTATGGACTTACGCCGAAAATGGCCGCCGATCTTTCTTCAAATTTTAGGGACTAATGCCGAAAATGGCCGCAGAAACTTTCTTCAATCTTTAGGGACTCACGCCGAAAATGGCTGCCAAAACTTTCTTCAAACTTTAGGGACTCACGCCGAAGGTGGCTGCCAAAACTTTTTCAGATTTAGGGACTCACGCCGAAAATGGCCGCCGAAACTTTTTCAGATTTAGGGACTCACGCCGAAAATGGCCGCCGGAACTTCTTCAGATTTTAGGGACTCACGCCGAAGGTGGCTGCCAAACTTTTCAATGAAATCCACTTCTTAATGTTCTTTGATAATTCTTTCAGGTACTGTCCAAAATAAGCAAAAATTGACATGCCCCTATCTATATGATGCATGCAATGTAATGGTTTCTTTCTTTTCTTTTCTCTTTTTTTTAGCTTTTTTGTTCTAATGTCTTACACCCTGAAAGGTCGCTCCTCAGATTTCTTCATCTCTATACTGCTTTATTGTATGCTCTTAAATCATCATTTGAACATGCTTTTATACCTTTTGTGCGAAAGGCTTTCTTATCTTTAGAGTTATCACCCGCCTTCATAAATGATCTTCTGGTTCTTATATTATTCTTATAAGAACCCTTGTCATCTTCTTGGCTTGGCGTTGCCCCATTCAACCACGGGCTCCACTGCTTTGAATTTTCTGGCCTATCATATAGAGCCTTGATCTATTTCTAGTCACCAGGGTGAGCCAAAATGCTTCAATCCCTTGAGCTCTTCCTTGATCTTCTCGCAGCATTTCGACGGGAACTAACTCTCGGTCCCTATGCTTTAAATCTCATCATCATTCATTTTTAAAGTAAAACAAAAGGCAATTTACTTGCGTATATTTCAACAAATAATGATTGTTTGAAAAGATAACAGTCATTTTGAAAATCACAACTTGGAGGGGATACCAAACATTTTGAAAACATTGTTTGGAACAAATGGTAAACATCTTTTTCTTTTCTTCTTCTTTTTCTAAGGACCAAACATTTTTTATAAAACAATGCTTGGAGAATGGTAAACAAAACTCGACGTGTATTGCCAAACATTTTTAAAAACTAATGTTTGGGGGAAATGGTAAACATCAAAACTTTGGGAGAAAATGTCAAACCTTTTAAAACATGTTTGCCCCCGAAATATCAAACACCATAGCGCATCTGTTTCAAGTTGCCAGAGATCAACTCTAATGAAGCACATATTTAGAAGATCTTGACCATTGTGGAGATATATGCCAATGTATAGTTTCTTCTGGTCTAATAGGCTTTTGAGAGGAACAACCCTACATAGTTTCTACCCCGTTTAAGATGGCTCTCTTAATCTCACTATCTCACCATGCCCCATCATTCCCTCATTTGGGTGTCGATCAAGCACTTCGAAGTTTGACGTTCCTTGAAGAAAAGTTAACCCTTATAGGCGGAATGAAATCTGAAGACATTCTCATTCAACTTGGATATCTATGGATGACCAGAATGGTCTTTGGGGCTTGTAATGTAGGCCTTTGGTTTATGGTTAAGTGAAACAGTATTTTTGTACTTGTGTAACTTGGATATGCCCATTATTCCTTCTCTTTTTTTTGGATCACTCTAGACTGCCCGTTTTCGGGTTTTCACCCTAGAGTTCATTTCTTTTCTTTTTATTGTATGCTGCCTTGCATTCTGGCTATATACTGATGTTCGTTTTCTGTCCAAGAATGTTTGATCCTTCAAAACTCCTCGAAACTGAGATTTCTTGAATGAATGACTATGAATACATTTCTGGGAATTCTTGTGATTGGCCCGCCCAGATGAAATATTATTTTTTCTTTTTTCTTTTTTCTTTTCTTCTTTTTCACTTTTTCTCTTGGATCGCTCTAGACTGCCCATTTTTGGGTTTTCACCCTAGAGGTCACTTCCTTCTTTTGTACCTTCGGATCAATGTATTTTGGCTGGATATTGATGCCAGCATGCTCAGGCAGACTACTCTTTTTCTTCATTTTCAGGATCACTCTAGACTGCCCATTTTTGGGTTTTCACCCTAGAGGTCATTTCCTTTTTCAAAATTGGCAATCTTCGGGCGGACTTATCTTGACTTGGCTTCAATTCGAGCTTCTATACTAATTTTCAAAACTGATATTTACTTGAAATGTGGATTCCTTGTGTCTCTTACACATAGTTGAAGTCTCGTTCTTGTATTGTTTGATCTGTGTGTGAAGCATAGACAGTATTCTTTTTTTTCTTTTTCTTTCCTTTTTCCTTTTTTTCTTATTCGAGTCTATGAACGTATCCTTGAATCAACATGGATCTATACTGGGTATTGATGCAATCTTCCGCTCGGAGTTAATTGCCTCTCTGCAGCTCTTCTGATATTTACTCAATCTGGATTGCTTCGGCCTTCTGATTACCATTTATCTCCTTTTTGGTTTTTCATTTGGACATATCCATGTTTTCAACCACTTTCTTCTGATGATTTTCTGATCTTCGTACCCAATCTGTATGGTCTCATCTGTGTCTTACGGTAAAGTAAAAGAACACCATTCGTTGACATATTCACAAATGTCCCGAGAATGCCTTCAGGGGGTAGAGGTTTAGGGTCAACTTTCATTTCAAGGATCTTAAACGACAAGTGCCTGAGAAGATAAATTCTTAAAATAGGAACTGCCCCTTGTCTAAACACTCGTTTTGTTCCCCTGTTAGCCTAAGTAAACTAGCAGATACTCACATTTACAATATCTCCACAACATTCAATCTCTTCTAAATATATGCAACTTAAAGTTGATCTTTGGATCTGAAGCAAATGTACTGTTGCATTCAAAATTCGAGGACCTGGTATAGAAATGATATATACATATGTCCATTCAAAAATGTGTGCATATGCATATGGGAAAACTACCCCATAAAAATGAAATGTTTAAAGAATCAAGAATGTAAAGATGCTTTTCTAAATGGAAATGTGATTTTTAATTCTAATAAACAATGATTTTTTTGTTGAGAATTTCTTTGTGAAATGATGAGAAAACCGTAGGGACCTTTGGATTATCTCGTGGTGCTAACTCATTTCGCCCCTTCCAAGGTAGTGTAGCATTGCCTCTTCTCTTGTTTTCCACCGCTGGATCAACTCTCTCGTCATGACTCCTCGTCAACCAACTTCTTAATTTTTCTATTAACGACCCCAAATTTCTTAGTGTCATGCCCCAGCGCCTCAATGTTTTGAAAGTGGTACCCATTTATCTCTCTGTTTCTTCGCCCTAGGCAGGTCTGGGTCTTTAAACTTAGGTCCCGGAGTGCATGTTCGATTCTTTCTCCATTGTCATGAAGTCTTCAAAGCTGGCTTTCATTTTCCGAGCATCTTATTAAAGAAGAAATAAGAAAGATGACATGGAATTCACTTTCCTCTTCATTTACGGGAGGCTGCACTTGGGTCGCTAAACACATACACCTCAAAGCACATTCCTTGAAGCTTTAATCAGGTTTCATCTTCGTACCCTGGAGATACTGACGACTTGCTGCTGGGTTCAAAGCATATCATATCACGGTAGGTCTGCTAGACTGTCGGGAAGTAGTGGATCGGTAATTTTTCAATGTAGCCCATTTTTTTTTTTTTTGCGAGAATATGGTCACGTGAATCTTGGGGCATCTTGTTCCGTTATCATGCGCGAATCTGAAGTCTTTGAAATCCGTAGGAACAACCAAGTCAGGGTTCAAACAAAGTTTTCTTGTATTAAAGGCATCAAACTTCTTTTTCTCTCGAGTCCATCTTTTAACTGCTCGAATCTTGATTTTTGAGTGTGTTCAATTCTTTTATTCACGATAAAACTCTAATTGTTCTTTGGATTACCCCCCAAAAAATTTTATGCAAGGTAGTGATAGTGTTATGTAAAATATGTCATGATTGTACAATGTAATGCAATGCAATGCATGAATGCAAATGCGGTGTTGATTCTCGAACAGTCCTTAAAAGACTTTCAATCAATAGAAAAATGTCTGGTTGCAAGAAACTAATAATGAATTACAGGTGACAATTAGCTTCTTTCTGGAGATCTTGACTTCGGGAAGCAAAACTTGTGCTCCACGTCTCGACGTCGTCTTCAGGATGATGGATGACTTTGTCTTCTCTTCTTATTCTATGGACTCGTGACGTCATGATTTTTACTTTTGTGGCTTATAAAAATGACATCAACAAGTGCAGGCATAATACAGATAAGATCTTTTCTGAGTGCAAACGAATAATACGTCTAAACAGGGATGGATTCTATCGGCCATAAGGGAGTACTTTAAAAAAAATTTAAGGTTTAAATTAAAATTCTCAAAGATCATTTGGTTTAAAAATTTCCCCATTTTTATTATCAAAAATTTTAACTTACTTAAAAATGAAACTTTTAGGTTTCTTTTTGTTATTATTATTATTATTCTGAAAGTTTTATGAGAGAAGAAGTTTCAAAGCAAAATAATAATATTTTCAATTCTTTTTAATGAGTTAAATTAAAATATAAGAATTTTAAAAATGGTCAAATGTGAAGATTTAAAATTGGGGTTCTGCGGCCCTGACTGAATCTTCTGTGTCGCACGTACCTTATTGTCGTACCGTCTTCTTTCGCGATTGGTCTTTGCTCGGCCTAACTTGATACTGTAATATTATCGTTCCCGGCAAAGCAGACTTTTTCTATTTTGAAAGCCTTTTAATGAACTGTTCTTGAATCAACACCATGTCATGATATGCAACATGAATGCAAATAAAGGCATTGATTCCGCTGGTAATCACCCTTTCGAACGACTTTCATGGGAATTAAAGGGTCCAGATTACAAAAAAGATCCATATTACAAAAGGAGTCCCTATTACAAAAAGAGTCTATTACAAAGTCTTAATTACAAAATAAAGTTCTACACATAATCCCTAGCTCTACCTCCTAGCTCCTCGACAGCTCTGAGCAACTTGATAAACCTTGGTGCTTCTTCCATGTCCGGGGTTACGAAAGGTCGGAGAGCCGCGACTTCGGTAGTTAAGTCATTCACACACCTTGCAACTCGTCGTATGTCCACCATCGGTCTCATGTGTATACTTTGGCACTACACGCTCATTCGGAAAATTGTTACGTCGGATCTGTTGAGTAATCTCTAACCGATGTCACGCGACTGGATCGATGATGTCCTTCCTAAGACACCTTTTTTCCATGATGAAAGATTTTCTAATCGGGCAAACCACTTGAATCAACGCCTCTATGTAATGTGGATGCAATGATAATGCAACAAAAATATGTGTAAAAATAAAATAAAACACAAAAAAATGAGTTAGTACCGGATAAAAATAATAAATACATAAATAAAAGGACAAAATTAAACAGAATAAACACACAAAACAACCCTATTTATCCCGTCTAAAACACTTAAGGTTATCCGCATGGCTCTAACAGGGTGGGTTTCTATGTTCTCTACATGCAGTGTTGGTGCTAGGAGGTACCCGAATTGTCCTTGCTGTCCTCTACTAAGAGTAGCAAGGGCCCCGATCATCACCCATTATAGGCTCCTTTCAACCGGGTCCAATTCAGGGGGACCCATTCGCTTATGCCCGTACAAAGGAACGATATCCTTACGAAAGCATAAGGTACTCGAGCCCCGAAGGTACTTGCTAGGCCCATACGGGAGAACGATATCTCCACGAAAGCATTAGCGTTTTCCCCCCACTTAAAAAAAACGGGTTTATATGCCATATTTTAAAACATATTAAATATTAATCTAAAACATAAACATACAAAATAAAAAATAAGACCACAATTTTAAAATAACTAATACTTCATTAAATTATAAAAATTACAACACTAATAAAAAAGGGAAGAAAATATACCTAACTAGGAGCTCGAACGACGAACCCCGACTAAACCCCACCAAGATCTACCGCGACCCCTCCAAAAATATTAACTAGATCGGACCTCAAATAGGACCCCGATCGAATGTTGGATCGAACCAACTGGGGTCGAGGGCACTGCCCCCAACCCCGGCCAGCCTTGCGGCCGGCCATGCCCCCACGATTTGGGGTGCCAATTGTATAGCCAATTTATTGGCCAAATTGGGCGTGGATTTTCCTTGCAATTGGCCATTCAGCCTATTTATAGGCAAATGGGATGGAAAATGGGTGACGTGGAGCACCCTGCTCCACGCAATTTTCCCTTTTTTTTAATATATATTTTATTATTATTTTTTTTAATTTTATATTAATAATAATATTATTAAAATAGCACTAATAACACTAAAACTCGATCAAAAATGAGTGATTACACATACCAAAAAGTGTGCTTAAATGTAAAATATTTTGGGATGTAATTGTGCTTTTGATCTATTATTCTACTGTTGAATATCATTGTGCTGGTAGAGTGTTACGGAAGTTCAACTCTCATCAACCTATTCTTAGAGCTCCACCTGGTACTGAACATATCCATAGTGATGATAGAGATAGATTTGATGAGAATTGGGTTGTAAAGCAAGCCAATTTCATTTCTCTTTGGAATGAAAGATATACGTGGTGGGCAGAATATTTGAGCCTAATTGAAGCCAGTGATATTGATTTTGATTCAGAGTTATACTCGTGGTATTCAAAAAATAAAAAATAATTCTTAGTATCCCTCGAAGCTGCAAATAAATGGCTTGAAGATCTGCGGTGCTCAAAATACGTACACTTGTCATCTGAGTTTGGTCAGAGCTCACAAGAACCAACAGACGAGCCAAATTTGAATTGTTCTACAGCTTGCATTCTTCATGATCTTCGGTGCAATCTCCTCTAAGACCTGCAAGCAATGATCTTTGAGAATAACCAATACAGCATGGGTACCCACCATTTGGTAATGTTTCGAAACAACCATCATTTGGTAATGTTCCGAAACAACCACCAATCAATTTTTCATTTGGTGGCAGCTCATCTTCGCATCCAGCTTACAATGATGATGGAGGATACATGCCACAATTTCAGTATCCTCAAACATTCGTATATGAAGAAGGCATGGGTGTTGATAGTATGACATCTTTGTTTTCGACTACAACCATTAGCAGCTCATCATTTCATCTAGAAGATATGTTACACCATCTTCTACGCAAATAAGGGATGATCAATTTTTCCACGATGAGTAGACTCCGAATCAACCACGAAGAATGGTTCAACCCCCTAGACGGTACGATCAAATATTATCCTTATACCGACAGAAATTGCCGAGAATGAGGTACAAATAGGAAATAAGTAAATTTTATTTGTAGTATATTTTTAATTCGAAAACATTATTTGTTTATTTTGGTTTTTGGATTATTTAGTCTTTTGATTTAATTAATTTTATTTTATTTACATTACACCTATTTCTTTCTTTCGAGATATAGTACTAACTATATATAACTTTAACAGTTGTAGCATTTTACTCTAACTATCAATTTAAAAAAAATATCAAATTTATACCACAAAAATTAAGCATCAAATTTGAGTGTAGAAAAATCTATCATATTACCTTCATTATAAAATAACCGGCTTGATTCAATGATATAATTAAGTTGGTTTATAAATAACGTAACATTTAATATATATTTAATTAAAAATTTCAACTCCAAGCAATTATATTTTCGGACCGGACATGATTATTTGTATAGTAATAGTATAAATATATATATATTGAAACTCTGCCTTTTCATATTATTAGTACTAAAGAAAGTAAATGAAACCGAAAAGTCAAAAATAAAGGAGAGATCCAAAAAACCAAAACAAACCACAATCAGAAAAAAGAACCAGCAACTAAAAAATCAAGGAAAACTTGAAACGGCGATGAGACCTCTTGTCCGACAAAAAATTTTCATGATGCAATCAGACGAAAGAGATAAAATTTGGGTCCAGAAATTAGAAAACCCCAAAACTCATCAACTCCATGCAAACCAGATATTAGAGAAGTACGGTGGATCAATGATTCTTCTATCTTGCGCCACACAAACCATGACCTTCAACGGAGCTTTCTCAATCCAATACAGGTCAGAATCCTCTTTTAATCCAAATAAAGCAAGAGCATGAGCAGCTTTATTATCATCTCTTGGCACAAAATGAAAAGAGCATGAACTGAACTCTCGCGCTTTTTGTTTAATATTCGCGATGAATGGCCTGAGCTCCAATAAGTCTGGCTTCGAAGACTGGATTTTGCGTCACCTTCCATACAAATCGAATGAAACCCAAAATCTTGTGCCAGAAAAAGACGATGCAAAAAACCCAAAGCTTCTGCCGTAAAACTCGAGTCCACACTGTGAGTAATCCAGCAGCCTGCACCAAGGATATGACCCTCGTTATCTCTAATAATAACTCCAGAGCTTGCTTTTTTCAAATTTTGCAGATACTCAACATCAGCATTCACTTTTACCATTGGTGGCAAAGGAGGAGACCAGCAGGATCGAAGAGGCCGGATTATGAGGACCCAAAGTGGTAGCCAAAGAGCCCAGCTATTGCACAAAGATAATTAGGTCCTCAATTCGTCGGCTTTTACCTTCATGTATCAAAATGTTTCGAGAATATCATAAAGCCCAAATGATTATAGCAAATAAATGTTTCTTAGATTTAAAGCAGTTCTGAAATACCCAAATAAACCACTCATGTAGATTCATATCAAGGACGGTATTTGGTTATGTAAAGCCAAGTCTAGTCCATATATTCCTGGCATACACACAATCTATGCAAATATGGGACGTTGTTTCTGGAAACTGTTGGCATTTAATGCATTCTGGACTTTGAGCTATTCTTTTAGTATATAGATTCTGAAAGCATTGGATGAAATTCATAAAAAGTTTCCATAATAGCATACGGACCTTGTTCAGGCAGTCAAGGTTCCAAATCTTTCTTTAACATTCTAAAACTTCTAGATCAGTATTCAATGGCTCTAGAAGAAGACAATAGCCACTTCTGACAGTGTAAATACCTGTTTTTTCACTGCTCCAAACTAGAGTATCCTGCAAAGGAGAACTAGGGAGTGGGATAGATAAATGGTTATAGCTTCTTGGGTATTAAAATTGGACTAAATTAGCTCAGTATTCCAGAGAGTCTGCCCATTTAACATCAAGTCTGATACCCTTGTTAAATCATCCACCCTATTCGAAGTCGCTCGACTCTGTTGGGACCCTAGAAGCCAAATATCATCCCAGATTGAAATAGATCTTTCATCTCCTATACTCCATCTCAAACCCATCTCTAATACTCTTCGAGCACTCCAAACACTTCTCCAGATCAAAGAAGGATTAGAGCCAAGGCGAGCATCTTTAAAAGATGTGATGGGAAAATACTTTGCTTTAAAGATTCTAGCAACTAAGGAGGAGGGATTCTGCCATAAGCGCCAACCTTGTTTGGCCTAGAGGACAACATTAAACTTTCCAAGATCACGAAAGCCTAGCCCTCCATCCTCTTTCAACTGGCATAGGAAGGCCCATGTACACCAATGTATATCTCCCTTGGAAGAAGAGTTCTGCCACCAGAAATGGGCTGTCATAGACTCTAGCTCTCAACAGAATAAGATTGGCAATAAAAAACATGGCATTGCATAAAGAGGCAGCGATTGAAGGATAGCCTTTATAAAGACTTCTTTCCCTTCATTGGATAGGGTACGAGTGTTTCTGCTAATAATTTGATCTCTATACTTGTCTCGAATACCCGCAAAATCTTTCCTTTTATTTCTTCCCACTATCTCCGGGAGCCCCAAATGTTTCTCTGAATTACTCGTGCTTTGAATGCTTAAGATCCGGCAAACTTCTTCCTTATCATGACTACTCACATTAGCCCCAAAGAAAGCTCCGGACTGGTCATAATTAACCAATTGCCCTGAGCAAACAGCATAAACAGACAGGGGTAGCCGATCCAAATATGAGGCAATCATCAGCAAACAGCAGGTGCGTCAAGAGAGGGGCACCTCTTGCTAATCGAAATTCCTGCAAATTCCTGTCTGAAACTGCCTGAGAACCAACGGACAAAGATAACTCCATGTAATACCAAATATGATCGAACTCAAATCAGAAAACTATAACATGTTAAACAACAGAAAGAACCCAGAAACTAAAATAAAAGTTACAAGTTTGTATAATAACGACATGCAAATACGTCGTATAAATTCAATGATTGCAGATGCCCAAACCGATCAGATTGAAATGAAATCGGAAGACCGAAAGCAAACAAAATACTTACTTCTCATCGCATCCGACCCGTTGGAATTTAAATTTAATCCGGTGTTTTCCTCCTCTATCACCCCTTTTTGCTCCACAGTTGGCTTCTCATCAACCTTAACGGCCTCGGAGACCTCCCCCTTTTCCTCTTCCCTAGCTCCTACAACTGGAACTGAAGCCTCCTTTACAATCACGCCTTCTTCTACAGGCTCCGCTGGTGAATTCTGGGATTTGGATGCAGCCCCTCTCTTCACTGTTCTAGGAGGCATTGTTTATAAACCTAAAGACTGAAATATCAAAATTTGACTACAAGGCATAAAAAGGCTAATCGATGGAAGAATAACAAATTAAAACCCCACAGGTTGATGAAAAATCCTAGAAGTCGAAAAGGAATCCAAATTAAAATACTAACTTGGAGAAAAGTCAATTAGAAAATATCTAAAATTGCAGTTAAAACCCTAACCCTAGGTATGAGAAAGAACCTGGGCTGAGAGAGAATAATCAACAGAAAAGGACTGCGAATTTTGATTTGGAGCTCTTAACGGCTAGGAGAAACACTTAGGCATGTATTCATTATCCTAGCCGTTGATCTACTAATCTAAGTTAGGGGTGTGAAAAAAAAATCGAGCCGACCGGTCTTATCTATTTTTTATTTTTTTGGATAATTCGAATTTGATATCCAAAAATTTCGAATACGAATAATTGTGAATAAATGATTGTATTGAACTCATAATGCATTATTTTACATTCGGTTCAGATATCCAATTCCGTAATTCAAAAATTTTAATTTTTTTATAGATATGAATTTTGTTATATTCGATATTTTTACTTGTTATATATAAAAATTTAAATTTTTTATGGATAGAACTGCCAAATTAAAAAATACTTAAATCAAGTCATAAATTTAAATATTCGAATATCCGATAAAAAAATTCAAACTTCTCAAATCGGATATAGATCTATAAATTGTCGATCCAAAAATTTTGGATCGAATCTGATATTCGAAATGCACACTTCTAATCTCAGTCTTTAAGTGTTTCTCCGTTCTTTATTACGATCATTAATATCGAAAAAAGTTTGAAGTGTTAAATTTATTACCTTACCTTATTATAATTAATATTATGTTGGAAGTATCATTTAATTATATCATTAGACGTCATAAATAATATATTTTCCTACATTATCTACTATTATGTTTCTTCCCATAGCATCTCTTCGCATATCAAGTGTTTTGATATGTACTTTTCTGTCATCGTCTCCTGATCATTCCCAAAGAAGTACTCGTTAGACAATTCTCTGAAGTGAAAAATATCAAAATCCTTCCAAGTTAACTTCACCAAAAAAAAGTATTCGTTAGAGAGTTACACATGTCACCATATTATTTAACAGTTATATATATTATTATCTCTTTAGCTGCATAAAGGACCTAATTTTTCATTTTTTTTATTTTTTTAACAGACAATTACATGTGCCACCATTCTATTAGGTTAAATAAAAATATTATAAAATAATATATATGGCTTACGAGAAAAGAGAATAAATGACATAAAAAATTAAAAAAATAAAATAAAATTTCACATCAGCAAAACTGTTAAGTTTTTTAATAGTCGGTGACCAAAATAAGAAGGAAATATAATAGTAGTGATGTTTTTGCCAAAAAAATAATTCGGTGACTAAAATAGGAAGAAAATATAACGTTAGTGATGTTTTTACCAAAAATAGTTCGGTGACTAAAATAAAAAAAAAATCCATAGTTCGGTGACTATTGATGTAGTTTACCTTTAAAATTTTAAAATTTAAATTTTTATAGTATAAATACATATACTTATAAAATTAGTTTAACAAAATCTGTGTATCGCATGAAAAAAGATTGAAGAATGGAAAAAGTAAATCCAGCAGCACCAAGCAAAGGGCAAGAAAACAAGGGGTACACAAACAGAGCACCTTGAGGAGCTCGAGTTTTCAATCTTTCTTATTCGGAAACCCTAGTTTTTCATCGTCTTCCACCAATCCTTCACCCCTATACTCTCTTTCTTTTAGCATTCCACCTTTCCCAATTCCCCATGAAAACGGCCGTCATTTCCTCCTCCCACCTTTAATCCTCCTCATTTCTGAATTCTGGAGTTTCCACCAAAAAGCTTGAAAATTTGCCCCATTGACAGAAAAAAGTTCTGAGCTTTCGGGATTCGCGTGCTGAAAAAATATTTTTAATAATAATAATAATAAGCCATGTACGGTCATAGAGGTCGAGGAGGAGGGTCTTCGAAACCGGAGCTAGTCGGAGGACCGTTGGATCGGAAGCGCTTAAACGATGCGCTGGACAAGCATCTAGAGAAGTCGTCCCCATCCACTTCGAGGGGATTCAGCAGAAAAGACAAAGAAAGATCCTCTGTTCCTTCAACTTCCATCGGTAAATCCCAGCTCGATCATCGCGATTCACGCTCCGCAGCTCTCTCCAAAGCCAAATGTGATGGTTAGTCACTTTTATTTCTTCGTTTCTGCTTTCTTTTTTAACCCCCTTCATTAATATGCAACGAATCGTGTATTTGCTAAGTCCTGAGGATGCATTAGCTTGTTTTTCGAGTTAATTTGATCTGGGTTTTTAAACATTCGTCTGCAGCTCTGAGCTGACATGTTTGCGTATTTGTATGTGAAAAGTGCTTAAATGCAAATTCCATTATTAAACATGATTATTAGCACAGTTTTGTACTTAGCTTTCTGAAAGTAGGTTGTTGCCTTGTTGGTAGGTTTTATTAAATTATACCTGCGTTTCCATGTGAATATTTGGAAATTTGATGCATTGCCTAAATTTTGTTCATTTCTTTCTAATTCGATACCATAATGCCTTTCGTGTTTTGTTTTATGTCCTTGTAAGCTGGCATTGGACTTTTAACTGTTAAATGTGAAGTTCTTCTCGGTGATCTGTTAATATTGTCCTTGATTACAGAGGAGTCTGAAACAGAGAGTGAAGAATCAGATGTTAGTGGTTCTGATGGAGATGACACGTCTTGGATCTCGTGGTTTTGCAATTTGCGGGGCAACGAGTTTTTCTGTGAAGTTGATGAAGACTACATCCAGGATGATTTTAATCTTTGTGGGTTGAGCAGTCAAGTTCCGTATTATGACTATGCGCTTGATTTAATATTGGACGTTGAATCGTCTCATGGTAAGCACTTTTGTGTTGGTGTGTATGATTTTTGACTGATATGATATTCGCTCAAGGAGCTGCTACTATTTTCCAAATTCAGACAAGTCTTTTAACATTTATGGAGCAAATGTTCTATTTTGGGTTTTCATGAGGATCGACCGGGAAATAATTTAGATTGGTAGATGAAAGTTCTCTAGGAGACATCCGGATTTAGTTTGGTTAATTATGACCCACATTAAGGTGAATGTTGGCCAACCCTGTAACTCACCGGAGATTAATCTGATCATATGCCATTACTAGACTTGTTATATACCTTCCTTACCCTGTGATTGGGGCTTGTTTAGTAATCTGTAGGAAGAATGCACAACTGTATACAATGTTACTCTAAGTGAATTGAGGAAATATATTATTGCAGCAGGTTTTCAAAGATTGTATTTCATATAGCGTTTCTGACTGTGTTGTTTGCGGTTATAATGTTATTATTTATATTTACCTACTCTTTTCTGGTTTATATTGATTATTTGCATCATCCCTGTGATGTGTGCCAGTTTGCTTTGAATATTATGTTTTGCTTCTTTTTAAAGTACGACTCCTAGTTTTGTTTCTTTCAACACATCAGTCATCCATGCACGTTGATTCTTGCTATTAAATAGATGTCTTTTGGCTATATAGGTGATATGTTCACTGAAGAACAGAATGAATTGGTTGAATCGGCTGCTGAGATGTTGTACGGTCTTATACATGTCCGTTACATATTAACTAGCAAGGGAATGTCTGCTATGGTAAAATTTCTGTAATTTATTCTGTTCATTCTTTTGCTCTCTGTTGACTTTTTCATATCTTGTTTACAAAGTTCTACTTGCATATCCTATTTCAGTTGGAGAAATACAAAAACTACGATTTTGGGAGATGCCCGAGAGTTTACTGCTCTGGACAACATTGTCTTCCAGTTGGTCAGTCAGATATCCCTCGTTCAAGTACCGTGAAAACCTACTGTCCAAAATGCGAAGATATTTATTATCCTCGATCCAAATATCAAGGCAGTATCCTTTCTATTTCATCCACAGATTTACTGGTTTCATAACTAAAATACCTATAGTTTAACTTCTCTACCGTATTACGCTTGAGACATCTGACACGCATCTATACTTACATTGTACTAAAATGAATCATACTTGTGTTTTGAACTACCTTCTTGTGCATGTTAAATTTGCCCCCAAGTAAGACTTGAAATAATTTCGACAGATAATCAAATCACGTAGATCATATATGTCAACGTGTTGATCATATCCTAGGTAAATCAAATTTCGGCTTTCTATCACGTTCTTACACATATTTTTGGGGAGAAGTTAGTTTATGTTCTCAAATGCCCTTTAATAATGTCTCTGGGTTTGCAGGTCTTTGTATCTTTCTTGTCTGGGTAAGTGAAACCGAACGTTGGTATGACTTGTTTGTTCTTTCTATTTCCTTTTACTGAACCGTGGACGTGCTTAATTTTCTTGACAATAACAAGATATCGATGGAGCTTATTTCGGAACGACATTTCCTCATCTATTTCTAATGACATATGGACACCTAAAGCCACAAAAGCCGACGCAAAGCTATGTCCCGAGAGTTTTTGGCTTCAAGCTCCATAAGCCCTGATGTGATACGGAACACAACTGCAAGCCGTACATTGAATCGAGTTCTCCGATTGTGGGGCGGTGGCGATTTTCACTTACCTTGGTGCTTCTTTCTCCGCATTGGATGCTTCCAACATACAAGGTGAAGTGCAGAAAAGAAAAAGAAGAATTGTTAGGAGGATTAATATGGCAAATGTTTAAAGAAAATGAAATTATGGCCTGTTAGTTGAGCTCAATATATATCTATAGGTGTATGTATCTACTCTGGAATTTATTAATTCATGAATTGAACAAAGAATTTGTAAGCATATTTGGCTTTTGAAATCTGTACTCACTCTCTTTATGCGGTTGATTAGCATATAAAGTACTAAAATTATAGTATTAAATTAAACTTTATATTATATTGTTAAATTAAATAAATTAATATTTTATTCTATTATCAAATTAAGCATATTTGGCTTTTGAAATCTGTACTCTCTTTATGATTGTAGACATGCCCTTACCAAATGAGTCCCGGACATATGTTTTATTATTACCATTATTTCTTTTAAAAAATAAATTATATATACACACACTTTGATTTTATCAGACCCCGTATATAAATAAAAAGATATAAATTTGTAAAAATTAGTTTAACAATATCACAGTTAAAGTGATAATTGTACAGAACTCATTAATTTCATGTGGTTCTTAAATAGTTATATTTAGTTGATTTATTTAAATATTATATACATGTATGAAAATGTCAAAAAAACCCTTACAATAACTTTAATTATCATTTTAAAAAGATTTTATAAGTTTATTCTCAACTGTGTTGGACTGTTAGTATATGACATTAACTTAATCAATATTTTTATAATAAATAGAGAGTATATTGTTTTTAACTCGAAAAATAAAGGGTTTATATCTATTAAATCTTTTTCAAATTATGTGTCATGTGTCAGTTATCTATTGACCAATCGATCTACGTCATCTAATTATGATCAGGGACGAAACCAGGATTTAAAATTAGGGGACAAATTTATAAATAAATTAATTTTTTTAAAAAATTAAATAAGAGAACAAAAGTGAAAAAAATTGTTTGGGGCTCCCATATAGTTCCGTCCCTTATTGTGATGAAAGCGGCCAAGCAGGTAATATGTTAGAAGGTCAAATAGTTGAGATGTTATATTGGTAAAAAAACAAGAAGAATCACGTTGAATAGTGCATAGTTGAGTGACTAAATCACTATTTAACCCTTTAAAAATAAATTATTAGTGTTTCAAATAATTTTAGATTATTAATAACTGGTTGATCTACGAATATGATATTATATTTCTTAAACAACGTTAAGGGTCTGGATTTTCACATAATATGAAGCAAATTGAGTTGAATGCTAGCTCAATAAAAAAATCTTACATTATTGATTTAAATTATTCGATCAAAATAATCGAATACATTTAATTATATATAAAAAGTAATTTTATTTTAATAATATATTTACTATTAAAAGCACAAAAAGTAAATTATTATTATACTACTTCCGTCTCACCGAAAATATTCAATATTAACTTTTTTAAGTCAATTTTTTTAAATTTTGACTATTTATTACTTTAAATGTATTATTGGTAAAAACATAAAAAAATATGTTTTAAAAACCTTATATCAAGTAGTTTAAAAAATATATTTTATAAAATTTAATTAATTCAAATATTTAAAATAATTGTGGTCAAAGTTAAATTTTTTTGACTTTTTAAAAGTTAATACTGGATAAAATTAGTGGGACGAAGAGAGTATATTTTTAACACAAAATTGTAGACAACGTGTAAATTAAAAAAAAAAAAAAGTTCATGATGATCCTTATCAAAAACCATAACAGAAAAAAAGGAGAAAATAAGCATTTATAGGGTAAAAAGAAACAAAATTCAAAGGTATTCAGAGTTAAAAAAAAATTAAACTAGAAAGCAGCCCTAAAACTATATTTTTTTATTTTAAATACCTAAACTATAGTTTGAGCAAAATAAATTTTTAAACTATTTTTTCTGATCACTTTAAGTTGGATAATTATTTAAGTCAAAAAAAAATTATTTCGACTAATAAGATACTAATACATCACAAATTTTTTTGACCAATAGATAATTTATGAGCTAAAAGAAATAAAACGACATAATTTAAATACTTATTTTGACTAAAAAATAATTTAAGAACTTAAAATAATTAAAAATAATAATTTAAATACATATTTTGCTTAAATTATAATTTAAATACTTAAAACAGAAAAAAAATAATTTAAAGGTGATTTTTTATTAAAACCTTTTTAGAAAAAAAGCATGGCCGATCCAACGGTTTGAAATTAATCGCTGGATCGACTATATATATAATATTACATCAAAAAGAAAATATTTTCCCCAAGAAAAGCTTTATTCGATAGATTGAAGAAAAGAAAATCACTCCTCTACACACAAACAATCAAACGAAGGCAAACCCAAGGAAAAAGAAAAAACGAGAATTAATTTTAGGGTTTTTCTTTTTTACTTGAAAGCAAGCAAACGGAAAAAGGGTTCGTTTTTGGGGATTTTTCCCCACGTATTTAATGCATCAGAAGAAATCGGAAGTTCAGATCTGAACAGAAAGCTGCGGCGTCTCTTCCGATTTCAATCCCAAGCCTTTTGCCGTTCATCATTATCATAACAATCTTCCGCCTCATCAGCTGCAACAATTTAATTACCACCACTGCTTAAATCGACTTTCCAATACAACAGCGGCCAAGACGACGGCTGTTTCCGTTTTCCCTCAGACTGTTATCCATAGCCCTCCACAAGATGACGGAATTGCGCCAGCGCCTCCTCCGACTCTTTACAAGAGACCACTTTTGACCCTGACGCCGTCTCTCGCCAGAACCCCGACTTCGTACCGTTTCAAAACGCCCCCACATTTCAGTTCCCCAAATACCACTTCCTTTTCCCCCTTTTCGGTTGTTGCTAAATCTTTCGTTTATCAAATTCTCCGCCGTTTCAAGCACTTGCGTCGTTTCCGAGTTCATCTACGCTTAATCCTTCTCTTATCTCTCCCATTTTTTTTACTTCTTGGTTTCGCATCCAAGCCACTCCTTTTTACTCGACTTCCTATCCGCTTTCGCTTTCTCCGCCGCCCTTCCTTTTTCCCTTAACCTTGCCGTCCCTCGCCTTCCTTCTATTCGATTGTTCTTATCCCGTTCTTTTCCAATTAAGCTCAAGTCATCGTGTCCACTCTCAAGGTCTCATTTTCCTGTATTTTGGTCAATTGGTTCTGGGTCGAAATCCAAAAAGCGAGCGAGCTCGGGGTATTGGGTTCAAGTTTACAGCAATGGAGACGTCTATGTAGGGGAGTTTCATAAGGGGCAGTGTTCAGGGAGCGGCGTTTGTTATTATTACATGAGTGGACGGTACGAGGGGGATTGGGTGGATGGAAAGTATGATGGCTACGGGGTGGAAACGTGGGCTGGAGGAAGCCGGTATCGCGGGCAGTACCAGCAGGGTCTTAGGCATGGATTTGGGGTTTATAGGTTCTATACATGGGATGTTTATGCAGGAGAGTGGTCTAATGGGCAAGGGCATGGCTGTGGAATTCATACCTGTGAGGATGGAAGCCGATATGTTGGGGAATTCAAATGGGGAGTCAAGGACATTACCATTTTTGGTAAGATAAAGATTGGTTTTATTGGTTTGTTCTTGTTTTACTTCATTTCTGGTTTATGCTATGAATAATTTTTCGAGTTTGAAATTGTTGATTTTGTTTATTTTGCCTGTGTCTGAATATATTACCCGACTACTTGTTCTTCGATGTTTTCGTGATGCTTTATTGTACTATTAATTGCTGGGGAAGTATAAGGGTTTAGGGATTAGAAATTGGTTTAAATGAAGATCAGTGTAGTATTATTATGTTTAAATTAATCTTTGCAGTGTGAGAGTTGCCTTTTAATTCTAGAGAATTTATTATGTTTAAATGAATCTTTGCAACGTGGTTTCGAATCTTCTGATTTTCTTATCTAGGAATGGAGATACATATGCCGGGGAATATTTTGCAGACAAGATGCATGGGTTCGGAATCTATCGTTTGCAAATGGTCATCGCTACGAGGGTGCTTGGCATGAGGGTAAGCGACAAGGGCTTGGAATATATATGTTTATAAACGGGGAAACACAATCTGGTCATTGGCAGAATGGAATTCTCAATGTCCAAAGCACACAGAGCTTCACATATCCTGTGTCACCTGTAGCTGTTTATCATTCAACAGTACTAAATGCGGTGCAGGTACTTAAGACTTCTCTAATTTTGACTTTTAATACTTTTTAGATATCATTGAAGAGGAATTTGTTGCGGTAGGTGATATTTTTCCACGTTGCCTATCATTCATTTGGATGGTCCCATCTTATGGTCTTCTCAGCTGTTTAATTTGGCATGACAGAAAAAAAAATATTTGTATGGTCTTGGGTGATTTTGATGTTAAATGTTATCATCCTATGTGAAATATCAGGGTGCAAATCTACAGTTAGATATCGATGAGCTTCTTTTAGCAATTCAAAAGTAATGACAGGAATCCGAGTTTCATAACTATGTAAAATTTATACAGGAGAGCCCTAATACTTTTTAAGATGATAATTGCAAAGTTTCCCGTGGCTTGTTTTGTGGCTAATAGTCATGCCCTGCAATGCAACACTGTTATCTTAAAGGCTTTGCATGGTATGAAATATAAAAAAAAACTGTGACAGCACATATCAATGATTTCTATGAAATCTGATCAAGACCGATCTTATTTATTGGTTTTATGAGCAGGAGGCTCGAAGGGCAGCAAAGAGAGCTTATGATGTGGCCAAGGTAGACGAGAGAGTGAACAAGGCAGTCGCTGCAGGCAATAGAGCAGCAAATGCAGCAAGAGTAATAGCAGTTCAAAAGCAAATGCATCATAATAATTTCAGTGACAACATTCCCATTCCTATTATGTGAGACTTCATCAACGGTTCATTTACCATCTAAAACACATGAGAATCGAGATAGCTGCAAGAGAATGGTGGCTTATGGGACTTGCTTTTCGAAATAGGTTTATATTTGATACAATCATCTTCTTACAGTCCTCCATCTTTCATCAAGAGGCTGTAATTTGACATGCCTGCATGCATGGAGAAAGAGACGGCTTAATAGTATTCAATCCTTTTAGTATTTTCTTCTTAAAACACTAGGTACGTCCTAGGAAGAACGTCCTAGCAGGTTTGACGATGGCACCATCGGCATATCTGATTTGTTTTAATAGCAGCTGCTTTTCCTAGTTTTGTACAAATGAGGTAGAGATTATGACATAATAAGTGGTGGAAGGAAAGGCAGGTGCGATCTCATCCAGCCGGTCAATGTCTGTTGTAAACTTGATTGTTTGTGCAATGAAAAGAATCTTGCATGTTCTGTTTCGAGGCAAGAGTTTGGTGATTAATCAATGATTAGAGAACTGGGTTTATATGTGTTTCATTTTGAAACCTTTTAAAACAAGAAAGGTAACACTTGATATATGTTTGATTTCCAAGTTCTTCAACAAAAGCATTTTCTGTATGAGAAATTTACTTGCCGGTTCTGTAATCAAAACAATTTAGGGTTAGTGATATGGAAAAGGTACTCTCATTTCCCCGATAATCGAGATTCAAGAAAGGAAGAAGACAGTCTATATAATCATCACGCCAATCAAGAATTATCCACTTTGGTCACCTTTGAAGAAAGACGGGATACCTTGTGGGTTTATCGATAAGCACTACCGTAAAGTTCCATACCTCAAAAAACAAGGGAAAAGGGAAAACACAGAATCAAACTAACTCTCAGTCTGCTCTCTAAGTCTCCGAATGGTACTCCTGACAGTCACAGCACTTGCAGTGCTGCATCCAAAAGCAAGAAAAGAAAATGAAATTAGATGGATAAACAACAATTCAAGCAAATATGCAAGCAGAAAAAGGGGCATACAAACTTACTTCAAAGTGTAAGCACCTCCAGCTTTCACTTTGCCACAGTCTTTGCATCCCCAAATGCCGACAGCTTTCCTCTTCACCGCATACTGCATCGATTCATGTAACATTACATAAAGCTATCAAGCAACCAAAAGATCCCAAACAAGTAGGAAACCAACACTGAGGAGCGGAGAAAGCTACCTTTCCGCAGAACTCACAGAAGTACTTGCTATGCTGACTGACCTCCATCTTCTTAATCTGCTTACGCAGACTAGCACCGTAACGGGTACCTGAAGTTTACAAAAAAGGTTATCCACAGCTATAGCATCCAACAATCCAGTTTGCAGCCACAGCATCGAAGTAAGATTTGGAATTAAGCAAATAAGCTATTGGACCTCCATTACATTTCTCATTCTATAAATTCTTATGGTATTTCAACGCTACAACAAACAAGATATTAGGTCACATATGGTTAATTCCTCATCTAACAATACCAAATTATGAATCGAAACAGACATTACACATACCATACTTCCCGACAATACCGGCCTTCTTCGTTCTCTTTGTCTGCATAAAATTAAAGACGTGAAGAATTAACATCAGCTACCAAATTGGGAATACGAAAGATAAAAGAAAATCAACAAGTTTGATGTATCGCAATAAAACAATTACTAAATTCGTATTAACAACGGGAACTTTCTGCGGTAAATTTAAGGAATAATGGGAAGCAATACAAATTCAGTGAAAGAAAATCGTACCATTTTGGAAAGCTCTGTAGATGCGCCGAGTAAAAACCCTAGAAATGAAATCCCACTCGGATGTGCGGCCAATTAAACGGAGAGCGACGATCGACGATATAAATGCTTAAAATTATGGGTAAACTACATCATTGGGTACTGAACTATTGTTTCTCTCCTGTTTTGGTCACCGAACTAATATTTTCGGCAAAACCGTCACTAACGTTGTATATTTATCCTATTTTGGCCACTGACCGTTAAAATTCTGTTAAGTATTAACAGAGATGATGACATTGCATGGAATAATAACAATTTTAGTCCACAAACATTTACATTTAATCAACTTGGTCCTCATGTTCTAGAGTTTAAGTTACTTTTTGAAAAAATTTATAATTTAGACTTGTTACTTTCATTTCCCTTACAAAACAATCATCTTCTTCATTGGAAACTATATCCCTGTCATAAACCTAACCATCTCATAATACTAAAGTGTAACCATAAATTCCTCACATACAAAGAAGAGAGAAGGGGAAAACACCCCAAAATGCTGGAGCTTAGATTAGTTCAAGGTTCACTTCTGAATAAAGTCTTGGAAGCGGTTAAGGACTTGGTCAACGATGCAAACTTTGACTGCTTGGCAACTAGATTCGAGCCATGTGGTGTTGGTGGCTTTGTTGCTCAGATTAGAAGGGTTCGCCCACTATTGTTGTTGTAGAAATCTTTCAAATGGGGATGAATCTCGGTAACATGTCCAGGATGCTAAAATGCATCGGTAATGGTGAAATCATCACTATCAAGTCTAATGACGACAATAATAATGTTATTTTAATGTTCGAGAATCCAAGTGAGCTTTCCATTTTCCTGTTTTTGTTAGCTTTTACTTGAGTTGAGCTTTGGTTTTAGGGATCTGGGATTTATTTAGAATTTGTTTTGTATTGTTTCATTTTAATTTTGTTTCGGTTGAATGATTAGTTTGTAGAAAAACTATCATTTGTTTGGTTGATGTGATTAGGGTGGAGACGTAATGGAAATTGTATAAATCGTAAATCTATCGTTTTTTTTCTCTGTAAATTGATGAGGTTGTTAGTTTTGTTTCGTGAAGATTTCAATGCTTTGTAGATGCTTATTGCTAGGTCTTAATCAAGATGAAGATTGTGTCTTTCTCAATGAGAATGAGAATAAACACCATGTTTAGTTTTATTGGGTAAAAAGTTTGCTAGTTTTGTTCGCAATGGATATTGATAGTGAGAACCTTGGAATTCTAGATGAAATGTATTTACGGTGGTAGTATGGTTCCATGAAGGAAATGGTTGTTTTGTAAGGGAAGTGAAAGTGAGCGGATCAAATATAAAATTTTCAGAAAATAAGTTAAACTCATAACATAAGGATCAAGTTGATTAAATGTAAATGTTTTTGGACTAAAGTTGTTATTATTCCATGTAATGTCATCATCTCTGTTAATACTTAACGGAATTTTAACGATCAGTGACCAAAATAGAAAAAATATACAATATTAGTGACGGTTTTGCCAAAAAATTTAGTTCAGTGACCAAAACAGGAGAGAAATAATAGTTCGATGATCATTGATGTAGTTTACCCTAAAATTATTTGCCCTAGAACACGACCCCAACGCCCAACTAATATGGGCCACACGTTACATGGCCCATAACAATGACTATGATGGTGAAATACTGAAAGTAATAATATTATGAGTAAACTACTTAAATGACCCCTTGACTATGGCAGTGGTGTCAATATGACCACCATACTTTTAATTGTGCCACTATAACCACTTAACAATTTAAATAGTGTTGTCAATCAAATCACCCCGTTAAGATTTAATAGAGAGGGTGATGTGGCAGTTAACATAAATTTGTATAATTTTATATTTAGTCCACATTACTTATAAATTTTATCAATTTGATACTAATTTTAATTTAATCCAAGAAATTAATCATCAAATCACACGATGTAATGTGTCACTACCGGATTGAAACCTTGTTTTTAATTTTTATTTAAATAAATATTTCATGTAATCAGACCCGGGACGCCTACGTGAAAGGCAGAGACAGCAACCACTAAGCCAAGCTAGTTTCATTGAATAGAGTTTACAAGAACTTTAACTAAAGGTTAATTAATATACTTTTTAAAAATATACTTTTTATTTTCATTTTTAACAATATATAATATTAAATCCTTATATTAATAATATATAATAAGTTATTAATATACTTAATGATACTTATTATTTTCATAAATATTTAATATATAATAAATTACTAAAATAACTAATAATATTTATTTAATTGATATTTTAGTTTTATTTTTGAAAAAAATAATTATTAAAATATATTTATTAATAAGTTAATAAATTTTTTAATTATTAATAATATTTAATATATTAATAATATAATATTTTATAAATAATTTCTAACAATATATTATTTTTATTAAAATATTATAAAAATGAAAATAAAAAATATTATTATAAAAATATTAATAAAAATTATATAACTAATATACCATAAACTGTTAATATATTTAATAAATATATAATATTTTATATTTTAAATTAAAATATTTAATAAACTATTTAATAATAGTATATTAATACAATATGAATAGTTTAATATAATTTTATGCATTAAAATATTAATATATTAATAAAATATTAATAATATTATATTGAACTTTTAATATATCTAATAATATATTCATAGTTTAATAAACTATTATTAAATAATTTATTAAATATATTAATAGTTTTTAATAATAATATTAAACTATTATTAAATATTAAATATAACATTATTAGGTTAGAATCGCCTCTGAATCCTATTTTTTATTCTTTAATTTTTCCCGGTTAAGTAAGTTTATATTAAAGTTCACTGAAACAAGCTTGGCGCAGTGTATTTTGGCACTCTCTTTAACGTAGGCGTCCCGGATTCAAATCCTCTGGGAACCCCTTTTTTTGGTTTCAAGATTTTTAATCTAATCAAGCTGTGAAAAGTGTCACCATATTGAATGAAATATTTGTTTAAATAAAAAATTAAAAAGGGTTTAAACCGATGGTAACACATACCACCATATGATTGGAGAATTGATTGATTTATTAAATTAAATTAAATTAAAATTAAGACCAAATTGATAGGATTTGTAAGTAACAGGACCAAATGTAAAATTATAAAAGTTTATGTTAGCTACCATGTCACCATTTCCGTTAGGTTTCAACAGTGAATAGTTTAATTGGTATCACTTAAATAGTTAAATGATTATAATGATACAATTAGAAGTATGGTGGTCATATTAACACCACACCACACCATACTTTGGTGGTCATTTTAAGTAGTTTACCCTAATTGTATTCTTATGTTAAATCATTTTTATTTCAAATTTATAGGGACTTTTTTAGGATATTATTGTGGGGAAAATTATTTGGTAGAATACTGTAAGTGTTTTTTATTTCACGAACTAGAGATATTTGAATAGTGACAATGAAAGATATTGAAGAGTCAAAGCGGTTTTACGGGAATTTTTTTAATTTGAAAATAGCATGATGTAGTCGTCGAGATTCTCAAACGACTTTTCTTTTAAGACAGACTGACATGACAAATTAGTCTTCTAAAGTCGTCTTACTGTCAGGACGACTTTTAAAGTCGTTTTTAAAGACATGATGACTTCTTCTATTATCGTAAAAGATCTTTATTAAAAAATCACTCATCCGATTTTATAAAAATAATTATTTACACCATATTGTTAGTGTAAAATTCCTAAATTTACCTGATATATTTAAACAAATTGATTTGCACATTGACACACTTCGTTTATAGGTCGACCAGGGATTAATATCTTTTTTTTAAAAAAAAAAAGGTTTTATTGTTGTTTTTAAATGTTGTATTTGAAATATTGATCCATAAATCAAATTGATTTTAAATCTAACTTAGTCCTAAGTAATTATTATAAATCTGACTTTCATAACTAGCAAAATATAATTACAACCATGTTAATATTAATGTTAGCATAATTTAAAGGGTAAACGGTATTTCCCCTAAAATTTCTTTTTATTATATTTTCCCACTTAATTTTTTTTTAATTTGACTCATGAACTTTTTAACTAATACGCTTGTTATCAAATTTATTTTTCGTACAAAAATTTTATGTGATACTCTAAGAACGTAACATGTAGCACATAATATGTTAAATATGAAAATTAAAAAAAATCATAAAAAAACTTCAAGAAAATATTTGAAAAAAATTATGGTATTTTAAAAAATTAAAATATTTTTTATTTTTATTTTTATTTTTATCATGAAGTAATTTCCTAAAGTGTCAAATGATTTTTCTTTCGCTTAAAAATGAATTGAGATGACGTCTATAATAGTTAAAAAAATTCGGGGATAAACTGAACAAAATTATTTTTCAAGTCGGAATTGACTTAATTTCCTCAGCTTAAGTCTTCTTGCTTTACATCTACCTTTCTCTCTTTACAGCTGAAGGTGTTTTCTTTGCATTGTTTTGAATCTCCTCATCGAATTACTAGTGTTGCTCCTTCAACTTCTCATAGTTTCATGTCAATTAAGTTTGTTGATAACATCATAATAGTATGATTCTTGTTTTGTAGATTTTTGTTGTGGGAGACGATCTGCTTTTCTTCTAGCTCTCTACATATCCCTCAATGAAGTGTTTTCAATATTTCAAGGATAAGTTCAGATCAGCCCCGGAGTCGAAAGAAGAAAGATCAGCACCCGATCGGACCATAAAGTCATCATTCCTAGCAGCGCCTCCGCGTAGTTTATCGGAGTTGGAAGCAAAAGCTTACATGAGGGTCTTCTCTTTCTCAGACCTTAAACAAGCCACTCGTAATTTCGATCCGAGACTTAAGATTGGAGAAGGCGACTTTGGGAGCGTCTACAAAGGTACAATCAAGCCTGCTGATGGAAAGGGTGAGCCTTTGGTGGTTGCTATTAAAAAGCTTAACGAGATTGGTGTTCAGGTATATGTCCTTTTTCTCTGTTAGGGAACCTAGAAAAGTTTACTTTTCCCCCACTCTACCTGCTCGAAAAATGCATTTTCCGGATTCTTGACGACGTTTGCAATAGGAAATTAGGAATTTCTGATTACTATATTACATTAAACTTTTTCTCTTGCTCATTTCATGCTGCAGTTTGATCTTCCTTGTTTCTCCTTTTGACAAGAAACTTATTGATATATGACTACCTACCATATTTCTGATCTTTCTTGAATGGTAATTGAGATATGACTTGTGTTTGATCCATATAGGGACATAAGGAATGGTCGGATGAAGTTAAATTTCTCGAAGTTCTTGAGCACCCGAATGTCATCAAACTCATTGGACACTGTGCTGTTGATGGAGAAACAGGGAGGCAGCGTCTTCTGGTGTATGAGTTTATGCCTAAAGGGAGTTTAGCAGATCACCTTTTCAGCCAAGCGACCTCACCTCTTCCCTGGAAAACAAGATTACAAATAATACTTGGAGCGGCACGAGCATTAGCATACCTACACGAGGGGCTCAAAGTTCAGGTTCTTCTCTAAAACACTGACTATGCATTTTTTTTTTGTTGCTCAACAGATTTTGGTTTCTAAATCCACGGTTTGATAATAATGCAATAGATCATACATCGAAGTTTCAAACCCTCCGATGTGTTATTGGACGAGAAGTTTAATCCAAAGCTTTCGGACTTTGGGTTGGCAAGGGAGGGGCCAATGGATGGGGATGAGCATGTTTCAACACGAGTTAGTATTTCTATTCTGTGTGCTCTTATGTTGCTTGTAGGATGATAGTAACAAGGTTTTATTACTTGTGATCAGGTTATGGGGACTTACGCCTATTCAGCTCCTGAATACATAGCGACTGGACATCTAACATATAAGTGCGATGTATGGAGCTTTGGTGTGGTGTTATATGAGATTCTTTCAGGCAGGCGGTCCTTAGATCGCAACTGCCTAACATCAGAGCAGAATCTAGTGGAACGGGTGAAATGGTTCCCTGCTAACCGTAAAAGGTTTAGATTTATAATGGATCCTCGACTTGAGAACCAGTATTCCATTGGTGCAGCTCGTGAAATTGCTAAGTTGGCATATGCTTGTTTATCAACATGTCCCCAGGAACGGCCCAAGATGAGTGAGGTGGTGGAAAGATTGAAGCACATAATCCAAGTTTCAGAAGAAGGAAGTGCCAAGAAAATGAAGAATCGTCCCGAGGCATCTGAAAAAGAAGCAGCTGAAACAAAAAAGAAATCAAATAATCAAGTGACGGAATCTTTGAAGAGTCAGATGACACACATTGCAGAGGAAAGTAAGAAAGATGCCCCTAATTCCAGTGTCATAATATATATAATATCAACCCAAATAACACTTGATATTTATTTATTTTTCTGTAATACCTTGTTAGGTATCCAAGAAGAAGATGCAAATGAGGCGCTGACCATTAAATATGCATTGGAGAACTTCTTAAAAGCTGAAAGGAAGGGGAAAGTTCTATTGATTGTTGAATCCGATTCGGCTACCGCAGTTAAATGGATAGAGGATAGTGTCTAGACCAAGGAAGTTGTGGGATATGCTCAAGGAGATTGACTCTCTTATTTCTCAAACTGGGACTGTCGTGTTCAAAATTCTTATAAAAGAAGCCAACGACATTGAGGATTGTTGGGTGAAAGATGAAGTTGTAAGATCATATAAGTCGTGTGCTTGGTGGTAAAAGGGGTAGTAGTAATTTTCTAGTTCTGTTGGTTCAAACAGAATACAAATATATTATATATATATATATATATATATATATGATATGAAAATTAAAATATTGTCAAATGCTTATTTGGTGACATTTCTACCCTTTGAGAATTTTCTGTTGTATGTGTTGATATCGTCTCTTTGCTTGCTGGTTGCGCATATGTATTGCTCTCCCACTCCTTGTGCTTGTATCAGTATAGGTTTTGTTTGGTAGGAGGGAAAGAATATTTAAAGGATAGAAAATTAAATGGATAAAAAAGTAGAAAGATAAAAAAAAAATCTTTTTATTTGGAGTACTTGGTACTGGTAAGAAATGAAAAAATTGAAAGAAAATAATTTTCTTTTTATTCATTGTTCGGTAGAGTTAAAAATACACATATTAAATTAATTCATTTTTCTCTTATATTTTATCTCTTTTATTTTTCAAATTCAAATAATTTATTTTACAAAATGAAAAATGGTTTTCTTTCTCATTTTTTTTTCTTTTTATTTACCAAATACACTCAAAATTGTTGACAGGCAATTGCCATGGACGTTGAAGAATAAAACAACAGAAACATAGGCTGATACTTAGTTGTGTGGGACAGAGAGGTCCTGAAAGAAAAAGGGAAACCCTGGACTCTGTAGGCTTATTCCAAAGGCTTAACAGGAAAAAAAAATTGCCCAAACTTATATTTTTTTTAATTTAATGTTTAACTCTTTTTTTTCGGGTCACTCTAATGTTTAATTTTTATTTTGTAACTTAAATCAGATTTTTTCGTCAACGAACGTTAAAAAAATACCGCCGTCTAATTATAACATGACACATAGCCTGATTTATTTATTTATTTTCTGAATTTATTTTAAAATATGAACTTCGTAAATAACCCCAAAGTTTTAATTTATTTCGAACAAGCCCTCAAATCACATCTCTCTCACTGTCTGGCATCCCCACACGTCGACGGTTCAACTTTTATCACCCATGCGTTGCATACCTCACCGTTCAACATCCCCACCCTTTACCCGTCGGTTAGAAGCTCAATCAGTCTCTTTTTTTTCATAGTTGAATGTTTGTCAACAGAGCAATCGACGATTACTTCGTCGTTTTTGAAGACGGGATGATGGAGTTTTCAGTCGTGGAGACCGACAAAAGCAAATGTGGCCGATGGTGGTTGAATTGGTGGTGGGAGGAGAGGAATTTAAGGATTTAAGGTTTGAGTTTGAGAGGTTTTAGAGAAATTAAAAATTTTGTTTCTTATAAAATTAAATATTTTTTAATTTTTAAAAAATAAAAATTAAAGAAAATATCGAAAATATGCCACGTGTTGTGTTTTTATTAGATAACGAAAACATTTTAACGCCTGTTATAGAAAAACTTAATTTGAATTATGGAATAAAACGTTAGGCACCAAAATAACCCGAAAAAAAATATAGATTGGACACTTTTTTTTACTGTTAAGCCTATTCCAAACTCCAAAGACATTTGTTAAATTAATCGATCACAAAATAATAAATAATGGTGAGAAAAACAAAGCAAGCTTCGCAATAAACGAAATGAAAACTTTCATGGCTCTCTCCCATACTTGAGTCACAAGAAACAAATGAGGTATTTACACCGTTGGCATAATCATCTTGTTTCCTTTATAGGGTATTTCTTAATTTTCCTTACCTTCAATCTTCTTGCCTTTTTCCATTTCCGCCGTATTGGAATCTCCTCATCTTATTCCTAATCTTAATCACCTTCCTTAGACCATCAATTTCCATTGTTTCTTTTTTGTAGATTTTGTTAGTGGGAGAAATTCTGTTTTTCTTCTACCTCTTTAGATATCCTGCAATGAAGTGTTTCCGCTATTTCAAGGACAAGTTTAGAAGCAAGGGGCAACGTTCCTTAAGTCCTCATGCAGGTCTGCAGCTTCTCCGCGGTGTATTTCGGAGTTGGACGAAGCAAAAGCTCACAACTTGAGGGTCTTCTCTTTCTCAGAGCTTAGACGAGCCGCTCAAAATTTCAATCCGGGACTTAAGATTGGCGATGGCAGCTTTGGGAGTGTCTACGAGGGTACAATCAGGCCTGCTGATGGAAAGGGTGAGCCTCTGGTGGTTGCCATTAAAAAGCTTGACCGGAATAGTTATGAGGTAGGTCTTTTTTCTCTGTTTGGGAACCAAGAAAAGATTGTTTCTTTTTCCACTCTACCTGCTCGAGAAATGCATTTTCCGGATTCTTGACACGTTTGGATATGAGTTTCCGATTACTATATTACTTAAAGTTTTCCCTTGCTCATTTCACGCTGAAATGCATGATCTTTCTTGTTCAGGTAATAGGTAGGCTAACAACTACATTAGTTTCTCCATATATTACCACCTATGACCTACCCTTATTTCTGTTCTTTCTTGAATGGTAATTGAGAGTAAGAAGGCATTTATGATTATAGACGTAGACACCCATTTTTGACCGGGCCCCTAGCCCAAATTAAAATACAACCAGACCCAAAATAAATACCCAACAACCCACCAGCCCATTCTAATGCCCAAAATTCAATACCCCTAATTACCTAAATGCCCTTACCCATAATATCCCAAAAACCTAATAACCAAAACCCTAGCAACCCTAAACTACACCTCTGCCGCCGCACTCCTGCCTCAATCCAATCCTTGCGCGCGTGGCCGCCACCTCGACCACCACCGGCCACTTGCCTGCTGCACCGTCCCATCGCCGTATTTTGACCTGCAAAAATTAGATTCATAATCACAACAACTTGTAGTTTTTTTATAGTAAAATTCGGGTTATAAAAACCCACACATGCAATGTAAATAGGGGGAGTGGATTCGATCAAAAAATAGACATGGAGGGATTTGGAGAGTTCGAATGAAATAAAAAAAAACAGGGGTTTTCGGTTCGAAAAATAGGAAAAAAGGCAAGAAAGATTTCCAGATCCAAAATTTTCAAGGGGGTGAGAACGAGTAAAGGTACATCTTTTTTTTCTTTTCAACTATAAACAGAAAATTATAAAAAGAAGAAGCAATTCCAGATGAAAAAAGAAAAGAGTGTTTCGGTTTTACCTTCGGTTCGATTTCGAACCGGTGTTGCCGCCATCGTACTTCGCCGAGGGTGAACCGCCGATGATCGGGTTCAAGCTGCGTCATTATTCTTGTTGAGCCATTTTTTAGGTTTGTTTATTTAGGGTTCATAAAGTAAAAATAAAAAACAGAGGAAATAGGGAGGGTAAGAGACGGCTGAAGCAAAAAATGGGGAAACAATGAATCTTTGGCATATTTTAGGTTATAAACCTAAATAAATGGTGTAATTGCACACTGAATTCCTCTACTCTAAATCAGTTTTCGTTCCTTCCCTGCCTCATGGTATAATCAGTCCCTGTTTCAATTATTTTTCATATTTATCAATAAATTTGATTTTTTCCCTTTTAATGGACAAATTACTAGCCAAGTCCCTCCGTCCTTTTAGAGCTTTCGTTTTTGCTCTGCCACATGGTTTTATTTCAAATTTCATATTTCGTCCCTGAAATTTCTGATCGTTTTGCATTTTCGTCTCTTTATTAGTTTTTAAAGTTTTTTTTTGCAATTCGGTCCTTTTTCCATTATTATTATTATTATTATTATTATTATTATATTTTCCTATTACATTGTTACGTTTTTTACATTTATACATATATTTATTATTATTATTATTATTATCCTAATATTAAATATATATTTTATTTTCTTATTATATATTTTTTATTTATATATAAAGATTATTATTGCCATTATTATGTATACATATATATATATATTATTTTCTTATATTATATTATTTCACACATATATATATATTATTATCATTATTATCTTATAATATATTATTATATATATATATATTACAATATATGTTTTAACATGTTTATTACTATTGTATGCTATATTTATATATTTACTATTATGTATGTAAAGTTATTTCTATCTTTTATTTTTTTTTATATATACTTGTGTATATATGTATATTATATAGTAAATATTATACGTATATTATATATTTTATCTTATTCCAAATATTTTGATGAGAAGTTCGGTTCAATATTAAGGAATACTTTTCATTTTATTTCGGATAATAGGTTAAGAAGTGGTGTCCTGAATTATTCATGTATCATTTTTCTCGGTTTTCGTAAATAAGAAAATGTTCTCCTTAGACCGTTCTTTTTTCTTTTGTTTGGGATTAAAATTTAAATTAAAAATCAATTTTTGTTTTCTTGCAATGACAACACTTAATCAACGTGGTACCAATTCGGGCGTTGTGGGGGGTGCTAATCCTTCCCCACACATAACCGATTCTCGAACCCAAACTTTTTGAATCTCTAGTTACTTTTTAATTGTGTCCGGCCTACCAAAGTGGCCGGTGGCGACTCCATCCATTTTTCATATTTCCCATCAATTTTTTCATATTCCCCTCCATTTTCCATTTCTTGTTTTTTAAAATTTACGGTATTCTGTTGGGAGCATCATCCTGGTCTTTGAGTGACGTCTTCTTTGTTATCGTAAAAACAACCATTTTATAATATTTTCGTAAAGGGGGGAAAAAGCCCTTGTTACGACAGATGGGGACTCCGCTGGAACATTTTTTAGAGAGT
The DNA here is from genome assembly GCA_019671005.1 of Hibiscus mutabilis. Taxonomy (NCBI): domain Eukaryota; kingdom Viridiplantae; phylum Streptophyta; class Magnoliopsida; order Malvales; family Malvaceae; genus Hibiscus; species Hibiscus mutabilis. The sequence goes on from CM033729.1 coordinate 48,583,868, forward strand.
CAGACCAATGTTGATTTTGTGTTGTCTTGCAAGAAATTCAAAAATTCGATTTGATTTAATTTTTAATCCCTTGGCATTCATGCATGAGCTTTCTACTCGGGCTCCTCAACCCTTAAGTAGGAGAGATTAATTCGTTTTGTGGGGTCTTCACCTCTGTGGTGTTGTAATGTGCTCCTGGAATATTGGTCATTATATTTCGTGGGGTTTTCACCCCCGTAGTGTTGTAATGTGCTCATGGAATATTGGTCCTTATATTTCGTGGGGTTTTCACCCCATATGGTATAAGGGTCGTATTCCCCCGAATCGATGTCCTCGCGACAGTTCGGGTACCTTTTCCTTTAGATCTGAACCTCATACAGTGAGCCGTAAGAGCCAACCTTTTAAAGCCATGTGAAACCCTGCCCGTTTAGCGGTCACCCTTTTTTAGGCTTTGGTGCCTTTATTTATTTTATGTACAGTTTTCTTACCTTTTTTACCGTTTAGTTATTTCATTTGATTATTTTATTTCAGACTAACCTCTCTTCTTTTTTAATCGCATCATATCAAATTCTTTTATTTTGCATTAATTGCATGGCACCATCATTTTAATTTTTTGTATTTCACTGACATGAAGTATTAATTCACGACTGGTTCCTAATTTAAAAAAAAGGAAATTCATCGTCGGGAGAAAGTCTAGTACCCTAGATGTCGATGCAACATTCAAAGTTGCAAATAAATCCTGTAAATTCAAAAGTTAAGCCACAAAACTATTTTTGAATCAGTACATCCGCATCTAGGGTATACACCTTGCATCTACATACATACATTCACAGTTTTGAAACCGGTCCCTAGGATGCCCCGTGCCAGCAATGCCATATAAAGCGAGGTCTAGCATCATGTTAAACCCACGCAGGGACCCGCTCCAAAGGCATTTTTTAAGAATAACCATCGCGTATACCATGCCACTACAAGGCCCCACGTCCAGGGGGTATTTCTAGACGTGCTCTAAAAACGAGCCTCCGATGCTGAGTCAGACTTCCATACCCTAGACGACCACGTTCACAGACTTGAGCTAACACAAGTAATAATTTGACGTGAGCTAACACAACAAATTCAGAGGCTTGACTGGGGGGGCAACATAACACGTTCATCATTCAAGAAAAGGCGAAAGCATATTCCATGCTTCGAATTCACTTCATTTCCAGACCAATTTCAATGAAAATAATCTTGGGGCATAGAAGAAGATAATCAAAGCCAAGGAAGATTGGGGGCACCTCTGTAAAACAAGTTTAGGAACTCAACCCGACCAACGAAGTCAGAGGCATCCCTTTGAGGGGCAAAAAAATCATTCACACATTCATTAAGATTATTTGGCATCAAGTGCATGCATCATACTTTCATACGAGTTATCATGCATTAAATGTGCATATTAGGCATAAAGTTAGGGGCATACCTCATGCATTTATTTTGGCTGGAACACATAAATAGGTTCAAAAAAGAGACTGAAGAACCTCAATCACGGGGGCAACAACATGATGATCAACCTCTAACCCCGAAGAAGATCAAATATGCCAAAAAGCTCAAACATCCAGCTCAATCACAAAATTTTAAACAATTACTAATTAATGTTCTCCTTTATTTTCAGATCTCGCGCTACCGTTGATGGTTTAACAGAGTAAAATTTTCCTTCGGATCTCATCTCTCCATCAGTGGTGTAGTGGATCCTATTATTTCCAGATCTTTTATCTCCGTCGATGGTGTGGTAGATCAAATTTTTGAAGATCTTGTTTCTCCATCAGTGGTGTAGCAGATCAAATTCTTTTCAGATCTTTCTTCTCCGTCGGTGGCGTAGCAGATCAAGCATTCTTTAGGTTATGCCTCCGTCAGTGGTGGTAAACTAACTTAGTTCAGATCATGTCTCTCCGTTAGTGGTGTAGTAGATCAAACCCTATCCAAGTCTCGCTTTTTCGTCGGTGTCGCAGCTAGATCAAACTTTTACCCCGAATATCGTATCTTTCGTGTAGTTGTAGCTCAAAAAAAGAGAAAAAAATCAAAAAAATCAAAATTTTGAAAAAATCAAAAGAGAAAAAAATAAAAAATGAAAAATGAAAGCTTCATCCTCCGATCCTACCCATCCGTTGATGAAATGGTTAGGTCCAAGTTATCATCATCCGATCTGGATCCTTCGTTGATGGTGTAGCCAGGTCCAAGTTGCTCTCATCCGATCTTGTTCCTCTGTTGAAGGCGTAACAAGGTTTAAATTACAGATATCTGATCTCACCTCTTGCATTGATAGAGAGGTTGAGTACGAGTTGCAGCTGTTCGATCTGCCCCTTGCGTTGATAGAATGGTGGGTCCAAGTTGCTTTCATCTGGTCTTGTTCCTCCGTTGATGGCGTAACAAGGTCCAAACTACAGATATCCAATCTCGCCTCTTGCGTTGATGGAGAGGTTGAGTCTGAGTGCAGCTGTTCGGCCTGCAATTTGCGTTAATGGAGTGGTGGGTCCAAGTTGCTTTCATCCGGTCTTGTTCCTCCGTTGATGGAGTAACAAGGTCCAAATTGTAGACGTCCAATCTTGCCTCTTGCGTTGATGGAGAGGTTAGGTACAAGTTACAGATGTACAATCTCACATGTTACGTTGATAGAGAGGTTGAGTCAAAATTGCTGGTATCTAATTCTGCTTCTCCGTTGATGGCGCGGTAGAATCCAAGTTGCTGAAATCTAATTTTTTCATTCCGTTGATGGAATGACTGAACAAATATGCCAAATTTCGATCATGCCTCTTCGTCGATATTGTAGCTGGATTAAAACTTTCACCTTTAGACCTTGCCTCTTCGTCGGTGCTGTAGCTGGACCAAACTTACTGACTTTCGATCCTGCCTCTTCGTCGGTGTTGTAGTTGGATCAACCCTACTGACTTCAGACCTTGCCTCTTCATCGGTGCTGTAGCTGGGTCAAACCTTTACTGGCTTCCGGTCTTGCCTCTTCGTCAGTGTTGTAGCTGAACCAAATTTACTAACTTTCGATCATGCCTCTTCGTCGGTGTTGTAGCTGCCCTATTGACTTCAAGACCTTGCCTCTTCGTCAAGTGTTGTAGCTTGGTCGAACCATACTATTCTTCGGTCCTGCCTCTTCGTCAAGTGTTGTAGCTGGGCCAAATTTCCACTTTCAAATCATGTTTTTTTGTCAGAGTTGTAGCTGGATCAGACATTAAAACCCTCATCTTTCGATCCTGCCTCTTCGTCTATGTTGTAGCTGGATCAGACATTAGAACCCTCATCTTTCGATCCTGCCTCTTCTTCAGTATTGTAGCTGGATCAAACTATTTTGACAAGTCCGACAAAATATTGGCACAACGTGCTTAAACACGGTAAAGTTTAAGACAATGAATAATTCAAATATCCATAAAAAATATATTTTAACGAATGGTCGAAGGAAAATAAATCCTTCGAAAAATCCAACGTCATGCTTGGTATAAACTGATTGTACCCAGGGGAATGGTACAACTAGCCCAGAGCAAACAACTACCGGTAAAGGCAACTCAAAATCGTTGATCCCTATGCATTTGGGAAAAATGCAAAAGAAGCTCCGCATCAAAATTTACCAACTTTCGGTCCTGCCTCCTCGTCGGTGTTGTAGCTGAATCAAATCTTCATATATCAATCCTGTGTCTTCGTCAATGTTGCTGCTGGATCAAGTTTTGCAGACATTGTCTCTTCGTTAGTGTTACAGCTAGGTCAAATTTTCTCCAAGCATTGCGTCGTCAGAGTTGTAGCAAGCCGAGCTCGTTTTGTCTCCTCCAACGGATCGCCTTGAATTTTGTGTTCTTCAATGGACCCTCATTTTGAAGATTTTACTTACATGAGCGACAAGAAGATCAAGAAAAGCCTAGAGAAAAGGCAATGGCCAGATAAAGAACCCTGACCGACCGAACAAAAATAGTTACTCTTTTGTCTTTGCTCTATTCTTGTTGCACAACAATGCGCAAAGAGGGGCAGCTGTAGACACCCATTTTTGACCGGGCCCCTAGCCCAAATTAAAATACAACCAAACCCAAAATAAATACCCACCAGCCCATTTTAAAATACCCAACAACCCACCAGCTCATTTTAGTGCCCAAAATCCAAAACCCGTAATTACCTAAATGCCCTTAACAGTAATATCCCAAAAACCTAATAACCAAAACCCTAGCAACCCTAAACTACACCTCTGCCGCCGCACCCCTGCCTCAATCCAATCCTTGCGCGCGTGGCCAACGGTGCCGCCACCGTCACTTGCCTGCTGTACCGCCCCATCGCCGTATTTTAGACCTGCAAAAAATAGATCCATAATCACAACTTGTAGATTTTTTATTGTAAAATTCGGTTATAAAAACTCACACATGCAATGTAATAGGGGGAGAGAATTCGATCAAAAAATAGACATGGAGGGATTTGGAGAGTTCGAATGAAATAAAAAACATGGGTTTACTGTTCAAATCCCTCCATGTTTATTTTTTGATCGAGTAAACCTTTTAATGGTTACCTTTTAATGGATTTGGAGAGATCCAAAATTTTCAAGGGGTTACCTTTTGAATCTCTGGTTACCTTTTAATGGTGTCTGGCCTACCAAAGTGGCCAATGACGACTCCATCAATTTTTCATATTTCCTATCAATTTTTTCATATTCCCCTCCATTTTCCATTTCCCGTTTTTTAAGTTTTACGATATTTTGTTGGGAGCGTCATCCCGATTTTCGGATGACGTCTTCTTTAGTATGGTAAAAACAACCATTTTTATAATATTTTTGTAAAGGGAGGAAAAAGCCCATGTTTCGACAATAGATATATCTATTGTTTCTTTTCATAGTTGTGTTTGAGTTGATCCATCTAGGGACATAAGGAATGGTGGGCGAAAGTTGTCTCGGAGTTCTTGAGCACCCAAATATCATCAAACTCATTGGACACTGTACTGTTGATGGAGAAAGAGGGATCCATCGTCTTTTGGTGTATGAGTTTATGCATAATAAGAGCTTAGGAGATAATCTTTTCAGTCACGCGTTCCCACCTCTTCCCTGGAAAACAAGATTACAAATAATACTTGGAGCGGCACGAGCATTGGCATATCTGCACGAGCGATTCGAAGTTATGGTTATTTTCTAAAACACTGATTACACTTTTTTTTTTGTTGCTCAAATGATTATGGTTTCTAAATCCATGGTTTGATAATAATACAATAGATCGTATTTCGAAGTTTCAATCCCTCTAATTATTGGATGAGAAGTTTAATCCAAAGTTTTCGGACTCTGGGTTGGAAAGGGAGGGGCCGATCGCTGGAGATGAGCATGCTTCAACACAAGTAAATGTTTTTATTCTGCGTGGTAAGAGTAACATGATACGTGCTTTTATGTTGTTTAGCATGATAGTAACAAGGTTTTATTACTTGTGATCATGTTTTCCGGACTTACGGTTATGCTACTCCCGAATACATGTCGACCGGGCTATCATATAGTAGTGATGTTTGGAGTTTTGGTGTGCTGTTATATGAGATACTTTCAGGCAGGCGGCTCTTAGATGTCAACTGCCCAACATCAGAGCAGAGTCTCGTGAAACGGTTCCCTGCTAACCGTAAAAGGTTTAGATTTATAATGGATCCTCTACTTGAAAACCAGTATTCGATTGGTGCAGCTCGTAAAATTGCGAAGTTGGCAGATGCTTGTTTATCAACAAGTCTCCATGAGCGGCCCAAGATGAGTAAGGTGGTGGAAAGATTGGAGAACATAATCCAAGTTTCAGACGAAGGAACATCCGAAAAAATGAAGAATCGTCCCGAGGCATCGAAAACAAAAACGAATTCAAGTAACCAAGTGTCCAAATCTTTGAAGAGGCAGATGACACATATTGTGAAGGGAAGTAAGAAGAAGCCCCTAATTCCAGTGTTATAGTATATATAATATCAACCCAAATAACATTTGATATATGTTTTCACCTTCTTAGGCATCCAAGACAGATGAGTTACTGGCCATTAAATATGCATTGGAGAGCTTCTTAAATGCTGAAAGGAATGTGAAAGCTCTATTGATTATTGAGTCCGAATCGGCTACCGCAGTGAAATGGATAGCGGATTATGAGTCCAGACCAAGGAAGTTGTGGGCTATGCTAAAGGAGATTGACTCTCCTATTTCTCAAACTGGGACTGTTGTGTTCAAAATTCTTATAAAAGAAGCCAACGACATTGAGGATATTTTTACTTAATCATCTTGTTTATAGCGAAAAACTACTCTGTTTTTTTTTTGAAAAATTATTAGATGAGCTTGGTTGATTACATAATTTACGGTTTCATCCAATAATAATTTTTCATCTCATTTTTTTTCAAAGTGAATCTTTACCTCTTTCCTACATGTCATTAAATGAATGAAACTCATTTGATGAGACTATGAATGACGTGATGAGCCGAGACCATATAATAATTTCTCGTTTTTTACATGAGTTAAATCTCTTTTTGGCTTTATTTATAGGCTCAAGTGATAATAAATATTTACACTCCAATTCTTAATCATTTCAATAGTAATAAAAACAATTATCATCTTAGTATCCATTCTGAACTGAACGGTATTCTTTATGCAATTAAAAAGATTACGTACATGATGTCAAGTTCCACTATAAAGTCTTACATTTCGCTCTTTCCAAATGAAATGCACATACGCATTCCATTCTAGCCGAATAGTAGAGGGCTGGACACTCTTTCCACACCCATAACTAAACACCCATTGAGATTTCTGTTGACTGGTAAAAAGTACAATTGAAATTTCACACAACACGAAATTTGGACTAAAAGTTTGATGGGATAATTTAAATTTTTAAAAAATTTAAGGCTTAAATAAAAATTTTAAAAAATAAAGGTTTAACTAAATTTTTTAATAATTTTAAGAAATTTAATAAAAAAATTAAATTTTTTTAAAAAATAAAATAAAAACTTTTTAAAAATATAAAAATAAAATTCAAATTTCTTAATATTTGAGAGTCCGTAGCCTCACCTGTCCCTTAAAGGATGGACCCTGATTTCACAACCTACAAAAATCCCATATTAGCATAATGACAAGAGCCAAACAAATGATCCAGCCACAGAAAAGACGATAACATTATTGTAAATAAATATATTGGATTATTTTATTTGATATTTGTGTAATTGTTTTAATTGAAACTATTTACTACTAAAATCAATCAAATGTTTCATTACAATTCCAATAGTAGAGATAAAACAGACTCAAAGTAACAGAATAGCACAGCAGAAACAAAGGTGGATACTTTTGTTTTTGTGGTCATAACAAAAACAAATCCGCGTGACAGAGAAGACTTGAAGTAAAAGGTCAACCCAAAGACAGAGTACCTAGTCAACGTAGACTTCCTTTAAACATTTGTTTGTTAGTTTCTTTTCCTTCTTCAATTTGCAAGTCCAATTTCCATTTTTTTTGTGTAGATTTTTGTATTGGGAGAAGATCTGCCTTGCAAGGAAGTGCTTCCACTATTTCAAGGATAAGTTTAGAAGCAAGGAGCAACGTTCATTTAAGTCCTTTTCTCAGAGCTTAGAAAAGCCACAATTTGAGGGTCTTCTCTTTCGGAGTATGTCGGAGTTGGACGAAGCCAAAGCTCACAACTCGAGGGTCTTCTCTTTCTCAGAGCTTAGAAAAGCCACTCGTAATTTCAATCCAGAACTTAAGATTGGAGAAGGCGGCTTTGGGAGCGTCTACAAAGGTTCAATCAAGCCTGCTAATAGAAAGGGTGAGCCTTTGGTGGTTGCTATTAAAAAGCTTAACGAGAATGGATTTCAGGTATATGTCCTTTTTCTCTGTTTGGGAACCTAGAAAAGTTTGCTTCTTTTTTTCCCATTCTACCTGCTCGAGAAATGCATTTTCCGGTTACTACCTACCCTTATTTCTGATATTTTTTGAATGGAAATTGAGATATGGAAGGTATTTATAGATATGACTATTGTTTCTTTTAATAGTTGTTTTTGATTCGATCCATATAGGGATATACAGAATGGTTGGCGGAAGTTAAATTTCTCGAAGTTCTTGAGCACCCGAATGTCATCAAACTCATTGGACACTGTGCTGTTGATGGAGAAACAGGGAGGCAGCGTCTTCTGGTGTATGAGTTTATGCCTAAAGGGAGTTTAGCAGATCACCTTTTCAGCCAAGCGACCTCACCTCTTCCCTGGAAAACAAGATTACAAATAATACTTGGAGCGGCACGAGCATTAGCATACCTACACGAGGGGCTCAAAGTTCAGGTTCTTCTCTAAAACACTGACTATGCATTTTTTTTTTGTTGCTCAACAGATTCTGGTTTCTAAATCCACGGTTTGATAATAATGCAATAGATCATACATCGAAGTTTCAAACCCTCCGATGTGTTATTGGACGAGAAGTTTAATCCTAAGCTTTCGGACTTTGGGTTGGCAAGGGAGGGGCCAATGGATGGGGATGAGCATGTTTCAACACGAGTTAGTATTTCTATTCTGTGTGCTCTTATGTTGCTTGTAGGATGATAGTAACAAGGTTTTATTACTTGTGATCAGGTTATGGGGACTTACGGCTATGCAGCTCCTGAATACGTAGCGACCGGACGTCTAACATATAAGTGCGATGTATGGAGCTTTGGTGTGGTGTTATATGAGATTCTTTCAGGCAGGCGGACCGTAGAAAGAAACCGCCCAACTTCGGAGCAGAATCTAGTGGAATGGGTGAAACAGTTCCCTGCTAACCGTAAAAGGTTTAGATTTATAATGGATCCTCGACTTGAGAACCAGTATTCCATTGGTGCAGCTCGTGAAATTGCTAAGTTGGCAGATGCTTGTTTATCAACAAGTCCCCAGGAACGGCCCAAGATGAGTGAGGTGGTGGAAAGATTGAAGCACATAATCCAAGTTTCAGAAGAAGAAAGTGCCAAGAAAATGAAGAATCGTCCCGAGGCATCTGAAAAAGAAGCAGCTGAAACAAAAAAGAAATCAAATAATCAAGTGACGGAATCTTCGAAGAGTCAGATGACACACATTGCAGAGGAAAGTAAGAAAGATGCCCCTAATTCCAGTGTCATAATATATATAATATCAACCCAAATAACATTTGATATTTATTTATTTTTCTGTAATACCTTGTTAGGTATCCAAGAAGAAGATGCAAATGAGTGCTGACCATTAAATATGCATTGGAGAACTTCTTAAAAGCTGAAAGGAAGGGGAAAGTTCTATTGATTGTTGAATCCGACTCGGCTACCGCAGTTAAATGGATAGAGGATATTGAGTCCAGGCCAAGGAAGTTGTGGGACATGCTCAAGGAGATTGACTCTCTTATTTCTCAAACTGGGACTGTTGTGTTCAAAATTCTTCTAAAAGAAGCCAACGCCATTGAGGATTGTTGGGTGAAAGATGAAGTTGTAAGATCATATAAGATCATATAATTCTTCTATGGAAAAAACTTTGATACACAGGCCGTGTAAACTTTAGTTTATACGTGCTTTTTAGTTTTAGGGGTGAGGGTTTTAGTTTAAGGTTTAGGGGTGTAGGTTATAGGGTTTAAAATTTAAGGTTAGTGTTTAGAATTTAGGGTTTAGGGTTTAGAGTGTGGGGTTTAGTTTTTTAAGGTTAGGGTTAAAATTTTAAGATTTGAGTTTTTATAGCGTAAATACACAAGTTTGTGTAAAATTAATTTTACACAGCCTGTGTATCAAAGTTTTACCCGTAAACTATTGTCAAATACTTATTTGGTGAAATTTCTACACTTTGAGAATTTTCTGTTATATGTGCTGGTATCGTCTCTTTGCTTGCTGGTTGCGCATATGCATTGCTCTGCCACTACTTGTGCTTGTATCAATGTAGGTTTTGTTTGGTAGGCCGGAAAGAATATTTAAAGGATGGAAAATTAAATGGATAGAAAAGTAGAAAGATAAAAAAAAATCTTTTTATTTGGTGTAGTTGGTACTTGGTAAGAAGATGAAAAAATCGAATGGAAATATTTTTCTTTCCATTCCATTCATTATTCTGTAAAGTTGAAAATACGCATTAAATTAATTTATTTCTCTCTTAAGTTACATCTCTTTTTTCTTTCTTTCAAATTCAAACAATTTGTTTTTACAAAATGAAAAATGATAATCTTTCTCATTTTCTTTCTTTTTATTTACCAAATACACTCAAAATTGTTGGCAGGCAATTGCCATGGACGTTGAAGAATAAAACAACAAAACATAGGTCGATACTTAGGGCTAGTTTAGTATTGTTTTTGAAAAGTGATTTTTAAAAGTGCTGTCGGAAAGGGATTTTAAAATATAATTTTAAAAAGTTGGCTATAAAAATTTAGTGTTTGGCATTACTGTCAAAAAGTGTTTTTAAAAAGATAAATGACCATTTCAGACATGATATTGTAAGTTATATATATGTGTATGTATATATATATATATAAATGATATTCAAATTTTTTAATGTTATAATATATAAAATATATCAGCTTAAATTATTATAAAAATATTTTTATTAATAAATACGTTTGGGTTGGAAAGCACTTTTCATTAGCAGTTTTTTCTCCAAAAGTGCTTTTAAAAAATATTAATAAATTATGCTAAAATATAAAAATATTAATAAATGCATCATATAATTATGTATTTGTAAAAAAATATAAGTTTATAAATTATAAATAAAACAATAGCAAATGAAGGTTCAAATTGTAATTTGGCTCCTAAAAGTACTTTTCTAACCGCAAAAGCTAAAAATTTCAGCTTTTACGTTTGGGTTGAAAAGCACTTTTCAAACGCAATTTTTTTCTCTAAAAGTTATCTGTTTAGCATTGCTTTTGGTCTCAAACCAGCTTTTGAAAGCAAAAGCTGGTTTGAAAGGCAATGCTAAACGCACCCTTAGTTGTGTGGGACAGAGAGGTCCCGAAAGAAAAAGGGAAACCCCGGACTCTGTAGGCTTATTCCAAAGGCTTAATAGGAAAAAAAGTGCTTAACCTATTTTTTTAGTTCAGTGTCTAACGTTTTTTTTTCAGGTCATTTTAATACCTAACGTTTTATTCCGTAATTTAAATTAGTTTTTTCCGACAACAGCCATTAAAAAATATCGTCATCTAATTATAACATGACACGTGGCCTGGTTATTTATTTAATTTCTAAATTTATTTTAAAATATGAACTTTGTAAATAACGCCAAAGTTTTAATTTCTTTCGACCAAACCCTCAAATCACATCTCTCTCACTGTCCGACATCCCCACACGTCAACGGTTCAACGTTTACCACCCATGTGTTGCGTACCTCACCGTTCAACATTCCCCACCCTTTACCCGTCGGTTAGAAGCCCAATCAGTCTCTTTTTTCTTCATTGTTTGATGTTTGGAGCAATCGGCGATTAATTTGTCATTTTTGACGACGAGATGATGGTTTTTCAGTCGTGAGGGACCAACGAAGGCAAATATAGCCGGTGGTGGTTGAATCGGTTGTGAGAAGGGAGGAATTTAGGGATTTGTGGCTTGAGTTTGGGAGGTTTTAGAGAAATTAAAAATTTTGGTTTTTTTATAAAATTAAAGATTTTTTGGTTTTTAAAAAATAAAAATTAAACAAAATATCAGAAAATATGCCACGTGTCGTATTTTTATTGAATAACGAAAAAATTTTAACGACTGTCATAGAAAAACCTGATTTGAGTTAAAGAATGAAACGTTAAACATCAAAGTGACCCGAAAAAAAGTTAGGCACCAATCTAAAAATATATATATATACGTTGGACACCTTTTTAACTTTTAATCCTATTACAAACTCCAAAGAATTTGTTAAATTAATCGATCACAAAATAATGGTGAGAAAAACAAAGCAAAGCTTTGCAATAAACGAAATGAAAGCTTTCATGGCTCTCTCCCATACTTGAGTCTCAAGAAACAAATGAGGTATTTACACCGTTGGCTTAATCATCTTTTTTCTTTTGTCGGGTATTTCTTAATTTTCCTTACCTTCAATCTTCTTGCCTTTTTCCATTTCCGCCGTATTGGAATCTCCTCGTCGAATTCCTAATCTTAATCACCTTCTTTAGTCCATCAATTTTCCATTGTTTCTTTTTTTGTAGATTTTGTTAGTGGGAGAAATTCTGTTTTTCTTCTAGCTCTTTAGATATCCAGCAATGAAGTGTTTCCACTATTTCAAGTGAGACTTCATCAACGGGAGAGAGCCATGATCTCAACTTAAATTTTTTAAAAAATTTAGAGGCTTAAATAAAAAGTTTCAAAAAAACTAAGAGTTTAGCTAAAATTTTTAATAATTTTGAGAGATTTAACAAAAAAAATTAAAAATTTTGAAAGGATCAAATTAAAATTTTTAAAAATATAAGGACAAAATTCAACTTCCTAAAATTTAGGGGGCCGTGATCCCACCTGTCCCTTAAAGGATGGCCCCTGATTTCACAACCTACACTAAAATCCCACAATTAGCATGATGACGAGCCAAACAAGTGATCCAGAGTCTCCGGTTCAAAACCACAGAAAAGACGATAACATTATTGTAAATAAATATATTGTATTATTTTATTTGATATTTGTGTAATTGTTTTAATTGAAACGATTTGCTACTAAAATCAATCAAATGTTTCATTACAATTCCAATAGTAGAGATAAAACAGACTCAAAGTAACAGAATAGCACAGCAGAAACAAAGGTGGATACTTTTGTTTTTGTGGTCATAACAAAAACAAATCCGCGTGACAGAGAAGACTTGAAGTAAAAGGTCAACCCAAAGACAGAGTACCTAGTCAACGTAGACTTCCTTTAAACATTTGTTTGTTAGTTTCTTTTCCTTCTTCAATTTGCAAGTCCAATTTCCATTTTTTTTGTGTAGATTTTTGTATTGGGAGAAGATCTGCCTTGCAAGGAAGTGCTTCCACTATTTCAAGGATAAGTTTAGAAGCAAGGAGCAACGTTCATTTAAGTCCTTTTCTCAGAGCTTAGAAAAGCCACAATTTGAGGGTCTTCTCTTTCGGAGTATGTCGGAGTTGGACGAAGCCAAAGCTCACAACTCGAGGGTCTTCTCTTTCTCAGAGCTTAGAAAAGCCACTCGTAATTTCAATCCAGAACTTAAGATTGGAGAAGGCGGCTTTGGGAGCGTCTACAAAGGTTCAATCAAGCCTGCTAATAGAAAGGGTGAGCCTTTGGTGGTTGCTATTAAAAAGCTTAACGAGAATGGATTTCAGGTATATGTCCTTTTTCTCTGTTTGGGAACCTAGAAAAGTTTGCTTCTTTTTTTTCCCATTCTACCTGCTCGAGAAATGCATTTTCCGGTTACTACCTACCCTTATTTCTGATATTTTTTGAATGGAAATTGAGATATGGAAGGTATTTATAGATATGACTATTGTTTCTTTTAATAGTTGTTTTTGATTCGATCCATATAGGGATATACAGAATGGTTGGCGGAAGTTAAATTTCTCGAAGTTCTTGAGCACCCGAATGTCATCAAACTCATTGGACACTGTGCTGTTGATGGAGAAACAGGGAGGCAGCGTCTTCTGGTGTATGAGTTTATGCCTAAAGGGAGTTTAGCAGATCACCTTTTCAGCCAAGCGACCCCACCTCTTCCCTGGAAAACAAGATTACAAATAATACTTGGAGCAGCACAAGGACTAGCATACCTGCACGAGGGGGACCAAGTTCAGGTTCTTTTCTAAAACACTGACTATACAATTTTTTTTTGTTGCTCAACAGATTCTGGTTTCTAAATCCATGGTTTGATGATAATGCAATAGGTCATACATCGAGGTTTCAAACCCTCCGATGTGTTATTGGATGAGAAGTTTAATCCTAAGCTTTCGGACTTTGGGTTGGCAAGGGAGGGGCCAATGGATGGGGATGAGCATGTTTCAACACGAGTTAGTATTTCTATTCTGTGTGCTCTTATGTTGCTTGTAGGATGATAGTAACAAGGTTTTATTACTTGTGATCAGGTTATGGGGACTTACGGCTATGCAGCTCCTGAATACGTAGCGACCGGACGTCTAACATATAAGTGCGATGTATGGAGCTTTGGTGTGGTGTTATATGAGATTCTTTCAGGCAGGCGGACCGTAGAAAGAAACCGCCCAACTTCGGAGCAGAATCTAGTGGAATGGGTGAAACAGTTCCCTGCTAACCGTAAAAGGTTTAGATTTATAATGGATCCTCGACTTGAGAACCAGTATTCCATTGGTGCAGCTCGTGAAATTGCTAAGTTGGCAGATGCTTGTTTATCAACAAGTCCCCAGGAGTGGCCCAAGATGAGTGAGGGTGGAAAGATTGAAGCACATAATCCAAGTTTCAGACGAAGGAACCTCCGAGAAAATGAAGAATCTCCCGAGGCATCTGAAAAAGAAGCAGCTGAAACAAAAAAGAAATCAAATAATGTCTGAATCTTTGAAGAGGCAGATCAAATAATTTCACTTATCAGTTTCCATAATGCCAAGACCCTCGTGTGTAAAGCACCATATCCAATTTTCCGACCTAAGAGACGAACAATAATCACTCTTTTCATAGGATCATCAATCTGTTCATGAACACGATCCGAAAATTTGATAGTAGGAAACGGTCTCGATCGATTAATTACACAATCTGGTCATTGGCAGAATGGAATTCTCAATGTCCAAAGCACACAGAGCTCCACATATCCTGTGTCACCTGTAGCTGTTTATCACTCAAAAGTACTAAATGCGGTGCAGGTAATTAAGACTTCTCTAATTTTGACTTTTAATACTTTTTAGATATCAATGAAGAGGTATTTGTTGCAGTAGGTGATATTTTTCCACTTTGCCTATCATTCATTTGGATGGTCCCATCTTATGGTCTTCTCAGCTGTTTAATTTGGCATGACAGGAAAAAAAATATTTGTATGGTCTTGGGTGATTTTGATGTTAAATGTGATCATCCTATGGGAAATATCAGGGTGCAAATCTACAGATAGATATCGATGAGCTTCTTTTAGCAATTCAAAAGTAATGACAGGAATCAGAGTTTCATAACTATGTAAAATTTATACAGGAGAGCCCTAATACTTTTTAAGATGATAATTGCAAAGTTTCCCGTGGCTTGTTTTGTGGCTAATAGTTATGCCCTGCAATGCAACACAGTTATCTTTAAGGCTTTGCTTGGTATGAAAGATAAAAAAATTGTGACAGCACAAATCAATGATTGCTATGAAATCTGATCAATACCGATCTTACTTATTTATTGGTTTTATGAGCAGGAGGCTCGAAGGGCAGCAGAGAAAGCTTATGATGCGGCCAAGGTAGACGAGAGAGTGAACAAGGCAGTTGCTGCAGGCAATAGAGCAGCAAATGCAGCCAGGGTAATAGCAGTTAAAGCAGTTCAAAAGCAAATGCATCATAATAATTACAGTGACAACATTCCCATTCCTATTATGTGAGACTTCATCAACTGCTCATTTACCTTCTAAAACACATGAGAATCGAGATAGCTGCAAGAGAATGGTCGCTTATGGGACTTGCTTTTTGAAATAGTTTTATGTTCGATACAATCATCTTCTTACAGTCCTCCATCTTTCATAAGAGGCTGTAATTTGACATGCCTGCATGCATGGAGAAAGATACGGCTTAATAGTATTCAATCCTTTTAGTATTTTCTTCTTAAAACACTAGGTACGTGCTAGGAAGGATTTCCTACCAGGTTTGACGATGGCGATGGCACCATTGTCAGGATCTACGATGAGGCTCGCCTTACCTAATCAATCTGCTTCTATAAATACCAGCATTGCTGTTTTAATCTCCAAAATTTCTCTGCTTCCAAGGGACGAACCATCGAACCTCAACAAGCCAAATTAGCACACACTCGGACTAAATCTAAAAAACACCTTACCAACCTAAAGGCACAAACTGCATAACAATCTCCATAACGCCAAATCTGGTCTTCTAATTAGTGGACAAAAAAACAAACTCCAAGGAAATCTATAACAACAGTACAATGACCCCCTTATCAGCAACCAATAGCCCTCGCACTCAAATAGAATTTAAACCTTCAAGGTGCAATGACAGTACTAAAATCAAACAATATAGCTTCATCCCAAGCAAAACACCAAAACCTTCCTTAATCAATTTTGTGCCGCAACATCCCTTAATCGAACTCAACTCCAATCCATCACCTTTAGTAGTCGTTTCATTAAGCGAAGTGAATTCTCCAAACTTAGTATCAACCATACAAATTCAATTGAGACCAACATCACTATACATACATGACTAAATGAATTGTAAGCCAATCCAAATGATAAAAACTACTCATCCAAAACTCAAATGCTGCACAGAAAGTAACTCACTATGGCACTCTTAGGAAATGAGAGAAAACCAACAACACCAGGATGTGCATAATTTGACTAGGTGCTTACTGCCAATAAGCTAACACAACCACTTCTTTCGCTTTTACAGCAAACCGCGTTGAAATCCTCTCCGACAAATCAATAATCAGAAACACCAATCCTTAAAGCTACCAGATCATTCCACAAACAAGTTGGTCCGCCGCGTTATTCGGAGCATAGACTCTGACAATCACTACTACTAGCCCCAATTCCACCCAGCAACCCCTCAATAAAATGAATCTTTAATTAATTACAGAATTTACATCTTTTAGTTTATTTTTATCCTAAACGACAGCAATGCCACCAGACCAGCTTCCCACCGCTAGAGCAACCCTGAAGTCAAACTCGTCGTCTTACCATAACTTCCGAATATCATCCCCCTACAAACTTGATTTCTTAGTCTCTTGCAACATAGTCAGTTCCGCTTTCTGTTCTCAATACAATCGTCTTATAGATACCAAACCACGCACGTTCCAGGTTAACACCTTCATTGGCCTAGAAACAAACTTTGACCTTCTGATAGATAGGCTACACTACCTCCAGACGCGTTATGTCCGTGACCGCCTCGTTCTCGTCGCCCTCTATATGCATACCCAGTTTCTTCCCTAACTTTAATGCCTTCTTAGCTTCCTGGTCGCCAAATTCCACCGAAAAAATATATCGGTGTCAGAGAAAGATCTCCTGAGCAGGGACGCAGGACTTTAAATTAGGACCGAACCTATAAATTTTTAAGAGACAA
The DNA here is from genome assembly GCA_019671005.1 of Hibiscus mutabilis. Taxonomy (NCBI): domain Eukaryota; kingdom Viridiplantae; phylum Streptophyta; class Magnoliopsida; order Malvales; family Malvaceae; genus Hibiscus; species Hibiscus mutabilis. The sequence continues at coordinate 48,600,933 of CM033729.1, forward strand.
ACTTATAAAAATTAAGGGGACGAAAATAGATTTTTAATAAAATATACATAAAAAAAATTTAAAAAAATTTCTAAATCGGCCCTCTTCTTACGCTCCAAATCTGAAAGGGCTTTGTCTTGATATTCTAAAAGAGGTATCCGTACCTCCTATCTTTCTTCTTTTTACTATCAGACTTCAGCTCTGGGAAAAATATACCCTCTTCTTCCTCCTCACTTAGAAATTGATTAACACAGAGGGTTGTATCCAAAGCCGCAGACTCCTCTCCTTTTGGTAAAATTGTCTTATTTCTTTCATCCACCGCAGCATTCCATTTTGATTTGCTTTAGGGAGAAGGATTTTGGGGCTCACTCGGTTTAGTGACAAGGCCCATAACATAACATAATCCAAAGCGCGAGACGTAGCAGAGACAATTTTATTTTGAAAATTTTCGACAACCTTATCCTCGCCCAAAGGAACCAACCCCAACCCACCTTCCTTTGGAGCAGAATCTACAAGCGGTTGACCTTCCTCCTGAACAAAAAAGTTGTCACCGTAATTCTGCAGATTGGGATGATCACTCGCCGCCTTTTGTGGGTCCTCGGAATCTATGCTGCCCATCAATTCCTCCTTCCCCATACGTCCAGCCTCCACCTTATTTGCAGACCCAACAAGAGTATTCCCAACGCAATTCTCATTTAATGCGGCTTCGTTCTCCTCCCTTCTCTGGTCGTTGCCTGAGTACCCTACCGGAAAAACCACAGGAGACTGGATATCGGTGGGGTCACAGTAGCTTTCTGAATCATTTTCACTACACTCAAGGGAAAAAATATTGTTTTCTTTATCTAACTTCGACTGGTCCTCCTTATTCAATACCTCCACATTGTCAGTGAAACCAAGTCCCACTACACTAACTTCGTAGCCCACCTCTCCTGCCCGTTGTGATCAGATTATGGGGACTCACGGTTATGTTGACCCGAATACATGGCGACCGGACATCAATCATATAAGAGCGATGTATGGAGTTTTGGTGTGGTGTTATATGTGATACTTTCTGGCAGGCGGCCCATAGAAAGTAACCGTCCAACATCTGAGCGGAGTCTCGTGCAATGGGTGGAACAGTTCCCTGCTAACCGTATTGGACTTATAATGGATCCTCGACTTGAAAACCAGTATTCGATTGGTGCAGCTCGTGAAATTGCGAAGTTGGCAGATGCTTGTTTATCATTAAGTTCCAAGGAGCGGCCCAAGATGAGTGAGGTGGTGGAAAGATTGAACCACATAATCGAAGTTTCAGATGAAGGAAACGCTGAGGCCTCAGAAATAGAAGCAGCTGAAACAAAAGAGAAATCAAATAATCAAGTGTTGAAATTTTTGAAGAGTCAGATGACACACATTGCAGAGGAAAGTAAGGAAGATGCCTCTAATTCCAGTGTCATAATATCAAGCCAAATAACATTTGATATGTTTTTACCTTCTTAGGCATCCAAGACAGATGAGTTACTGGCCATTAAATATGCATTGGAGAGCTTCATAAAAGCTGAAAGGAAGGGGAAAGTTCTATTGATTATTGAATCCGACTCGGCTACCACAGTGAAATGGATAGAGGACATTGAGTCCAGACCAAGGAAGTTGTGGGATATGCTTAAGGAGATTGACTCTCTTATTTCTCAAACTGGGACTGTTGTGTTCAAAATTATTATAAAAGAGGCCAACGGCATTGAGGATTGTAGGGTGAAAGATAAAGTAAGATCTTATAAGTCGTGTGCTTGGTGGTACAATCTAGGTAGCAACAGTGCTCTTATTTTGATGATGCTTTGAGCTATGGCAGATGCAAGTGTAATTTAGGGTGGGCGTGCCCACACTAAACTTTCTAAATTTTATACATTTGATTTTAATTTTTTTTTATTTTTATAAAACAGTCTTTGTTCTTTTAAAATGTTTATGAGTTGTGTCTACTCTGAAATTTTAAGATTTGATATGTGTCTAGCTTCAAATATTTTCTGGATCCGCCATTGAGAGGGTAAACTGCGTCATCTGCTTGTACTGCTGTTTTGTTTTTTATTGTTTTTGCAGTCGGTTTTGTTATGGATCAAAGAATGAATTAGTAAAGTGTCACGGACCAAACTTTTTGGACCGAGACATTAGCGCGAGCAACAAATAGGGAGGTTGTGTGCAATGCAACGGGCGTGTCAAATGTGGCCCAGCACTCGGAGAATGGCGAGGACCATACCTTTGGGACCGAGGCGTTAGCGCAAGAACCAGCAAAAGAGGGTTTGCGCGGTGTAACGAGCTTGCCAAGATCATTAGACTTGGCCCAGCACTTGGAGGAAGGCGTGGACCGAACCTTTGGGACCGAGGCATTGGCGCAAGAATCAGCCAAAGAGAGTTTGCGCGGTGGAACGGGCTTGCCAAGACCATCACACTTGGCCCGGCACTTGAAGAATGCTAAAGAGCCCGCAAGCCCACAAGACTTAGCCAAATCCATGGAGGATTCAGGAGGGTAAATTGGTCAAAGCATTATCCATTTATTTGAATATAATGTGTAGATAATGTTTGTGATAATTAGAGATTTGAATTTGAGATTTGATCGGATAAGATAAGATAAGATCAATCTCGACCGTCGATGTAATTTAAATCGAGCCGTTGGATGTAGGGGAGTTCAACTATAAATAGAGGCTCCTCCTCACTTGTAATTCATTCATTGATTCACTTCACTTGAGTAATACAAGAAGCATTTACTCTAAAACTCTTTCTATTGTTCTTGGTTGTTCTTGAGTGTTCTTCGTTGTTCTAGCTGCCAATCTCTTTCCGTTGTTCTTTGATTAGCTTTCGCTTAGAACGATCTTTCGTTCGAGGGCTTCGAGGAGTGTTCGATCTTCCGGAGCGAGAATCTGGTTGAGTTAGGTGTTTGTCGAGAGATCTTCACCTAAGACCGTGTCAAGGTACTTGGGGTGACTTAGTCGACGTTTCAACCGAGAAAGCGACTAAGGTCCGCACGATTCGTCCGGGCAAAGGTATAGCCCCGCGACACAAGTGGTGTCGTGGACGAGATCCATCGAGACCGAGTCTTTGGTCGGCCGTTGTCGAGCAGGAGTACTCACAAGGCTGGTTGAAGGCTGACTTAGGCGTAAGAATCGACTGATTTGCGTCGAAAGCGTCTAAGGCCGCACGGATCAGCTAGAGTCAAAATCTAGCCCCGTGACAAAAGCGTTTAGTCCATTGCAGGATATGAATGTAGTTGGCTGGCACCATGTTTAGATCCCATTACACCTCCGTTGCTCGGCAGTCGGAGCCTCACATCAAGTACGGAAAATGGCCACTCTTCCACAAATCCCACTTGTATTTTTGCCACTCATTTGCTTTCTGATATTCATTATTTTTTTTTTGTAATATTAATTAAACAAAATGAGTTGAGCAGCAGCAGCATGATAGACAATTCCGGGGAAGGAGAGAAAAAGCTTGTGTGATATCCCTCGAGTTAAAATGGTCTCCATATTGGGCTTAAGTCATAAGAACTGAGCTCTTTTAAATTTATATAAATCCACTATCAGAGGTTTAGGTTTAATAGTTTAAAATTTAGGGATTGTGAATAGAATTTAAGATTTAGGGTTATAATTTAGGGTTTATAGGTTAAAACTTAAATTCTCAATATATAAACTCACAACCTAAACCCTAATCCTAATCCCTAAATTCTAACCACTACCCATAAATTCTAAACACTTACACCTAAACCCCCAAACGCTACACCCTAAACTAACTCCCTAAACCCTAAAACTAAGGCACTTGTGGAAACAAAAATTTTCACCGCCAGTGTATTGAATAAAAATTCATTAATAAATTGGGTAATTATTCTATGTACATGCGCTTGTGGAAACTTTGTTTGCACAAACGCCTTAGTTTTAGTGTTTATGGTGTAACACCCATAACGTATATCCGTAATACGAAATATACATTACAGATGTTACTAAAACATGTACTGAATTTTTTTCCGGTAATCAACATTTTCTATAAAATTTCAAATGAAAACAATTATAGACAATTGTAGCTAGTTTTAACCCTGAATTAGCTTATAAACATAAAATTTAGTTATTTAAAAGAAAATATTATTCAGGGTGAAAACATCGCTTGTTGCCTAGACCCTTTCTTGATTATAAAAATTTTGAGCGATAAGATTTAAATTCTGGTTAAACCATTATACTTTTGCCTTACTGGTAACATTATTTCATTTTCATACTCTAGGTATTCTTGTACTGTCATTCTTCGAAAAATATATACTTTAAAGCTTGCAAAACAAATTTCTTAAAAATATAATTACATGCCCACTAGTTTCTGACTATCTTAAAGATGTACGTACTTTCACTTACCGATAACTTGACTTCCAATTGAGTGGCTCCTCCTTGCTAATTCTAATCTGAAGAACCTACGTGTAAAATAAAACATACGCTAAGTATGAACTTGGTGAGGCAATTAAACTTTTTTATTTACACATGAAGTGATAATATATAATACTTCATATAAGAGTGCATTTCATATTTCTCCACGACAAGGCAAGTATATCACAATGTACTGTACATGTGTCATGTATTATAACTATTATATAATTCATGTTATTTTTTGTATAACATATTCTCTGTCATGGACATGCTTTCATCCTAAAATATTCGCATAATAGCATAACATAATGATCATGATTATCATGTATCTAATATTCCATAAATTTCATATATCATTTTCATTATATATCATTCTTTCTTAATATCATGTATCATCTCATGGTCATGCTTATATCATGTAATCATTTGTATAGCATGTAAATCAAGTATCATCAACATCATGTATACCATGTATCACCATTTTCATATAATTCTTGTAACATCTATCATATACTTCATGTATCATGTATCATATAGATCATGTATCATCACTATCATGTGATTCATGTATCATCATGCAGTCATTTGCATGCTCATGATCTATCATATAACCATCTTGTGTTATTATTATCGTGTTTGGCTAGAGGCCCATGGAAACCCCGTAGCCTATCTGCACTGTAATGCCTTGTGGAGTACGTACTCGAGATGACGCTCTTTGCTCCTCATATAAGGACGCTCTTTGCTACTTATATAAACACCCCGTTAGTGCCTTTTGCACTATGGGCTTGGATCCCCATGGTGTATCTTGTTTCATTTTAGTCTTGTTATTATTCATATTTCATGTATGCATAATGCACCATCATTTATGCAAACAATAATTCGTACCTGGTATTTCGTCAAGCTTGCCATGTCGAGCAATGTATCATATAAGGTATTATAAAAATATGCAATGCCATTTTCAATGTAATGCAAACATTTAAAAATGCACTCACTTGGGCTATTTATTAACTTGCCTCACTAAGCTCTATTCGATCTTTTCCTTTATAGAACCTCGAACCTTCTTTTGATTTGAATCCAACTTCATTTATTACATGAATATAAATAAATATTTGTTAGATTCACTTTAACAATATTTCAATTATGCTATCTTATCATTTAACATAAAAGAAAATTTTCCATAAATTTTCCTTCCTTCCTTATACTGTCCAAAACCTCATTTTGGTCCTTAATAACCATTTCGAACTTCAAATAATTTTTCTAATTTTGCTAACCAATATTAGATACAAAATATCTAAATTTCTATTTTCTGGCAGTTTTGTACCACCTTCAAAGATTTATTTCTATAAAATAATCTAAAACTCAGAATTCGATTCCGTTTGTTCTGAAAGAAATTAGATTCAATAAGATTTTCACCCATATAAATTAATAGTGCAGATTCAGCTTGTACAATTTATGGCGAATTTTCGAAGTCAATTTCCAGTGCTAATTTCGGAACAGACTGTATATTGTTTTTCTGACCTTTTGTCACTTAAAAATTAATATCTTTTGACTCGGAACTCAAAATCAGTTTCCGTCTATTGGAAACGAAACTAGACAAAAATATCTTTATTTCGGTATAGAATTCACTATCTAACCATTTTTGTAGAATTTTTTGTAAATTTTCAAGCTCGCCGCCAAAAATACAATTTGTACACAATTCCATAAATAACTTCAACTTTTTATACTAACTTCTCCCTACTTTTCTACTTATATTTACCAAATGTTCATTATGGTCCTTAATGACCATTTTGGACATAAAACAATTGTTCAAACTCAATTTAAACAATTTCCAATATTATCTCTTCATTTTGGACTAATATCTTTTTAGTCCTTAAACTTTATAAAAATGATATTTTAGTCACCACTTTTATATTTGTATATTAAATTCTTGTACAACCAAATATTTACTCATTTCTAGCATTTCTAGAAATTTTCCCCTAATTTCCAATCTTTATCAATTTAACATTCACAAAAATTCTTATTTCAAAAAGGTCCCTAAACTTTCCTTTCTTGTCGTTTCAATCCTTTTAACTCCCTTTCACACTTGAATCATCAAATCCATTAAGAATTCATAAATTCAAGACCAATCCTCTAATTTTTATGAATTGACAAAAAAGGCCCCCTAATTTTCTTGAAATGCCGAATTGGTCTCCCAATTTCCAAAAATTTTTATTTGGTCTCTAACCATCAATTCAAGCTAATTTCACCATAATTCATCATTTCCAATGCTAAAATAAAAAATTCAATAATTTCCCTTAATTTCTTAAACAATTCGAATTGGTCCCTAAAATCTCATATTGGGAAATTATTCAATCTAACATTAAAATCAAGCTTACAACATCATATTCTATTCAATTTCATACTCAATTTAATTCCTTAACCAAAATCCCCAATTCTTAGGGCTAGGGTTTATAACCTTGGACATGGAATTAATCCAAATTCAAGCTTGATTCTATGTTTATAACATCAATTCTACACAATACAACTTCAATTCCATCATATACTATCAAAATCATAATCATCCTTATCCATGAACATAACTCATGCTAAATTTTATCAAGCAAAATTACCATCAAATTGTAGAGAATTAAGCTTAGAACAATTTACCTTGATTTAATTTGCTTGATTCTAGCCTTTGATCCTTCCAATTTGACTTGAAAATTGAAAACTCTCCTCCCCCTTTTATTTTTGATGTTTCCAACAGCCCAAATAGATGATAAAATTTGTTTTACTCATCTATTAATTAATACCACATATTTAGGAATTAAATGAATTTTTAATTCTTTTAACTAGTGAAATTACCATTTTTATCCAATGGCCAAGATTTAATCTCATCAAAACTCAATGGCCAAGATCAAATCCATGTGTAATTGGCCTTTCAAAATTGCCCTTAAAGTTTCAAAATATTTCAAAAATGCCATCCTTGACAAAAGACTAATTTGCCCTCTAACTATACTTTAATTACAACAAGACTTAAAAATTGTCATTCCATTACAATTGAACCAAATTGGTTCCTTCTCAACCGGTCCCTTCCGAAATATCTTAGATTTTTATTTAGGGCATTTATTGGATCCAAATATTCAAATTTCACTCAATACGATTTCTAAATTTTCTTCCTTTGAACTTAAAAGCTTTATAGCCACTAATATAAGCCTCATACGGAAAATTCGAGTAACAAGAAAGTGTCACTCTTGGGGATGAACTATTCATTTACAGGGTTAACTTACATAACTTTTAAAAAATATACTTTGGTCCCTAAACTTTTCCAAATTTTACACTTTAACCCCTAAACTTTCAAAAATTACATTTTAGTCATTGAAAAAAAATTGGGATATTACATAGGGACTCCGTTTAAGGGTTAGGGATTTAAGTGTAGTAATGTTAAATTTAGGGAGTGTTGGTAGAATTTTAGGATTAGGGTTAAAATTTAGGGGTTTAGATTAAAACCTAAATCCCTAACCATATTATTCTAAACCTAAACCCTAACCCTGAACCTTAAATTCTAATCATGAACCCTATATTCTAAAACCCTACACTATAAATCCTAAACTAAAACCCTATGACAAGCGTCGTGAACTATCAAAACAATTTATTCCTTAATCTCAAATAAAATAAATAAATAATGTAGTAATAGAGAAGAAGGGTCGATCCACAGGGACTAAGGAGCTTCTGATGTAGAGAGGTTTTGATTCTGACTTTATTGAGAAAATTAAGAAAAATGTGGGAGGTTTATAGCGAGAGTTTAATTTAAATAAAACTAAGAAATAAAAAATTAAATCTATGGATGAAAGTAAATTTAAGAAAATATTTAGTTTAAGTAACAGCCTTAAGCTTCGCTTTGACTCATTTCCAATCGATCATCGAATAAAATTTTTACTTCGGATAATTGTCGGTTACAGCCTACAAGGCCCAACCCTTGTAACTTGTTTTTATCTCCGGTAAACCGATAATCCAAAATCAATTTTTAGATTCTAGTTTTCTAGTTAGACTAACCACGACTATCACCGTTAGAATAAAATAGTTTTTAAAATTTGGAAAAACCCGACTCGGATTATGTTGTCTCAATGAGAATCGAATCTGTTCTCAATTTCCCTTAGTGAATTCGTCACTAAATGTGTTCATAGGAAGTCAAAACCACGACTATCGTTGTTCCTTCCTCCCAAATGTAAATCCCAACAACAATCAAGTCAACGTGCACTTTTGAAATGAAAGCAGAAAGATTTTAATAGAAAAAGCCGATTGCAAATCCAAGTATGCAGAAAATTGAGAAATATATACGAAGTTATAAAGTGCTTTTCAATTCTCACGATCGGAATTGAGTTGTTGCTAAAACCTTCGGCTAAAACTTAAAATAAAAAAAAACTTTATAAAAGTAAAAACTCCAAGAACAAAATAAAACTAAGTACAAGATGAGAGATGATGTTCTAGCTTACCCCAAGGGGGTATTTATAGTATTCTAAAACCCTAAAAATAACTCTAAAGATAAAAGATAAATCCTAAAAAAATTTAAATTAAATACAAAAGATAATCCCAAATTTAAATTTTAAATCTGTCTGATAAGCTATCAAAATGCGGCTGATAAGCTATCGCCACCGCTGACGTCATCTTCTAGAAGCGCTAACGTGGCATTCCAGTCAGATTTTTCATGCCCAAATTCATGCCTACTAGCCCAACCTTGATTCTAGAAAATAAAACTGCAGAATGTTGTCTTTTAAGTGCAATTTCGAGAATTGAAGTCATGCACAAAAACGAATAAAAACAACCCAAATTAGCAATATCAAAGAATCAACAAGGAGTAATTAACGATAAAATAATAACAAAATAAAACACTCATCAAATTCCCCATCACTTATTCAATGCTTGTCCTAAAGCATTTCTCAATCAAATTTTCAAAAATTTTCAAGATGCAATATCAATTTCACAAAATTCCCAAGACTTCCAAGCAAATCAAAATCATAGCAATTGATAAAACTCAATGGCAATCAAGCTAAAGGCACAATTAAAAGCAAGTAATAGCAAAGCATGACATTCCAATTATTCATTAATCTCAAAGAAGCAAGACTTAGTACCTCACATTGGTTCACTCGTTCTGCTCAAGTGTTTCGGGTAAAAAGAATCGCTCAAGCCTAACTAATCAAAGCATTACCATAAGCTTGTAACTAAATCTAATCTCCACTACTAACAGGTCTTTAAAAGGGTTGTAATGGGGCTAAGGTTCGAGTAGGATAAATGACAAAAAGCGGGTTTAAAAATTCAAGACAAAGAGAAAATTATTACAAAGAATTATTCAAAGGGAAGTAAAAATGAAAGAAAGGAAAATCAAACAATCAAAGCTTATTCACTCTTTTTTTTTTCTTTCGAACTTCTCTTTTCTTTTTCTTTTTTTTTCTATTTTTTTCTTGCTGCTCCTCGAACCAAACTGTTTTTTTCACTGTTCAAACAGTTTTATTCGACATGTTCTGCACTGTATTTTTTTTGTATTGTTTTTTTCTGCACTGCACTGCATTTTTTTTTGCACTGCTTGAACAATGTTTTTTTCTGCACTTTTTTTCTACACTGCACTTTTCTCTGCACTGCTCGAACAATGTTTTTTTTCTGCATTGTTTTTCTGCACTGTTCGAACAGTGTTTTTTTGTGTCCGTGGAACAATCTTAACTTCATCCCGAAAAGGGTGACAAAAAAAAACAAAGATAAAAATAGGCTCGGTTTAATGATGCGATAAACAAAGAAAAGGATATAAAGCTCAAAAATTGGCTCACTAAGGGGAAGATAAACAAGGGTAGGCTATTTTTTGGGGAAGAGAAAAGGGTTAAATCCTAATGCCCCTATCATATTAAAGCAACATATTCAATCGTGTAGTTTCGAAAAGCATTACGCTACAAGTTCTAGAATGCCAAGAATTAGTCGGCACACTCAAGTAAACAAAGAGCAAGAATGCAAATGTATGCTCATTAGGCTCAAAAACTCACATGAAAGGTTCAAATTGTACTAAGTCATGCTATCAATTCAACTAACAAATGCATGGAATGTCAATTGAAATTTTAAAGAAAAGCCAATTAGTCATGCCAAACTCTATCATACAACCTAAATTCCAACAAAAGCGAGATTGAAATTCACAAGAAAAACAAAGAAACGATGTAAAAAACGAGACATGCAACCATCAATTTCAATACATCAATTCAAGAAAAACCCAATTCCAACCAATCGAATAAGCAATGTGAAATTTGATGCAACTTCCACCCTCACTTATATCATATTGTCCCAGTATGGAATTGAAAATACAAGAGAAGGAATAGAGATACTCCCCATATTTAGTTACGACTGTGATTAAGTCTCCCGAATAGAAGAGCCATCGTCATCAGATGTCGCAAGGTGACGTCCTTTTCCATTGTTGGTTGTTCGGGACTCGACTCGTGGGTAGCTTCTACAACAGATTCGCACGAAGGAGAGGTTGTTGGCTGGTGGCGGTTGCGGTGCAGAACAGAAGGAAGTGGAGGATGGTGCCGTTTGTGCATGTTGCTGCCGAGAGTGTGGAAGGTGATTCCGCCGTGACTGGGAAACGTTGGCATCACTGTGGTGTTGTGACGAGCGTGAGGGAGAATGGTCGACGGATGCTGGTGGATCGGTCGAAGGCTCGGGTTTGAACCATGTTGGCTGGAGAGGTTAGCAAGGTCGAAGGGGGCTGGGGGTATTGTGTTGACCGAAGGTGATGGTAGAGAGGTAGGAATGGGTGTGCGGCTAAGGAAATAAATGAAATAGGGGTTAGGTCACGTGAAAAGTTTGTTTTGAAAATAGGAAAAGATAAAAAGTTGGTCAAATGGGTGTGGGGTCCAAGTTTGGATTTTAAAATTGAAGAGGAAAAAGATAGATTTAAAAACAAGGATAAAGGATATGGGGAAAATAATAAAGATTGGCGGGGGCAAATTTAAAATTACAAATAAGGGGGAAATAAAAAATTGAATTGAGTTTTGATGAAATGGCGCACACGGTCAAATAGGTGTAGGGTCCACGGAGTTTAAAATTTTAAAGAAAAGTGAGTTTTATAATAAAGATATAGATAAGGAAATGAGCGGGTAGAATGGTGGTAGAAGATTTGTGTTTTGGGTTCGGCTAACATGTCCTGAAAGTTGGTGAGAGCTTTGCTAACGTGCACCACTTTGATAAATGATTTCTCCATTGCAGATCCAAGAGTTAAAATATTTCCATAAATTGGAAATTGCGTTTTGTTCGACCAAAATCACCGTAATTAACTCATGAAAGTTCGATCAAAAATATTTGGGGTACCTAAAAATTCAAAGAGAAATAAAAATATCATAAATATGAAATAAAAAATTGGGAAATAAAAATTAATTAAGCAAACAAAAATAAAAATGGGTTGCCTCCCATTTAGCGTTTTATTTAACGTCGTTTAGCTCGACGACCTGATCATAGATCAAAACAAATTATATCAGTAACTTTGCCGAAGTCCCCGGCAATGGCACCAATTTTGACAAGCGTCGTAAACTGTCAAAATAATTTATTCCTTAATCTCAAATAAAATAAATAAATAATGTAGTAATAGAGAAGAAGGGTCGATCCACAAGGACTAAGGAGCTTCCGATGTAGAGAGGTTTTGATTCTGATTTTATTGAGAAAATTAAGAAAAATGGGGGGTTTATAGCGAGAGTTTAATTTAAATAAAACTAAGAAATAAAAATTTAAATCTAAGGATGAAAGTAAATTTAAGAAAATATTTAGTTTAAGTAACATCCTCAAGCTTTGCTTTGACTTATTTCCAATCGATCATCGAATAAGATTTTTAGTTCGGATAATTGCCGGTTACAGTCTACAAGGCCCAACCCTTGTAACTTGTTTTTCTCTTCGGTAAACCGATAATCCAAAATCAATTTTTAGATTCCAGTTTTCTAGTTAGACTAACCACGACTATCGCCGTTAGAATAAAATAGTTTTTAAAATTTGGAAAAACCCGACTCGGATTATGTTGTCTCAATGAGAATCAAATCCGTTCTCAATTTCCCTTAGTGAATCCGTCGCTAAGTGTGTTCATAGGAAGTCAAAACCACGACTATCGTCGTTTCTTCCTCCCAACTGTAAATCCCAACAACAATCAAGTCAACGTGCACTTTTGAAATGAAAGCGGAAAGATTTTAATAGGAAAAGTCGATTGCAAATCCAAGTATGCAGAAAATTGAGAAATATATACGAAGTTATAAAGTGCTTTTCAATTCTTACGATCGGAATTGAGTTGTTGCTAAAGCCTTCAGCTAAAACTTAAAATAAAAAAACTTTATAAAAGTAAAAACCCCAAGAACAAAATAAAACTAAGTACAAGATGAGAAATGATATTCTAGCTTACCCCAAGGGGTTATTTATAGTATTCTAAAACCCTAAAAATAACTCTAAAGATAAAAGATAAATCCTAAAAAAATTTAAATTAAATACAAAAGATAATCCCAAATTTAAATTTTAAATCTGTCTGATAAGCTATAAAAATGCGGCTGATAAGCTATCGCCACTACTGACGTCATCTTCTAGAAGCGCTGACGTGGCATCCAGACAGATTTTTCATGCCCAAATTCATGCCCACTATCCCAGCCTTGATTCCAGAAAATAAAACTGCAGAATGTTGTCTTTTAAGTGCAATTTCGAGAATTGAAATCCTACACAAAAACGAATAAAAACAACCCAAATTAGCAATATCAAATAATCAACAAGGAGTAATTAACGATAAAATAATAACATAATAAAACACTCATCACCCTAAACCCTAAAATTAAGGCACTTGTGAAAACAAAAAGTTTTCACCGCCTGTTTATAGGATAATGTCTAATTAAAATGTAAAATATCTATTTTTAAGAATAAATATTTAATCGAATCAAATTTTATAAAAAAATTGAATTAATGAAATTGGTTATTAATTCTATCATCTTAATTTAATTTAAAATTTCCAAATCAATCCGAATCAAATGAAATTTAATTTAAATATACTTGTTTGAGTTGCATTATAAAAATATGTAAAATTAAAATTTTGTCGACAATATAAATAAATTATAATATTAAACAATAAAAATTTTCATCATAAAGTAATTTTTTTATAAAATGAAATAATTACTGTAATAATAACTAAAAATAGCGTAAAGTAAAATTAAAAATCAATAATAACATATCATTGTAAAGTGAAGTTTTATTTTGGACCGTGTAGTGATAATGTTTAATATCTTATTTAAAAAATACTCATAAGCTTTAATATTTAAAAAATATTTTACAATTGTATTCTATAAAACAAACTGATCATATCACTTGTGTTTGATCTATATAGGGACAGAGCACATGGTTGATGGAAATTCATATTCCAGTATTGTTGAGCATTCGAATGTCATCAAACTCATCGGACACTGTACTGTGGATAGAGAAAGAGGGATTTAGTGTGTTTTTTTCTTTCTATATGTCTATTTTATGGTCAATATTCGAGATTTATAATTATTTATCTTAATAATATCGTATTCAAGATGCGTATTCGAATTTTCTTTTTGGGAGAACAATACTTATAAGATGATAATAACATGATACATGCTTTTATGTTGTTGCTTATAAGATGATAGTAGCAAAGTTTTATTTATTTGTGATTAAATTATAAAAACTTGTGGTTATACTGCTCCTGAGTACTCCTGCTGATAGTAAAAAGTTCAGCTTAATAATGGATCCTCGACTCGAAAACCAGTACTCTACCGGGGCAGCTCGAGAAATTGCTAAGTTAGCAGATACTTGTTTAGCAAGAAGTCAGAAGCAGCGGCCCAAGATGAGTGAGGTGGTAGAGAGATTAAAGCAGATAATCCAAGTTTCAGAGGAAGGAAATGCCGAGGAAACGGAGAGTCCACTCGAGGCATCCAACATTAAATCGGGCGAAAAAGAAGAGAATTCGAATATTCGAGTGTTGGAATCGTGGAAGAGGCGGATGGCACACCTTGCGAAATTGGGAGAGCATGTAGAAGGTGCAAGTAGAAGGTGCAAGTAGAAGGAGATTGATGATGTTGCAAAGGGCTAAAGTGCCTGCCCTTCATTAGTGCTGTATAGTGGCCGACTAGTTACATTAATGATTAATCTAATGATTTCTTTAGTTTGAAACGCAGATTATCATCACTGTAAAGTATGAGTTTTTGGTAGAACAATCAAATTAATCAAACGCTAATCATCTTTTTCGAAAAACCAAAATCATTTTACGTTAGAGATCGTAGCAGTCATAGATGGAACAGCAAAGTTTTAATTTCTGTTACAAGTTCCTCTGTCGGGTCAGGGGTACTATAGGGCAGTTGCATCCTAAAATTTCAAACTTCTCATAAAATTTTATTTAATTTTATAAAAAGTTCATACTCTAATATAAAATCATACGTCTATCCGTAGGTTCGAAACACAGATGGTTTGTAGTATTATAGTATAAACATCCACGCCCTCAACCATCAAACCCCAGGAAAAAAAGAAGAAAAAACAAAATAAAGAATTCTCTCAAAGATTCTTCGTTGCTTTGTTTTGTTTACTCAAAATTGATACATCGTCTGCTAGGAAAAAAAGCAAGACGTGATTACTGTTTACTGGATTACGCCACAGCCACCGTGCCGGTCCGAACAGTTTTGTTGGCGGTAGAATTCTGGGCATCTGATTTCCTCAGAGATCTACCGGAGTTCCAGTTCTTCTCTCTCGCTTCATCGATCTCCATCTGTTCTTGTCTACACTCTTTGCTGCAAAACGGTGTATTCCCTCTGCAAAAAAAAAAAATCCCAACTCAAAACAATCGAAATTTTCCATTTTGCCTAAAATCCCAAATCTAAACGATTCAATGAATCAAAAAACGAATAATAAAACGACTAACCTGTACATGAAAATATCGGAATTATGAAGCGATTTGCGGCAAAGAGAGCAGGCATCGAGGTAGTGGGCATCGTACTGATCTTGGCAACCGGAGTAATAAGAATAACAATAACTCGACATGATTCACCGGTACCGATTTATTTATAACAAAACAACACACGGAGAAGAGAAAAGAATGGCCCAAGCTGCAAATTTGCAGTTCGAGGAAGAAGAGTGGCTGTGCCTGTGAGGAGAAGAGAGAGAGGGCAGCAGCTCAAGCTTGGTTGCTATTTTTAAAGGATCCGAGGCCTCGTAGGGTCTGCATTTAATCAAGTTGATTTAAAAATTTTCTTGAGTTAGTTGTGTGTGGTATTTTATTAAAATTTAAATTTTATTTAAATTAAATTAAATTTATAAAATTTGAGTTAAATTATTTTGATTTTTGTTTAAATTTAATTATAAATATTTATAATGTTATGATACTATTCAGTTTAAATTTTAACAATTTTTTATAATTATATATACACGTACAATCCTTTTCATATTTTTTATATGATATATATAATATCATATTTTCGTTTTATAATTCAGACTTTATTTAAAAAAATTTAAATTAAGTATTTTCGCATGATTCGAGTTAAGTCAGATTCTTACGCACCCCTAACTTTTAAGAAGGGAAGGCTTTTCATTGGAGTGATGTAAAATTTCTTATTATTCTAACTATTTGGGTGTTTCTTTGGATTCTATTCTCTTGAACACTTGGCCATGAAAAAACATTATATAATTTTCAATTTTACCTATGGTATGCAATAATCGTTTGCCCTTGAGATGCTCTTTTTCATTAATTACATACTATTTCAGGTTTAATTAATCTAATTACTCTATGAATTGCTTAAGACATTTGTTAATTAAAAACCCATATTTAATTAGGTTGACTTGAACATCATTTTCAAGTACACACAAATGAAACATGTTGCAAATATTGCCTTTATGTTGTCATTTACTGGCATTGGTTGTATTCATGCATAATGGTCCATAGATTATGTCGCAATTCTTATACAAATCAATTGCCTTTCCTTTGTTTTGTATATGATTTGATTGATATTGAACCCTTTATAATTATGTTAAAGTACTATATTTTGTTTTTTTACAAGTTTAATATTAAAAATGTCGACGTGTAATTTTACAAAAAAAATAAGAGTTAACTATGAAATAGGTGTCTGCCATTTTTTATACTATATGCCTAAAGTATTTTTTAGCTGAAATAGGTGTCTAATATTTTATTTTTTGCCCATTTTAAAGTTAATCTGTCAAAAAAATAATCACTTAATTATAGCTTGACACGTGACTTTTATTTTTTTTTCAAAAATAAATTGAAAAAATAAATTAAAAATATCCCAAGATTTAAAAAAAAATTATAAAACAGTCTCAAATCCCTAAAACCCCAAACCCCCAAACTCAAAATTGACATCATTTTCGTCGCCGATAGCTTCGCCGGACCCCACCACCATTGTTATCGGAGTCCCCTGCTCATTTTTTTTCAACCACCCATTACCAGTAATCGGCGGGAAGTGCGTCAATCGAACAACGAATGTCGAATGTGAAAGGCTCCAACTGTTCGACGTCCGATTGGCACGTCTCCCGCCAGTTACAGACGATGGGTGGTTAGAGAAATGGGCGCGAGACTTTGGCGACAACGGTGGTGAGGTCCGGCGAAACTATCAGCAACGACAATGACGCCAATTTGGAAATTTGGGTGTTTGGATTTGGGACTGTTTTGAAAATTTTGAGAAATTTCAGATTTTTTAAATATATATATTTTTTCAATTTTTTAAAAAAAATAATAATAAAATAAAAAACATGTGTCAAATTTTGATTGGGTGTTAAAAAAGAAGTGTTGGGCACCTATTTTATTCACCTATTTTAGATTAAAAAAAAAAAGAAGTATTGAGCACCTATTGCAGCAAAAAATACTTTAAATACATATTATAAAAAAATATAGTTTAAACACCTATTTTATAGTTGAACAAAAAAAATAATAAATGTAAAAGAGATATAACCAAATTATTTTTTAATATATATATATATATATAACCATGGGTGTCCACAAAATTAAGTAAAGGAATAATAATTGGTGGTAATAATATTTGTAAGTTTATGGGAAAAAATAGACGGGGTGGAAATATATAAATAATTGAGAGGGTTGTTTAGCAATTATGGAGGAGAATGGGGACAATATAGGGACCTCAATAATTTTGATTTTTTATATTATATGATGTTTTTTAATGGGAAAATTGTGTGGGCGCTTCATGATTCTTCTGGAGGAGAATTGGACCACTTGTTAGGGTCCCTTATTATTTTTTTGCTTTTTCTCCAACTAGGAGTCGATTAATAATGGGTAGTATTTGTAGGGTCCACAATTCGTAAAAAAATAAATAAATTAAGCTAATAGTTTAAGATACCGAAAAATAATTATTTTGATCATTAATCTTCCGAAACTCATAAAATAATTATTAAATTATTATAAAATGACTGTTAAATAGACAGATTATTATATTATTTTAAAATATAGTATGCTAATTTAACATAATCAATAAATTTATTTTTTTTTTAATTTTTAAAAGATTAATTAAAAAACGATTCTCTTTTATAATTTAGTGATTATTCCCTAAACTAAAATCTATGAAACCGAACTTGGAGCTGAGTAGACGTAGGCCCCACCAGCCCAAACAAAAGCATCGAATATGGGGCCCGCTTGACGCATGATCTCGCTGGCCCTTTTTCCTAGGTCCTTGTCCCCTGGGCCCACGGATGCAGCCCGTGTACCCCGGGCAGCGCCTCCCAATGTCCACCTTTTTAAAATGCCAGGGACACGTGCACCTCGATTGGGAATGAGCGATCACCAGCACAACATACATGGAATCATTACCACGTGCTACGTGGAATGAGATTCTGAGTTCTAAGAACGGTCACGATTTACTGTGCTCAACGGGCGGATCTGGTGCCAAGCTGGACCTGTGACGTAAGGGAGTCAATTATTGAGAGGTGAAGTAGGTGCGGTGAGGGCCCAGTAGCATATGCCTCATGTCTTCAAACGCGGTCACTTTTGTTTCACGATCAAAACTTGCTCGTATCCTATCCCGAAAAGCAGAAGCTGTCATCGGTTAAACCGTATAACTTCAGTCATCATGTCTGTAATTTGTGGCATTATAATCATAAAGCCTTTCATGAATCTAATCCCAATTTAATGTATTAACAAAGTACGTTTTTAAGGACACTAATTAAACAATAGTTACTAAATGACGTGCTCACTTTGGTGGAATTGAAAAGTACCTTTACTTGTTTGATTGGCAGTGATTGTGATTTGTGAAAAGAAATCATAGAGGTAGGGAAGTTATAGACAATTCGATCTAAATTAATCGATCGATAAATCAGATCGATGATTAAAAAAATAAGTAGGGAAGTTGTTAATTCAAACAGTGAGCCTAGGGTCGGGTTTTTGGCCGCCCAAATCCTCCCTGAAAATTTAAAATTCCAACCGACCAGACTCAAGTTTAATATATTTGTATCACTTACCCAACCCGATATAATAATAGTATAATCCGACCCGACCCCAAAATTTTAGTAAAAACCGATTAAACTCACTCCGTCCCGGAAAAAAATAATAAAAAAATTAAATATAATATATAATAAATATACGTATATATTTATAAATAAATCAGGCGGGGCGGGTCAGGAAATTTTCACCCTAAACTAGAACTCGACTCAACCCGGCTCAAGCTTCTTAGAAAATATCTTGACCTAAAAACCAATTTTTTTTTTTTAAAAAAAATCGACCTTATTGAATCAGATCGGATCAGAACCCTCAAGATTCGGATTTTTTTATCATCCCTAAGTGAGCCACCCACCCACCCACTTACTTGCGTAGCCCCCATCACTGGCAGTAGACCACAACAATAAGATGTTGTTTTCGAATAACATTGATGGTACCTACACCTCCGATATTCCATCATCAAATCAAATGAAATGAAAATCCCAAAGTATATATAAATTACTTGTTAGATTTTGGACTTCTTATTTTCGGATCGCCTATGTATGTATTTTTAAACGACAAGTATATATAAATTTAAGACAAAGATTAGTGAGTAAGAAGCAAGAGTTTTTGGGATCAAGTATGTGGTGTGCTGACAATAAGGGATGAAGTTGGAAAATTAGTTTGGGTGTCGCAATATACTTTTTTTTAAGCATGTGGAAGTAAATAACTAATGTTAATTTATTTTTTAAGAGTGTCAATTTTCTTTTAAAATTGTATTAATTTTATTTTTAATATTTTTTATATTAATTTTATAGAGAATTTTTGTTATAACCATAAAACATAACTAAACACATAATTTGGACATTCTTCTATAACCATTGACACAATAAAATAATCAGTTTAGATCATACAAGGAAAATATTACAATTCCAACAAAAAACATAAACAAAAGATAGATATGAGCAAAGCTGAATGCATCGACAAATGAACCACAAATAAAAATCAAGCTACTGAAAGACCACTGACAACTGTAAATCATAACCAAACGTAGTGAAAAAATTGTCCACGAACACAAATCAGGTATTCAAATTCAACAAGAGGATCCAAAATAAAAAAGATCAACGTGATAACAAATAACACACTATCTTTACCAGTCGATACGTCGTCAAATTTAACCATGAATAAATAAAAAGAACGGTCGATAAAGAAGACCGAAAACTAAAAACTAAAAAAATATGTCATAAAAGTATAGTTATTAAAAACTAAAAAATAAACAAAGAAAAAGCAAATTTGTGATATAAGAAAGTAAAGGAAAAACAAGAAATATTAACAGTCTACGTTCATTATTAAGACTTGTGTCGTCGTTGGTCAAACGAAATTAAAAAAAAAAGACGTCGTGAAGAATAAAACATAGGTGTCTCAAAACGATAAAGTTAGAATTAATAGTTTCTTTTTACCAATGAATTAATAGGCTTATAATTTTTTTTTAAAAAAAATAGTATTACAAGATAATATTTATTTATAAATATTTTTAATTATTTGATAAAACAAATATCTTACAGATAAAGTAATTAAACTTGAATTTTTTAAAATGAGCATTCATTTTTTTATTGGACGACTTGTTGAGTCCGATAAATTTATAAGTTCATACACTCAATTAGTAATAAGTTTATATAATTTGGATACTTACTTTATAATAATTCCTTTCAGAATTATCATATATTATATGTCACGTAAAACATTAACAAAATTTTTAAATCATATGTGCGTCAGAATTATCACCAACAAGTGTTGGACGCATTAGTAAGACACATTGTACTTAAAAAAAAACGTGAGTTCAATCATTAAAGATGATATTATTGAAAAAGACAATCTCGTATTTCGAACATAAATCGTAAATCTCTAAATCTGAATAAACTATGTATTTAACATTTCATTTTCAAGTTTCCAACTAATTTTGTTGTTAGTCAAACCAAGTCAAAAGTGGGGAAGTCTCTAGAACTCCAACGTTTTGAGGATTAGCCATTAGGCCTATAAACCTAAAACCAAGTGTAAAATTCAAGGGTTTACATTTTGGCATCTGATAGTAGAAAGGACTGCTTAATCTTATCAATGGCGTCCACATTTCTCTCAGCAGCACAAACCTTTACGCTGAACAAGCCTACAATCCCTTATCTTTCCACTCGCAACCTTCCCGGTTAGTTCCCCTTGCCCCTTCCTTTCCAATAGACTTAAAGATTGCTTTTTTTTTTTGTTCTTTCTGATTGTGGGTTACCCTTACCCAGCAGTGTCCAGAAGAAATTCTCTTAGAATCAAAGCAGTTGCCAGTAAATGGGAACCCACCAAGGTATTATCCTTTTAATCCCATTTTCGCAGTTACACAAAGACACTTTTATTTGAATTTATCAACTGCCGGATGTTTTTTCTTCAAATGCTATTTGTTATGCTAATTGCTAAATGTACATCTGGTTTTTGCAGGTTGTTCCACAAGCTGACAGAGTTCTTATCCGGCTCCAAGAGTTACCCGAGGTATACCCATTTGTTTGATTTTCAGGTTCTTAATTTCCAGTTTGTGTTATTCAAAGTATGTTAAAATGTATGTATTTGGTCTCCATCTTGTTCCTTAAAAATGCAACCTTGAGACTTGTCTGTTTTCTGAATTCTAAGAAATCAGAACTGAGTAGCATAAGTTGGTTCTTCTTATTGACATGTCATGATTATATGCGTTGCTGGGAATCGGAATGGAAAGGGTACTAACCAGGGACGGAGCCAGGATTCCGGTTCGAGGGGGCACTGTATAACATTTTTTAAAGTAGTGCACCTCCCACCTTAGCTGTAGCTTCGTCCCTGGTACTAACTATCTTATTGGTGGATGAATGCATGACATGTACAAGTTTATAAATCATTTGCTCTCTTAAACGGAGTGTGTATTTTCTGATAATCTTTTGTGATGAAATGCATCCCCCCATGTTGTAAATTATCATGCTGATTAACCGCCCGTTTCTTGTCCGTAGAAATCGGCCGGTGGAGTATTGTTGCCCAAATCAGCTGTAAAGTTTGAGAGGTACCTGATGGGGGAGGTACATAACTGAACAGTCCCTCCATAGCTTTTTCCCTCTCAACTTTTAGAATGAATGTTTATTAATTCTATCATTTACGCTTCAGATAGTTTCTGTTGGTGCTGAAGTAGGACAAGTGGAGACTGGAAAGAAGGTAATAAATTTTGTGAGAAAATGCATTTGTAAAATTATGCCATTGTTCTCCCAATACCTTCTAAGAGAATGCCATTGTTTTCACAGGTTCTTTTCTCCGACATAAACGCTTATGAGGTTAGTTATTGTCTATTTGTCCGATGCTTGAGCTAATTGCTGAAGGCTATTTCTCCTAATGACCAACTATTAGCAATTTAACATGATGGTAGCTGTGAATGGTGAAGAATGTTTTTTAGGCACTGTATCCGAATCATCTGCTGCATTGTCTTTTACACTAATGACCATGGGTTTTATTTGCTTTCGTTAACATGAGAATGGATCGTTTCGAAAGTTGATTGTATGGCTGGCTTGCCTGCAGGTGGATTTGGGAACGGATACGAAGCACGTTTTCTGCAAAGAGAGTGACTTGTTGGCAGAAGTTGAATGAAGTTACCGGCCTTTGATCAAGAGGAATAATCCACTTGTTTTCTGAATGTATTTCGTAATCGAATAGCTTGGCATTTTTGTATTGATTGATGATACATGCTGTTGGTACATTTCATGTCATTGGCTTTAATGGAAGCTGAGAAAAAATCACAAATATTTGATATTTTGGATGTTTTATTTTCAGAAAAAAAAAGGACGAATTCAATGTTGGAGGATAATAGTAAACTCAGAATAATGATAGCACCTATTTCTATCTAGAACCTTTGTAGTATCTTAAGATTGTAAGTATCAATGAACTTCAAATAAATAAATAATCACCAAAAAAAAATTATTAACAAAAAAAGAGTTAGGGATCTCCATCTCAATCTTGTTCTCTCCTGCGACACCCTTGAATTGTTTCCGGCGAGATCTCGAAATCTGATCCGATTCCGACCTAGTGGTATCTTGCTCAACAAGATCCCAATAAGATCTCGAAAACTGATCCGATTCCGACCCAGTGGTATCTTGCTCAACAAGATCCCAATAACAATGGCTCCAGTTTCGGCTTTAGCCGAAGCTGGATTTTTTAGATCAGTCTGATCTGATTAGTGTGATTATAAAATAATATATATTTATTAGTCTCAGTCTTTTTAAAGAAATATACATTATATAGATAAATTTCTTGAACCCAAAATATTAAAAAAATGATTTTTTTTTTACTATAACCACTTGATGGGTTGAATGCGCTCTCCATCTTAGAAGGAAACCATTGGTTTACTAGTACACTTTGTGTGATAAGAGTATAACTGTATAAGGACCAAAATTCTAATAAATTATTAGTAGAAAAATTATCCGATTTAGAATATTCATGTAATCTTTAAATTTTATATTAAAGGGTAAACTACAAAAATGGTCACAGAACTTTTATGATAGATTCATTTTGGTCACCGTACTTTTAAAATATTTGATAAGGTCACCCAACTTTTAATTTGATTTCAATATAGTCACCGAACTTTTAGGGCAGATTTATTTTGGTCACCATACTTTTAAAATATTAGATAAGGTCATCCAACTTTTAGTTCAATTTTAATATAGTCACCGAACTTTTAGTTTGCTTTCAATATGGTTTCTTCCGTTAAAAGCTGACGTTAGTTTTTGTTTTTCCTTAATAAAAAAGGGTAAACTACACCAATCATCACTCAACATTCTTCTCACTCCTATTTTGGTCACTAGAGTTAAAAAAATTCAATTTAATAAGTTAACTTTCGAATCGTTCATATTTTGGTCACTCTCAAATGACATGGTTATACAAATAGAAAAATTTGATTAATCCTTAAAAAAATTTGGATAATGATTTTTTTACTTTGCTTATTAAATTTACCATATTACCATATTTGACATTTTAATAAGCAAAGTAAAAAATTATTACTCGAATCAAATATTCTAATTAACCGGTCAATCGATTATCCAATTTAATAGGTACAATATAAGATTGAGAATTGAATAATTTGAATTTAGCAATTAACCAAAATAATTTTTAAGGATTAATTGAACCCGATTTCGGTACAAATTTTTAAAGTAACTTATTTCGATTCTATTACGGTTCACAATTTTAAGCAAAATTTATTAACTGATCTGATCTAGTATATATAATATTTCTAAAATTTATGCATTACAATATCTTATAGTCTAATGATTTTGATACCCTTCTGATTTTTTTTAAAGTTTTGGATCTGGGTAGAATTAATAGGTGTGAACTTTCAATTTTTGACTTTCTAGTTGTTTTTACACTTTTGTCACAACCGAAAATTTATTAAATTTATCATATTATCATATTTTATATTTTAATAAACAAAGTAAAAAATATTTCCAGAATCAAGTATTTCAGTTAACTAGTTAATCGATTATCTGATTTAATTAATACAATATAAGATCGAGAATTGAATAATCTAAATATACCAATTAACCAAAATAAATCTTTTAAGGATTAATCGGATTTTTCTTTTTGTATAAATATGTCATTTGAGAGTGGCCAAAATATGAACAATTCGAAAGTTAAGTTATTAAATTGAATTTTTTTAACTCTAGTAACCAAAATAGGAGTGAGAAGAATGTTGAGTGACGATTGGTGTAGTTTACCCATTTTTTATTAAGGAAAACGAAAACTAACGTCATCTTTTAACAGGAGGTAACGGGAGGGACTATATTGAAAGTGAACTAAAAGTTCGGTGACTATATTGAAATTAAACTAAAAGTTTGGTGACCTTATTGAATATTTTAAAAGTACGGTGACCAAAATGAATCCGCCCTAAAAGTTTGGTGTCTATATTGAAATCGAACTAAAGGTTGGGTGACCTTATCGAATATTTTAAAAGTACGGTGACCAAAATGAATCTGCCCTAAAAGTTCAGTGACTATTTATGTAGTTTACCCTATATTAAAATGAGATTAAGAAAATGACTTTTTTAGGAAAAAAAACAGGAGTTTTTCATTCCTTTGTAATTTTTCTAAAAAAAGTTTAATCTAGATTTTATGTTTTATATAAAATAATTTTAAAAATGTAATCATATATTAACTTTTATATAAATCAACTGAAGACGAAGAATTAATTATTTAAAAAATTAATAAATAAATTGCATAAAGATTTTTAGTGTTAAAAGTTTAAGAATTTAGTTTAAATTTTAAAATTTTGAATTTAAAATTGGTGTTTAGAATTTGGGGTATATGGTTTATAGTTTAAGATATAGTTTTTTAAAGTTTAAAATTTAAAATTTATAGTATAAATATACATATTTGTGCAAAATAAATTTTACACCGCATATGTATCAAAATTTTACCAAAGAAATACCAAGTACCAATGCAATCGGAAGTTGTGGCAGGTCTAGGGCTGGGCGTTTGATCGAGTTGAGTCAAAAAATTTCGAGTTATTCGAGTTTGCAAGTCTTATTTTACAATTCAAACTTTATTTGATTTTTTTTCGAATCGAGTCGAGTTTTCAAGATTCTGTACAAATTTAATTGTACATATATATTTCTTCATATATATTTTCTATATGCATATACGTAGCAGTGCACATATATATTTCTATATGCATATACTTAGGGCTAGACGATGCACATATTGATTCTAATTTTAACGCCTTTCTATATGCATATATAATATACATATATATTTCTTCATATTTTCACATGTGAAGTACATAATATATCATGCAGAATTGATAAACTCCACTCGAATATGAAAACTAATCAATTAATTACTAAAAATTTCGAGTTATTCGAATTTCTATTTTATAACTCAAACTTTATTTGAAATTTTTCGAGTCGAGTTTATGAAATTACGAGTCGAGTCAAAATGAGTCATTTTTCGCCTTGAGTCTAGTCGAATAATTCAGTTTTTTGGAGTCTAAGTCGAGTTTGCCCACCCTAGGTAGGTCTGGGGTGCGGTCTAGTGCGCGACTAAAAGATGACAAGTTTCGAAACTTGTCCTCGAACTGAAAATGTTAGAGTTCTTGATAACATTTTTGGTTGTTTTTTACTTTTTTTCGCAAGTTGTTAGATTTCTTGATAATATTTTTGATTATTTTTTTGAGTTTTTTTCCAAGTATCGATACTTATTTTGTAAGTATCGATACTTAGTTTTATATATATATAAATTTTCAGTTTGAGACAAAAGTATCGAAACTTATAAAAATAAGTATAGCTACTTGCAAACAAAACTAAAAAATCAACCAAAAATATTATCAAGAAATCTAACATTTTCAGTTTGAGCACAAATTTCAAAATTTACCGTCTTTTAACCACACTTAGACAGATGATTCTACAATAAACACCATGTACTGCTATGTACCACTAATCATGTGTACCGCTATGTACCGTTAATTATTTTAATTACTTTTGAAATCATAGGGACCAAAAGCGTTATTATCCCTTTTTAGAATTAAATATAAAAAAACAACTTTAATATTATTTTTTCATATATTTTTCTTTGGGTAAAATACACAAATGGTAACTAAACTTTGATAAATTATTCAATTTGGTAACCAAACTTTCAATTGCTTCAATATCACCGTTAAACTTTTAGTTTTGCTCCAAATTGGTCACTGACTCGTTAACAATAGTTAAAAAGGTGACATGACAGTTAAAATATTTTATATAATAACACATTTAGTCATATACGTTTGCACATTAAAACAAATTTGTCCTAATTCAAAAAATAATAAATTTAACCCTTATTATTTACACATTATTTCAATTTCACCATATTAGGGTTAAATTTAGGGTTAATTTTTTTTTGAGTTAGGATAAAATTGTTTTAATGTGTAAACATGGAGGACTAAATGTGTTATTATACAAAATACTTTAACTGTTATGTCACCTTTTTAACGGTTGTTAACAGGTCAGCGATCAATTCGGAGCAAAACTAAAAGTTTAATGGTAACATTAAAGCAATTGAAAGTTTGATTACCAAATTGAATAATTTACCAAAGCTTAGTTATCATTTGTGTATTTTACCCAAAAAGAAAAATATCTGAAAAAATAATACAAAAATTGTTTTTAAATTTTACTCTAAAAATGGATAATAATGCTTTCGGTCCTCACAATTTCAAAAATAATTAATAATATATAACGATACACATAATTAATAATATATAATGGTACATAATATTTATCGTAGAATCATCCCACTTAGGTTGCGATTAGCATTGCTTTCCAAACCAGCTTTTAGCTCTAAAAGCTGGTTTGAGGTCAAAAACAATGCTAAACAACTAGCTTCTGGAGAAAAAATTGCTTTTGAAAAGTGATTTTCAACCCAAACGTAAACGCTAAAATTTTTAGCTTTTGCAGTTGTAAAAGTGCTTTTAGGAGCCAAATTACAATTTTAATCTTTATTTGCTGTTGTATTTATTTATAATTTATAATTTTTTACGAAGATATAATTATATAATTAATAATTATTTTTTAGTTTAAAAATTTTAAATTTATTATATTTTTATAGAACACGTACAATTATTAAAAAATAGTCATTTATCTTTTTAAAAGTACTTTTTAATAATAATACCAAACATAAAAATCTTACAAAAAAAAAAAAAACTCTTTAAAATTTTAAATTTTTTTTAATAGTACTTTTAAAAAGTAAAAGTAACGCTAAACTAGCCGAAAATCTACGTTTTACACTGATCCCGAAAGCTGAGGAATGACGTCAAATAAAGTTATTGTCTGAAAAAAAATGTTGTGGAAGTACTAAAGCTGCAACAGAAGAAAAAAATAATTAAACTGTCTTTTTCCATCAAATAGAATTCTGCAGAGGTGGTTGGCACTAAGCTAACTACTCCCACAAGGAAAGATCTTTCGTTTTTATTCTCTTTTGTGTCTGTATTTACAAGCATCTCACTGCATCTTCTTGCTTTGATTCAAATTTCAACCATAAATGGTAAGTATGCCCTTTTCTTTCTATTTTCCCGCTTTTTTACTTTACTGGGTTCTCCTCAGAATCGAAAATTGAATGGTTAGAAATTGTTTTCAAGTGATACTCTTTGTTTTTTATCATTGAATTTTGAATATGTCGCCTAAAAAACAAAGTTGAAATACTGTATGATATAGCTTGTTTTCGTGATCGTGACCTTAATTTTAATCCAAATCAGTTAATCTATTTTTCCCACTAATTATGTTGGCAGTAACACTTTGGAAATACACATTTTTTGCTTTTAGTTTATGTTTGCTTGGTGTATTGTTTTCCAGATTCTTATTGTAGTTTGTTGGTATAATAAAGGTGGGATTTGTGGATTCTTCTGGGGAGATTTTATTATGATCAAGGTGGAAATAGTAAATGGATGGCAACTTTTGTGCAAACTGCTGGATTTCCAATCCTTTTCATCCCTTTGTTTCTTCTTCATTCGTCTCGGAAACTTGAAACTTCGACGACTTCTTCAACTTCCATCAAAGTTGTTGCTTTGCTCTATTTTGTTCTTGGATTAGTTGTAGCCGGTGACAGTATGTTGGACTCTGTTGGGCTGTTGTACCTCTCAGCCTCTACTTATTCCCTCATTTGTGCCTCACAGTTAGCTTTCAATGCCTTTTTTTTTCCTACTTCCTTAATTCGCAGAAGATGACTGCTTTAATTCTGAACTCTGTGGTTATCCTCTCGTTGTCGGCTGATCTGATTGCAGTGAATGAAGACTCAGAAGTACCGTCAGGCGTTTCCAAGGGGGAGTATCTCCTCGGCTTCGTATGCACCCTCGGGGCTTCAGCTGTTTACTCTCTTTTACTCTCCCTTATGCAACTTTCATTTCAGAAGGTGCTGAGAAAGGAAACATTTAGTGTGGTATTGGAAATGCAGATTTATACATCACTCATGGCGACTTGTGTTTCGACTGTGGGTATGTTTGCGAGCGGGGAGTGGAAGGGATTGCAGCAAGAGATGGAGGGCTTCGACAGCGGGAGAGCTTCGTATGTGCTGACATCGGTTTGGACGGCCGTAAGTTGGCAACTGGCAAGTACGTGCCGTTGGTGTGGTGGGGCTGATTTTCACGGTGTCGTCGTTATTCTCCAACGTAATCAGTACCCTGTCATTGGCGATTACACCTCTAGCTGCTCTGATGGTTTTCCATGATAAGATGAATGGGGTGAAGGTAATTGCATTGCTTCTGGCACTACGTGGTTTTTGCACTTACATTTATCAAAATTATCTAGATGATGCAAAGGCAAGGAAAATGAGAACACATACACAATCACATACTGATGATATTGAGGAACCCCATCATATATAGTTAATGCATACAACTCTGGCTCTGTGTTTTTCTGGTTCGGTTAGCGGTTAAAGGGCTATTTCATCTTCGGCTTACGATTCGTGCCTAGGGTTGTTGACGATTTATCTACCTACCTACTTACTTTCCTATTGCATTGCGTAGCTTTAGTTTGTGCTTGATATTTACAACTGAACTAACCGTTGAAAAAGTAGGACATGAGCAGCCTAGAAGTTTAATGCAGGAGTTGACTCATCTGAATCTAATATCTGCTATGAATCAACAAAATGTGACCCATGACATATTCTTCATGTATCATTAGCCGATCATATCGGAAGCCGCTTCCGAATCCGAAACCAGAACCGGTGCTTCTTTTGGCATATTTCCATACAAAGCACGACTAACATTAAACACTAATACTAGATTACGCATGTCTCTTACTTTAATTTTATCAACATACAAATGATTATTCAACCCATACGCTTATCACCGGGCAAAGGAAGTTATTTTATAATTTTTCCAACAAGGATGGAAATTTATGTGAAAGAAATCGATGTTGAGGAAAATTAAAGTAAGAAAAAGGAAGTCAGATTCATATTTAATAAGTTTTCTCATTTTACATTTTAAGTCTCTTAATTTTGTATGATATTTTTATTTCTTTAATCTCTCATTCATTTCAAGTCTATTTTGCTGTAAAACTAAAGCAAGAAACAGAAACTGAAGAGAATAGAGAATCTTTATTGTATATTAAACCTTCTCAGGTTACATGTTTATATAGATGAGACTTCAGCTCAGCTTAACCTCCTAACTCCTATAACATACTAACCTCCACAAACTAACTGCTCAAGTAAGCTAAAGCCACGTGTAGGTTAGTTTACAAGATTAGTTAACCTAATTTGCATGATCAGTTATACTCAACATTCCCCCTACTCTCTCAATTCTTCTGTCAACTGACTGCACGCACATCCGTTGTCTAATTAGCTCAAAGTATGGCTTCGAAAGGGGTTTTGTAAGACCATCTGCTGTTTGATGATCTGCTGGAACATAGTTTACATGAACCTGACCAGCTGAGACCTTTTCACGCACAAAATGAACATCTAAGTCTACATGTTTGGACTGTGAATGATACACTGGATTGGCACTTAGTGCAACTGCACTAGTGTTATCACACCAGATAACTAAAACTTCTTTCTGCTCAATTCTCATATCAGTAAGCAAAGCTCTAACCCATGTCACCTCAGATGCTGCATCAGCAACACTTCTATACTCGGCTTCCATAGTTGACCTGGACACTGCTTTCTGTTTCTTAGAATACCATGTCACCATACTACTGCCCACATACACACAGTATCCTGAGATTGACCTGCGATCATCAAGACTTCTTCCCCAATCTACATCAGCAAACGCAATAATCCTCAACCCATTCATAGCTGGAGCAAATACTAATCCATAGTCAATCGTACCAGCCAAATACCTCAAGATTCTTTTCACTGCTACAAGATGTATTTCACATGGGGCATGCATGAATTGTGCCACCTTGTTCACACTAAAGGCTATATCAGGCCTCGTGTGACATGCATATAGAAGATCTCCCACAATGCTCCTATACTCGTGGGGGTCAGACAACTCACTTCCTGCTTTTTTTGGCTAACTTGGATGAAATAACCATTGGAGTGGGACTCGAGCTTGCATCCTTCATGTTGACTCTAGCTAATAATTCTGATATGTACTTTCTTTGACTCAAGATAAGCATGTCTTTCTCTCTTATAACCTCAATTCCTAAGAAGTAATTGAGATCACCCATATCTTTTAACAAGAACTTGGCATTAAGCATATGCACCACTTCCTCGATAAGTTCATTTGACTATCCTGTAACCACTATGTCATCCACATACACCAGCATATACGTCTTTATTCCTTTATCTCTGACAAACAATGATGCATCAGCCCTTGATTCTTTGAATCCAATCAAAATCAAAAACTTTTTTAGCTTGTCATGCCAATTGCGAGGTGCTTGCCTAAGGCCATAAAGAGCCTTGTTCAACTTGCAGACCAATAAAGAACCATCAGCTGCCTTTTGTTCAAACCCTGGAGGTTGTTGCATGAACACATCTTCACTAAGATCACCATTGAGAAAGGCATTGTTAACATCTACCTGTCTTAACTTCCAGTTATTAGTCACAGCAACTGACAATACAACATTCAAAGTAGATGATCTAACAACAGGACTAAACGTGTCCTAGAAATCCTGCCCAGGAACCTGTGAGAAGCCTCGAGCCACCAGTCGTGCTTTATATCTGTGTACAATGCCATCTGTATTTCTTTTCAATTTAATAACCACTTACATCCTACTATTGACCTATCTTCAGAAACACTTACTAGAGTCCGGGTCTCATTCTTTTGCAACGCATCCATCTCAGCTTGTACTGCTAGCCTCCAATTTTCTGACTCCAACGCTTCATAAACACGTTGGGTCCACCTCATCAGTACATGCAGTCATATACAACTTTGGCTTGAATATGCCATGCTTACTTCTTGTCATCATGTGATGCTTGTTCCCAAGCACTGAGGAAGTTTCTTCTTGCGTAGCTTCTGTTACCTGCTGCTCACCAACAGTTGTCATTATTTCATGTGAACTACCACCTACATCAGACCCATCTTGCCTCACATCACTAACAGTATCCCTTGCTTCTTCAACACGAACCTGAGTGTGTATACTCGGACTCATACTACTTACCGTACCACCATAAGAACCAGTACTATCAGCTACCTGCTCATGCGTGCTGAAACCAGTACCACTAACATCAGCTTGATCATGCTCTTCTGATTCACCCCGTGACACCACCAATAGAGCCTTGTTTGCTACTAACCCTCTGACCTTTACGCACTTGTGCCATAACAGGAAAGGCTCTTGACTCTTTTGAGCAACATCTACCCTTGCCATCTGAATTAATTGCACCTGCAAAGGGAAAACTGTTTTCATCAAAAATCACATGTCTAGAGGCAAATACCCTACCATCTGTAGCAAGACATTGATATCCCTTATGCTGAGGACTATATCCAAGAAATGTGCAGGCTTGAGATCGAAACTCCAACTTGTGCTTTTAAAAGGGTCTTAGATGTGGAAAACACCTGCACCCAAACACCTTCAGCCACTTATAATCAGGTATCTTGGCAAACAGTCTCTCAAATGGAGAGATATTATGCAACACTCTCGTTGGCAACCGATTAATCAAGTAAACAGATGAAGTAACTGCATATGCCCAAAATCTCAAAGGAAGACTTGCCTGAGCCAGCAAAACTAAGGCTAACTCAATCACATGCCTGTGTTTCCTCTCCACCACTCCATTCTGCTGTGAGGTATGAGGACATGCAACCCTATGCACAATACCATCCCTGAGTAATACTGAAGACAAACTTCGATATTCTCCACCCCAGTCACTCTGTACTGCTTTAATAGGTAAGCCAAACTGAACTTTTACTAGTTGTTTAAACAACTGAAATGCATCCAATGCTTGGGACTTATCTCTCAACAAGTGTTGCCAGGTATGCCTTGAGTATGCATCTACAAAGGTAACATAGTACCTAAACCCATTAGATACAACATGTGCTGGCCCCCATAAATCAGTAAACACAAGCTGAAAAGGAGAATTATACACAGTTTCAGATGCTGAAAATGGTAGCCTATGGCTCTTTCCCATATGACATGCTACACAAATGTTATTCATTTCCTTCGAAATTTTTACATCAGCCATTTTACAAACTTAATACTTCATGAGCTGGATGGCCAAGATGCCTATGCCATAGCTCATAAGATTCAAGATTAGTTGTGGTAGCAGAATTAACATCAACTTTCTTACAAAAAATTATATCACTATTTTCTATAGCACTAGTAGTAAACCTATACAGTCCTCCATGTTCCTTCCCTCGCAAGACAATCCTGCCCATATCTTCATCTCGAACACAGCAATCCCCAGCATGAAACTCAAAGAAAACTCGATTGTCCCTAGCAAGCTTCGACACCGAGAGCAGATTTTTTGTTATTCTGGGTACATGAAGAAGATTATGCAATAACAAAGGTCTAGATGAGGTATATAAAGCAAATTGCCCAACCATACTAACATCTAAGGATCTACCATTACCTACAGTCAGCTTACCTAGACTGTTATACTCAACACCATGCATGACATTAGAAGCATCTGGAGTCACATGATGGGTTGCACCATAATCAACCACCCATTGTTCTTGACTGATGGATGCAACATGAGCCTGGGGAGCAGACATCACCAGACACATCTCGAGTACAGCACACACAACCAACATTGTTGGCATCATATGCAGTGTAATTGACCACCCTTGACTCTCCTCTAAACTGTTCACGCTTGGAAGCAGTTACCCCAGGGAAATTTTGATTAAACCTCTACCAGCATCGATCAACTAAATGCCCATTCTTGCCACATAACTGACACTGCAACCTGCTACGACCTCTGCCCCGTCCACCATTTCTCCCTCCATTGTATGGTTGATTAGAAAACCCTCTCTGCGAAGTTTCAGCAAGCAAGGCAGATGTTGTAGTAGCCATGCTCCCTTGAGCAACATTTGCACTGATTGGTAAGTATTTTGACTGAGCAAAATTCAGTAACTGTGCCTCTGCATCTATCAAGATTGTACAAACACTATCAAGGGAAAACGACTCTTTACTAGCAGTTATAACAGCCATGAAAGGTTGATAATCTCTAGGTAAACCACTCAAGATGCTAGCAATCTGCTCAACTTGAGAAATAGGACTACCACAAGAAGCTAATGCATGACACACTTCTTTAACACGGCAAAGATAAACCCACATACTTTCATCACCTTTCTTTAAAGAACGGAGTTTAGCATGCAAACCCATAACAGATGTACTGGATTTTTTTGAAAAGAACGAAGTACTATACGCCATACATCCTCAGCAGTTTCAGCACCCACAAATTGAGGAAGTAAGTGAGAACTAATCGTAGATAGTAACCACGAGGCTAGGGCACTGTCCTGAGCAACATACTCTTCATAGTCATCATTTGGAACTTTTTCCCCATCAACAAGAACCGTCTCCAAGGGCTTCTTCATTGTACGAGTCAACATCTTTTCTAGGCGATGACTGCGAACCGTGAGCAACACCTGCTGCTTCCACAGAAGAAAATTGTTTTCATCCAGTACGACGTTCACTTTCTTATTTGTGAACATCCTGTCACTTCTGGAGGAGAATTCAACATGAGTACCTTCTGTAGCTATTCGACTTTGATCACCAGAATTTCGCAGCGCCATTGTAGAAACTTAAGCAACAAAGCTTTAATTTCCCAGAACCTTGGCGAATGATACCATGTAAAACTAAAGCAAGAAACAGAAACTGAAGAGAATAGAGAATCTTTATTGTATATTAAACCTTCTCAGATTACATGTTTATATAGATGAGACTTAAGCTCAGCTTAACCTCCTAACTCCTATAACAGACTAACCTCCACAAACTAACTGCTCAACTAAGCTAAAGCCACGTGTAGGTTAGTTTACAAGATTAGTTAACCTAATTTGCATGATCAGTTATACTCAACATTTGCTATTATCAAATTTGAATTATATGCAGAATACTTATATAACTTCAATTCCTGCTTTTGACAATAAATTTCTTTTTCTAAATAGTCCATCAATGTTTTATTTTATTCAATTTGGTTCTCCAACTATTTGCAAATTATTTTTTCACATTAGTTTAGTTCATCGATCAATGAAATATTATAA
Organism: Hibiscus mutabilis; assembly: GCA_019671005.1. Lineage (NCBI taxonomy): Eukaryota > Viridiplantae > Streptophyta > Magnoliopsida > Malvales > Malvaceae > Hibiscus > Hibiscus mutabilis. The sequence goes on from CM033729.1 coordinate 48,635,838, forward strand.
GATCATTTTCAAGTCTCACATTTTCCTTGAATAAAATTGAAAAAAAAAACTTCTTAAAAGCTTATTTAAATAAAACTGTGAATGTAATAATTTATAGGCCAGCTTATGGTTTCTTTGTCTCTACTATTTTTAATTTGATGCTATTATTGATGTCATTCCTTTGTACAGATCACTAATAAAAATACTTTTATTTATTAATATGATTTTTTTAAATGTTAGTGATTTTATATTAAAACATGACGCTCATAATAATAGAGGAGAATCATGTTAATAGATATTTGAACTACTCGACTCGGCTCGAAAAATTTTATAATAAAATTTAAATGGTAAAATAAGACTCGTTAACTCGACTAACTTAATTTTTTCACTCAACCTAATCCGATTAAATACTTGTATCTAATCAAGATATATTACTTTTTTCTTCCTTCTCGATCTTACCACGACACAAATTTAAAAGAAAAGTACACCAGCACAGATGAATATCACATGAAGATTGAAAGTATGAGTTTGGGAGAAAAAAATTAAAATGCGTTAGATACTTACGAATAAGTGACAAAAATAAAATTTGAAAGTTGGGTGATAAAATTAATTTTTTTAACGTTGAGTGACCAAAATAAGAATAAATAAAAATTTGAGTGACCAAATATCATAATTTACCCTAGATTAATTTTAAAATACAATTAGGATTTAAAATAATTTTAAAAGTAGGGTCGGAAGAAATGTTTTTAATTTCAATAAAGAAATAAGTCGATGGCAAAAGGGGAGTAAAAAGAATCAAAATGGTGGGAATAAAAAACAAATTACTACTATAAACAGGTGATTAAATTATACCGCAACAAAGATAATCATATTTTTAAGGGTAAATTACACAGGTGATCACCTAACTATCACATTTTTTTGTTTTAGTTACTCAACTATTTTTTTTGTCAAAAACGTCATCACTATTTCGTTTCGTTATCATTTTGGTCACCGACTCTTAAAAAATTAACAAAAATAATGACGTGTCATGGGATAATTGAAAGGCTTGGTCTACTCAACCTCAAATACGAAAACTTCAAGATGGACTCGGATAAAGACATCAAGAGTATGTTTGACCGTTTATCCACAATCGTCAACGAGATAAAAGGATTTGGAGAGGAGATTTCGGAAGACAAACTCGTTTGGAAGTTGATTTACTCACTTCCCGAATCACGGGAGAGCAAGAAGACGACCATCATTGAGGCCAAGAACTTAAAGGAGCTCAAGTTTGATGAGCTAATTGTGTCTCTTCTTACCCATGATTTGATGTCCAAGCTATTAAGAAAGGAGAAGGAGAAGAAGACCAAAGAGCTCAGATTCAAAGATCTAAACATAGTAGCTCATAAATCTTCCACAAGCCATCAAGAAGATTCGAGTGAGGAGGAAAGCAAAGATGAAGAGATGGCCTATCTCTTCAAAAAATTTACCCGATTCATGAAGAGCAAAAAGGAATAATCCAAGCATGAATCGAAGAAGAAGATGAAGGATCCCCCAAGTGCTCCGAATGCAAGAAGACGAGGCACACCAAATACGATTGCCCTCGTTTCAATAAAAATAGATCATCTTCAAAGAAAGCATATGTGGCGACATAGAGTGATGAAGACTCCACCGTGAAGATGAGGTAGCCCGCCTATGTTTGATGGCCCTTCAAGAGGGTGAGGTAACTTCTAACTTATCTTGTTCAAATTCAAATTCATATACATTTGATGAGTTACAAGAAGCCTACGGCGAATTGATTTTTGAGTCTAAGGCTTCATTTTCGAAAAATAAAAAGATGATTTCAAAATTAAAAATCGAAAATGATTTTCTTTTAAAAACCATTTTGGAGTTTGAAGCAAAAATCAAAGATTTTGAGCTTAAAGCTTTGAATTTACAAAATTTATTTCAAACGCTAGAAAAAGATCATCAAAAAGAAGTAGATGATCTTAAGAAGGGAAACGATTTGATTTCCAATGAACTTCAAAAGAAAAACAATTTTGGAAATTCAAATTTTTATGTAAGACAATCTAGTGCCCATAGATTTTTAAACGATAAATGTCTTAGAAGTATTTGGGTCCCAAAAGGACTAATTACTTCAACTAAAAATGATGAAATTGAAAAATGGATGCCTAAGGGGACTAAATTATGTGCTACTAATGCCTATGGAACAAAAGCAATTTGGATACCAAAAATTACTTGATTGTCTTATTTTAGGTGTGATGGAGCTTTGATCGACAAATGATGAAATTGAAGGGGGAGCTCTATACACAATAAGAAGAACACTTGAGGAAGGAAGGCTTCACATCCTACCTTTGGTTCAAGTATGGTAAAAATTAGTTAAATTTTGTTTATTTTGATTTATTTATTTTTTCAACTAGTTTATCATAATTGTTGGACTAACATTTGAATGATGCTTGAGTAAGGGGGAGCCAATTTTAAAACAAAACTTATTTTTATCAAATTTTTTAAACTCTCCATTGTTATTGGTCTTTAAAGTTTGAACCATTTTTGATATAACAAAAAGGGGATAATGTTTTGAAAAATTGAATTTTCAAATGAAAAAGGGGGAGCTTATAAAATTTTCAACAATTAATCTCTTATTCAAAATTTATTTTTACTAAGGGGAGAATCTCAATAACAAATTTTCAAGTTGGTTTTATTATATAAAGAGGGGGAGATTGTTAGATATTTATTTTGATATAATAATTGAAAAATATTTTTGGACTAAATTGAAATGATTTCAAAAATGTTTTTAAGTCCAAACAACTTGAAAATAAGTTTGAGAAGTTTTTGAGAGGTTTTGGAAGTGTTTTAAACGTCTTAAAGTAACCAAACTAAAGTTTTCAACATGCCCGTACCGATACGGTATACCCCGTATCGATACAGATAAGGGTTTTAGCTACAGTAATTTTCCAGAATCGAAAAATCATACCGGTACAGGCTTGGCCGTACCGATACGATAAGGGTCGTGCCGATACGCTTATACGCGTACCTAAACCCTATGCTTTAAATCCTAACGGCTATTTTCAAAAAACCCCCAACGACTAGTGAAATACCCTAGAATTTAAATTAAAAACCCCAACCCTAATTTCAAAATCCCTAATTCAAAACCTTAGTAATTTGGGAATTTGGTACTTGAAACCCTAATTATTTAATTTAAGGATTGAATTGAGTTAAGCCAATTTCAGTGACCAAATCGAGAATTTTGAACTTTGTGGCCATGTGAAAAGGCAGGACATTTGCGGGGGACCTGCTCTGTAATTTAACTATTTTTCTTTAGGGGATTTAATTCCAATACTAAAACCGTAAGGCTTTCCATCTACCATTCTTTTCCTTTACAGCCGCAACCATACCCCCCTTTCAAAATTTCATACGCAACCATTTCCTCTCCCGTTTATTTTTCGACGAGCCTCCGGCGAAGGAGTTGCCACCGTACGAGTGACGCACAACACCCATCATCGCACCTTCCTCGCCTATGTGAACCACCCCGAGCAACCGGGTTACGTCGTTTTCGGTTGTTGGTGAGTTTTCAATCTGAAAACTCTTTGTTCCTTGTGCCACCGTCGCTTCTTCCGCAAGCTCCACCGTCGATCTCATCTTCCCATTCGTGAGGGTAAGTTCAGATTTTGCCCTGATAGTTTTGCTGCTTGGTGTGTTAGGTTTTTGGGGATCGCTGTCGTCGTGTTAGTTTTTGCCATCGCCGCGTTGAAGCACCACCATTGATCGTCGTGCTGCTCTGCGGGCCTTTTTGTGCCTTGTTGCCGCCGGTATGGGATTGTAAACCCTAGTTGCAGTTGTGCAAGGGGAAATGTGTGGGTTAGGGTGAGTTTGGGTTAAACCGGGTGAGTTTGCCTTGGTTGGGTTGTGTGTGGGTTTAGGGGGTTACATTTAGTGGTATCAAAGCTGAGTTTAACCCTCGGACTGTGAGGCTCAAATGAAATTTTTGAACTAGAATGATTTTTGCATGCATATTAAATGTTTTGGGGTAAATGGGAAATTTTATAAATAATCGACTATCTAGTTATTAATTTAAGTGTTTTGAAAATTCTGAGACTTCGGTACTAATTCTAATATTTAGGTTCTTATTCTTGTAGATAGAGACTATGTCACCCCGTAGGAGTGTTAGATTCGCTTCGGTTAGAGGTCGAGGTCGAGACCGTGCAGCGGTTGGCGCTAGTGAATCGCCATTTTTTGTTGATCATATGAGTGATCAGGAGGAGATGCAGAATCCGGGAGGAACCCAGCCACTAGCGGGACAACAGACTGTGAGTTAACAGTCTGATGATGGAGATGCTCATGATCAGCAGCTACCTGGTGAAGATTTGTTGGATTAAGATGACAATGAGACTGTAGAGTTGGATAGTGCTACTGTTAATCGGAAGCTATTGCGATATTTTCGTGATCAGTCAGAGAATGCGATGAGGCCTATCTCTACAGTATTTCTGAGTGACAGGATGAGGGTATTTTCAGGTGTGTCTGATGAATACCCATATGATGCTGAGTTATGGATGGAGAATCTTGAGAGGCTTTTTGAGTTATGGATTATCCTGCTAACAAGAAATTGAGAGCTGATGTTTCACTGCTGCATGGTGAAGCACAACGTTGGTGGAAGGCTGAGCAGAGATTGAAGTCAGCTGATCAGATGTCATGGGAGACCTTCCGTCAGGCATTCTGGAACCGTTATGTGGGTGAGCAGTATTTAGCTAATCGTCGTCAGGCATTCATAGACCTTAAGCATGAGGGCATAACAATATCTTCATATGAGATTCAGTTCGTAGAGTTGTATTGGTATGCGCCTGAGTTGGTAGACATAGAAAAAGATAGATGTCGGGAATTTATCAAAGAAATGCGTTTCCTAATTCGTGAGAAAGTGGCTCCGTTTAAAGACAAGCTGTTAGTGAGTTGGTGGATCGAGCTAAGACAGTAGAGAGGATGTAGACACTTGATCAAAGTCAAACAGTGCAAGAGAGGGATATGAGCAAGAAACAACTAGCTTCGAGCGCTCAGTAAGGTTCAGTTGGGTTTTCTGGCAAGAGAGCTAGGAAGGAATCTGATCAGCAGGGCAGCTAGAGAGTAAGATCAGCCGTTTTGGCAGTTCTAACAAGTAGTATCGGTGGGTCGATAGGTTTTTATTCTGTGCCCAGTGTACTTATTGTAAGAAATGGCATGACAGGGATTGTATAAATAAGAACGGAGCTTGTTTTGGATGTGGTTCTCTTGATCATTTCCTTAATGATTGTCTGCGATCACGAACTGGTTCAGTTGTGCAGAGTCAGACATATGCGTCAGTTCGGGCATCTCCTAGGGGTAGAGAGCAGAGTAGGTCAGCTGTTTCTGGTAATGCTAGTAGAGGTATACCTTCCAGGGTGTTAGATCGGCTAAATATGAGGTTAGACGACCAGGTTTGGTTTATGCAATCGGGGCTCGTCATAATTATGATGATAAGGAGTTTGAAGACATAACATGTATCGTTGTGATATTTTTAGTCCCTATTCTAACCTTATTAGCTGAATAATTTAAAATGACGTGCGCATATGTTAATTTCAGAATTTATCGCTGAGTGTGAAATTTCGAGGTCAAAATTTCTTTTAAAGGGGGAGTTGTAACACCCTAGAATTTAAATTAAAAACCCTAACCTTAATTTCAAAATCCCTAATTTGAAACCTTAGTAATTTGGGAATTTTGTACCTAAAACCCTAATTATTTAATTTAGGGATTGAATTGAGTTAAGCCAATTTTAGTGACCAAATCGAGAACTTTTGAACTTTGTGGCCATGTGAAAAAGCGGAACATTTGAGGGGGACCTGCTCTGTAATTTAACCATTTTCTTTAGGGGATTTAATTCCAATACTAAAACCCTAAGGCTTTTCATCTACCATTCTTTTTCTTTACAGCCGCAACCATACCCTCTCCCTTTCGAAATTTCATACGCAACCCTTTCCTCTCTCGTTCGTTTTTCGAAGAGCCTCCAGCGAAGGAGTTGCCGCCGAGCGAGTGACGCACAACACCCCTCATCGCACATTCCTCGCCTATGTGAACCACCCCGTAAGCTCCGCCGTCGATCTCTTCTTCCCGTTCGTGGGGGTAAGTTTAGATTCTGCCCTGGTAGTTTTTCTACTCGGTGTGTTAGGTTTTTGGGGATCGTTTCCGCCGTGTTAGTTGCCGCCATCGCCGCGTTGAACCGTCGCTGTTGATCGCCGTGCTGCTCTGCGGGCCTTTTGTGCCTTGTTACCACTGGTATGGGATTGTAAACCCTAGTTGTAGTTGTGCAATAGGGAAATGTGTGGGTTAGGGTGAGTTTGGATTAAGCCGGGTGAGTTTGCCTTGGTTGGGCTGTGTATTGGTTTAGGGGGTTACAACTAGTTCCCTGCAGATTATAAAGCACACGTACCAATACGAAACAAAGGCATACCGATTCGGAGTAACGATATACGTCAAGGCATTTTGATGCGAGAAGGCAATTAAGAGCTCAACGGCTATTTTCCAAGAAGGGCGTACCGATATAGCTATACGCGTATCGATACAGACAGCTCCAGAACTGCATTTATTGCGGGAAAGAAAAGCCCCAATGGCTCCAATTCGATCCTAACGGTCTTCAACGGATAGGAACTCATTTGGGAGTATAAAATTCAAGCTTCAACAACAACTAATGATCTTAATGTCAACAACATTATGATGTCAAAATTGTCTTAGGGCCTTAAATTCCCATTCTTTGTATAGACAACACTTGTGAGCTTAAATGTCATTATATGCTCAAGTGTATTAGGATTTGGGTGAGTGCTTTAGAGTGCAAACAAACACCTTAAGAGATGGATTTTAGTTTGCTTTTAATTCTCTTATTTAAGAGCGTTCCCAAAGCTCGGTTTGTGAGCTTTGGATGCTAGACTTGGTGAGTGAGTCTAGGTTGTAAAAGGTTTCCTCCTAAGCCTAGAAAAGAAGAAGAATTCTTAGTGAATTGGTTGAAATTCTTAGTGGGGAAGCTAAGGTAGTACATGTAAGGCTTTGGTTAGAAAGCTGAATCACTCTAAATCCTTGTACAATTTTCCTATATTTTTTCTTCCGCCACCATCACCCAAGAAAACACTTCTCCACCACTTGGCAAGCAATTTCGGTAAACTATAACTTCTCTACAAGGCTTAGGAGGCAACCTTTACAACCCTATCTTTTACTGGCTAAGATAGAACCACTCAAGTTTTTACTAAGCCTAAACTATAACCTCTCCTTTTTACAAGGTTTGTTTGGTAAACTAAATATCTCACAATGTGAGTGTTTACAAAAATTTAAACTCATAAGAGTGTAAAGAATAAAACAATGAAAACATTATTTATACAATATATACAAGAGAAATAAAGAATAAAAGACTTAAATGCTATTTCTCTTGATCATGAAGCTTGTATATTGTCTCTCACATCTTCTTCAAGTGTCTTTAGCTTGTATTTATAGTGCGTAATGAGAAACTAGCCGTTAATAATTAGCCGTTGGAAAACTAGCCGTTTGGGACTTTTAAATTACTTGAAAATATATGTTTGAGTCAAAAACACTTTTAAAAGCTTTAAAACATATTTTTCAAATTAAATGGACTTTAAATTGTTTTTGCAATATTTGTTCAAGTCCAATTTTTTTTTTCACTTTTCTATATCAAATTAAATATCTCAACAATCTCCCACCTTTTGATATAACGAAAACATTTGAAAAATTATTTTTGAGATTGCTCCCCTGTAGGAAAAAATAATTTTAGAAAAAGAATATTTGTGAAAAATGTTTAAGACTCACCATTTTTCTTTTTGAAATTGAATTTTTCAAACATATCTCTCCCCCTTTTGTTATATCAAAAATAATTTCAAAACAAAGTTTGAAATCTCATTAAGTTTAAAACACCAAATGTTGAAAAATTGAAGTACCAATTGATAAACATACCAATTGTTGGTGTAAAATAAAAATGGAGATAAGATATTTTTTTTTAAAATCAAAAGCTACCCCTTAAACAAAGTATTCCATTTTAATAAATTTAGCTCAAATGTTTGACACTTAAAAGACATTGAATTTCAAAATAAAATCAAATTAAGAGCATATGAAATTCAATTTATCCAAGACTTTAATAATAAAAGAATAGATAACCAAATAAATAAAAAATTAACATAGAGGTTACCCATTTTCTTCATGTGTATGACTAGAGCATTTCCTTCCATTGCTCCAACACACCTACAAAAGACATTTACTTGATTTTTGGTATCCAAATTGCTTTGGATCCATTTACATTAGTCACAATGTCTTTAGTTCCCTTAGGAACCCATACTTGTCTAATCCTATATGATTTTCTTTTCTTTATAGGGCAAGTATGCAAAGAATGACCATGATAATGGCAATGTGAGCATTTTGCCATTATGCGACAAGATGGATTATTTGAAATAATTTATTTTTCTTTTGTTAAGCTTTCAAGCTTAATTTTCAAATCAAGATTTTCTTTTTCTAAAACTTTATTGCTTGTTTTTGAAAACTCTAAATAATTTTTCAAAATTTCATTTTGGTTTTCAAAATCCAACTTTGTTTTCAAAAGAAAATAATTTTCAATTTCAAGTTTAGAAATCATTTTCTTAAATTTGGAAAGCGTGGTCTCAAATTCTAAAAATAATTCATCGAAAGCATCTTGTAACTAGTCAAATGTGTATGAATTTAATTCACTTGAGTTAGAAGATACTTTGGGCTCATCGAGAGCCAAAACACCATCTACCTTTGATGATGAGAGGAGGTTTGCACAAGATGAAGCATTATCATTCTTCTTTTCCTTCTTGTTGCCATAGAGTTTCTCAAGCTTCTCCCATATTTCTTTGGCACTTTTGCATGAGGAGAATTTTTGGAAACGACTTTATTGAGGCCACAAAGAAGAGTGTGCATGGCCTTGATGTTTAGTTTTGCCTTTGTGTCATTTGCACTCCTTTGCTTCTTCTTCTTCTTAGGAGCTTCCAAGTAATCATATTCAATGATATCCTAAACCTCAAAATTAAGAGATTTGATGAAATAATTCATGACATTGCTCTATTGGAAGTATGTTTATCCTTCGAAGAGCGGGGGACATGAGATAGAGCGACCTTCTTCAAATCTTGCCATTTTCTTGAACGGAGGACTTCTAGTAAATGATCTTTACTCTCAGATATTAGTCATTTGATGGAGACAAGGCTCTAATACCAATTGAAAGGCTTGTAACACGATTGAACCGATCTCCAAAAAATCGTCAAGAGGGTTGATTTTGCTTCCCGAATGAATTGGCTAAAATCAATAAAATAAATAATAATTTGCACAAGGATTTTAGAGTGATTCGGGTTTCTAACCAAAGCCTACATCCACTACCTTAGCACACCACTAAGGATTTACCAATGCACTATGAATTCTTCCCCTTTTACAGGCTTAGGAGGAAACCTTTTACAACCTAGACACACTCACCAAGTTTAGCACCCAAAGCTCACAAACCGAGCTTTGGGAACACTCTTAAATAAGAGAATTAATAGCAAACTGAAATCCTTCTCTTAAGGTGTTTGTTTGCACTCTAAAGCACTCACCCAAATCTTGATACACTTGAGTATATAATTACATTTAAGCTCACAAGTGTTGTCTATACAAAAAATGGGAATTTAAGGCCCTAAGACAATTTTGACATCATAATGTTGTTGACATTGAGATCATTAGTTGTTGCTGAAGCTTGAAGGTCCCTTTTATACTCCCAAATGAGTTCCTAGCCGTTGGAGACCGTTGGGATTAAATTGGAGCCGTTGGGCTTTTCCTGGAGCTGTCCACATCGATATGCGTATAGCCGTATCGGTACGCCTTTCTTGGAAAATAGCCGTTGAGATCTTAACTGCCTTCTCGTATCGGAACGCCTTAATGCGTATCGGTACTCCGTATCGGTATGCCTTTGTTTCGTATCGGCACGGGTGCTTCATAATCTGCAGGGAACTATCCGTTGGGGTTTTTTAAAAATAGCCGTTAGGATTTAAAACATAGGGTTTCGGTACGTGTATAAGCGTATTGGTACGACCCTTATCGTATCGGTACGACCAAGCCTGTAACAGTACGATTTTTCAGTTCTGAAAAATTACTGTAGCTAAAACCCTTATCTGTATCGATACGGGGTATACCGTATCGGTACGGGCATGTTGAAAACTTTAGTTTGGCTACTTTAAGACGTTTAAAACACTTACAAAACCTCTCAAAAACTTCTCAAACGTATTTTCAAGTTGTTTGGACTTAAAAACATTTTTAAATCTTTTCAATTTAGTCCAAAACTATTTTCAATTATTATATCAAAACAAATATCCTAACAATAATAACATTTTTAGTCTTGAAACTTATACATTCTATTAATTAGGTCCTAATTCAAAATAACTCATCAAATATATGAGTCAAACTCCAAATTTTCCATTTTCTTTCTTCTTTCTTTGCAGCAACACTTCTCTTTCTTTTCTTATTTTCTATTTTCATCTTTGTAATGCTATCAAATTTCCCATTGCTGGACATCATCGTTCTAAACCCAATCTAACAATTCTTTAAGAAACGCCTCTCAGTTTTATACAACCAGGATTTTTTTGTGGAAAGTACGTCTATCAAGCACTTGATAAGTTTGTAGGACAAAACAGTCGGTATAAAACGATGATGGTAACCTCGACAGCAGAAGAAACATTATATCAAATGCTAAGTGCTTACGATCATGAGACAATACAAAGAGAGATCCTTCGATAACAATTTCTGTGCTTTCTCAAGGAATAAGCAACTGACGCTACATCTTTGGTCTGCAAAATGATATCAGGTAGGAGAGTATTTACCAGAAAAGATCACAAACTATGAATCCGAGGTTGACAATATGTGGATTCTTGCCAATATTATTGACCAAACCTTTTAGAATATATTTAAACTATTTCCTCAATAATTCCTTTGCAGTGTGTAGTCCTTTAAAAGAAGAAAATGGGAAAGAAAAAAAAAGAGAGGTTGCTGGAGGAAGAAGAAAGAAAATGAGAAATTTAGGGTTTGACCTATATATTTGATGAGTTATTTTGAATTAGGATCTAATTAATAGAATATATAAGTTTCAGGACTAAAAGTGTTATTATCCCATGACACGCTACTATCTCGGTTAATTTTTTAGCAGTCGATGATCAAAATGATAACGAAACGAAATGTTAGTGATGTTTTTGACTAAAAAATTAGTTAGATGGCCAAAACAGGAAAAATGTGATAATTGAGTTACCCCGTATAGTTTACGTTTTTTTTAATTGTTTGGTGTTATACTATTATTGTAATATATAAGACAATATTTATTCATTAATTTTATCTCTTTAATGATACACACATCATATAAATAAACTGTTCGAACACAAATCAGCAAAAATGAACAACATTATCTTTATAAAATAATACTAAAAGTAAGACGCATCTGTATAGCATACATTTTCCTTTCATTTTACATAAACTTTTTGTAATATCTTTATGATCACTCTGGCTACAATGTCAACGGTTAGAGTTGACTCTGCCCAAATCAGCAATTTTCTTGGACCTATGCGTACAAAATCCCACCGCAGTAGCCAAATGGAGCTTCATCGGCGGCCTAGTTTCGCCTGTAAACGTCAGGTCGGCGCCTATTCGATCTTTTGGTTCGAGTGCTGATTCGAACTCGCCCTCGCCAGAGGGCTCAAGCAAAACGCCGTTCCCGACTTGTTCCTCGGTCCGGTTCTCACTCTCCTAGCCGCCGTTGGTAACCTCTTCCACCGCGGCGAAACCTCCGGAGAGCTTCCCGGTGGCGTTCGATCACACTCGACTCCCGAATTCGATTCGACCGAAGGTGACATTCCTCGATCCATGTATGATCTCCGATCGCTAGGGCCGAATTGGATACAATATTCTACACGAGATGCCCTGGAAGATTGGTGATTTTTTCTACCGGCTGTAAAAATCGCCGATAACCAAGACGGGGAAGATAACGACGACGAGGATTGCTCATCGCACGGCTCCCGGTGATGGTGAACCCTAGGATCCGAATTGTTTTTCTCGGATCTCGTTCCGAACAGACTCGAAAAAAGAGAGAACCCGTGTTTCTTCTTGAAAGAAGTGGAGGCGGCATCAAAATCGGCGGTGGTCGTGGTGAGGTTCACTTGAGGAGTTCTGTAGAATTGCTGCTGGTGGATCCACGTTGTACCGTCATCATCAGATTTCCTCCGACTAACGTAAGGAGAAACAGACCGAGGGAAAACCAGCGGCGGTGGTTCATGCTGCCGACAATTCTCGGATAGGGCAGAAGCGGCGGCGGTAGCACGCTCAAATCGAGTTTGGGCGGCGACGAGGGCGAGGAGACGCTCCCGCAGACAGGTGGCGCATACGCCAACGCCGCTACTTAAGTCGTTAAGATGTTTCTTACACCTCATTTACTGGCTGTTCCGTAAGAAAAAAGCTTTGTTAGGTGGTGGAGAACCTGGAGGTGCAAGGTAATATATCGGGTCATACCCATTTGGTTCTCATTTCATTTACTGAGAGTAGGTGAGCGAGAGAGAGAAACGAGTCCACGCTGTCGCCGGGCATTTACTGTTGGGGATTTGTAATTTATGGAAGTTTAACGGTTTTATTACCAAATATATGAACGACATGACACACAACGCAACCTTTGTGTCTGTGCAGCTTTAAAACTGTCGCCAAATGTTTTATAGTTTTGCTTGGCCAGCCAATTTGACAGAAATATGTGTAAAATCGTTTGTTTTTTTGTGTTTTTATTTATATTTTATTATTAAAAATATTTAAATTTAAAATTTAATATTAAAGTATAAAATTAAGACTCAGGGTTAAGATTTAGAGTATTAAATATATGATGTATTTTTTAAGATTTTGGGTTTAGAGGTTAAGATCTAAAATTTAAGGCTAAAGCTTGAAATTAATTTTTTAATATTGGGGCACAAAAAGATACCAAAAAAATAGACGATTTTTATCTGTGTCTTAATTAAAATTAATACTCCACTCGAATAAATCCAATATTGAACAAAATAAAACTATACACTAAACACATGTTACACCTCATCCTCGTCATAGGAACGTTCAATAAATTCTTTAGTGTTGTCGGTCGAGTATAATTCGATTGTCATTATTGTTGGTACAATAATATAAGAAAATGCGAGATCGAACATGCTTAAATACTCAATATCTTCCGATTTATGAGTGGTAGAGGTCTGAGTAATATAAGCATTGTATATCGAATGTAAAAAATAACTCTTCATTGCCTGGAGACACCTTGCACAATCAACCCTTTGACCCTTATTAGGGAGGAGAGGGTAGCCAGAAGTAACCCCGGAGCTCACCAAAACTAGAGTCTCACTTGGCCATTCATACCTCCCATTATTTTTTTTCCCACCATCCTCTATTGCATCTTCTTGTTAAGAGGGAGAAACTTTTTTCCGAGAATTATTTATAACTTCTTCAAATTGCTTTTTTTTCTCTCTCGATTTCTTACATAAGCATCGAAGAACGATTGGAGGTCGCTCGAGGTCATCTTCCAAATTCTTAAAAAAAAGTCGAAAAGAGCTTTGCACCCATAGGTGCATCCTGAGAAGCACGGGTACGGTAATTTCATGCTGTTTTAAGTACTCGAAACGTCCTTAGGACGGGTACGAGTTGAGTACGACTGGGGTATGTACCGAAGGCATTCTACGCGGATGGAGTACGGCTAAAAATGACCGAGGATGGTTGAAATATTTTTGGGGACGTTTCGGGGACGATATGTGAACTTCACGCACGTCCCAAGACAATTTTACAGCTGTGCTTCGACATAGATTTCGACAGTCTTATCGATAGAGGCGAAACGATCAACGGACAAAAAGCTCGAGAAAATAAGGTGAAAAAGCTCAGACAAAAAAAAAGATTAAAAAAGAAGAAAAAGTTGATAAAGAAAGAGGCGTAAGCAAAAACACGTAAAAAAACTTAATTTATTTCTCATTTATTAGTGATGTTTTATGACTTTTGTCCGATTTGTGGGACCCAATAAAGTATTTTTTCCGCTTTATTTAATTATAAATAGGTCTTTGCAACAAAATCCATAAATATGTTTTTTACTACTTTATTTCTCGGAAAGAAAAAACCCATATTATTCATGAGTATTTGTTGCTTTATTTAATTGAGTAATTTATTTAGAATTTTATTTTTTTACTTTAACTTTTTATTAGTATTTTGTTTCTACAGGTTTTTTAATTATTATTATTATATAATTTTATATTATATTTACCGTACTTATCGTATCTGTACCCTATAATTTTTTAAATTGTTATTTCTCATCTCCATCTCTATTCTTATTTCTGTATCTGTATCAGTATAACATAGGCGGCACCATTGTAATTCTAGGAAAGAGTTGAACATTGAAGCCTCAAGCTAATTGTTGAAGGAAAAAACTTTTGTTGTGTGCCCTGTCCAAAACCATTTGGAGTTGTCTAAAGTATAGCCCAATTGGAACTATTTGGTTCTTAACCTAGGTATTAAGTTTCAGCCGTGTTAAGTGGAATATACTTCACGTGTCAGTGCTTGGCCCAAATCACATAAGTAGGGTCAGTCGAGTTGAGCTCGATTTAGCTCGTTAAGAACTCGAGCTGAATTCAAGTTTAAATTAAATATTAATCTAATTGAGTTAGACTCGAGTAGCTCACGATTTGTCTAGTCTCATTTACAACACTACACATACCATCAATGTTCCCAATTTTACCATGACTTTGAAAATCAATTCAGTCATGTAACAAAGTAAAATATTGAATGTGTGAGCTACAACTTTGGGAAATCTCGTGAATTCTTATCTCCATTGGTGCTTAAAGTCTCAGGAAAAAGAAAAGGTTGAAAGATTAAGCATCACCCAGCTTTCACTGCAAAGCAACCTTACCGTCCAGTCCACTTACGTCGTCACAGTGTGCTGTAGCATTTACTTTGGACTCTCTTGTTTCGTGTGTTTCGGGGCAGCATGAAAGCTCTGTTTCCCTTCCCTAGTGGCCACACACAAAGCAGAAGATAAAAGGAACATCGATACCAGTGCTTTCTGCTATCTGTTGTAAAAATCCAAGATTTACACCACCTCCACTACTACTTAGAAATATGGTTTCAAAATCAAAAATGCACTGTGATTTTGGTCCAAAAGCTATGCTGGTCATCGTCTTTGTTTAACAGTAAACAAACCAAACTTAATAGAAGTTTGAATACGGGTGTTGAGAATGAAATAAATTAAGGGAGTCTTTTATAATGGATCCATATAATATTTAGTTCTAATTAGTCGATCAATAAATCAGATATCAATATAACATTATCTCTTTCTATCACCCGCATGGGCGAAGCCATATAGGGCCGACAAGGCCACTTCATATCTTTACAAAAAGCCCTTTCCTTTCCTCTCCAAGATGGTTACAATTCTTGACGGCCAAGGATTAAAATGATAAAGTTCGTGATTCCTTGATTCATATCTCCCTGTAGACTGCCAAAATTCCCATTTTCACAAACAAGACCTTGAAAGAACGGAACTTTGCTTTTCTTGATGGGTTACCTTTCTTGCAAGGCAGATTCAGTAGTGTCCATAATCACCACAACCACCCACAATTCATCTTCCAAACCTGTTTCGAACAAGCTGGAAAAACCCATCAAGGTCCAACAGTTCGATTACTCCGACCTTGAAGCAGCCACCAATGGGTTCTCCGACCAAAGGCTGCTAGGCAAAGGCAGCCACGGCTCCGTCTACAAGGCTGTTCTCAAGGGCCGCCCCGTTGCCATCAAGAAACCATCTTCAACAAACCAAGAAACCAACCCGGAAGCCGATAACGAGATCGAAATATTGTCCAGGATTCAAAGCCCCAGCTTGGTGAATCTTATTGGCTTCAGTAATGAATCTAAAGATCGTTTATTGGTCGTTGAATTTATGAGCAACGGCACGTTATATGATGTTCTTCACTCCAACTCTTCTTCAAGGCCTCTGAATTGGGGTCGAAGAATTCGGTTGGCCTTACAAGTTGCCAAAGCCTTAGAAACACTTCACTCACAAAACCCCCCAATTATCCATAGAGATGTCAAGTCTGCAAATGTGTTAATCGATAGGAATTTCAATGCAAGATTGGGTGATTTTGGATTGGCACTTAGGTGTGGTGTTGATGATTATTATAGGCTTAGATCAACCCCTCCCGCTGGAACCATGGGGTACCTTGATCCATGTTATGTGACCCCGGATAATTTGAGTACAAAAACGGATGTTTTTAGTTTTGGGATCTTGTTGTTGGAGATTATTAGTGGTAGGAAAGCTATTGATGTTGCACATTCACCTCCTTCCATTGTGGACTGGGCAATTCCTCTTGTAAAGAAAGGGAAGATTGTTGCGGTTTACAGCCCGAGGATCGCGCCTCCTGCGGATCCTATTGTTAGGAAGCAGTTGGCTATCATTGCAGCTGAATGTGTGAGGTCCTGTAGGGAGCGCCGGCCGGCTATGAAAGAGGTGGTCGGTTGGTTAACCGGGTTGAGCAAATTGGTTCCTTTACATCTATGGAATGGTTTTAACAATCCATGTATGATGGTGGAAACAATGGGGCGTCCTGTTGAGTTTAGAGACGCCGAGGATGCTAAATTTGGCCGGCAAACCGTGAGGGATTCACGGAGAGTCTATTCCAGTTTGGGCATCAGTAGCAACTTGATGGAATTAATGGGCATGAACATGAATGGTATAGAGGGAGAGTGTGATCCTAGCATAGTTGAAAGGCCTGGAGTTAGATCAAGATCAGGGAGCAGAGTTTCGAGTCATAGGTTTCGTAGCAAACGATACGTAGAAGAGAAGAATGGTGGTTTTGGTTTGAGGAAGAATCAATCAGCCGGAGAGACTTCTCAACTCTTTTCGGGCTGCAGGTGACATTCGGTTTGTGCCATAAACATCGAAATGGTTGGGAATGGAGCAAGTTGAGGCTTCCAAGTTTCAGTTGCTTCATGTGTATTTTACTTTTGGGCAACTTGTTTTTGGTGATTTCATAGGTTCTTTGAATTGTTAATGTGGTGTTCATTTTCACAACAACTGAATATTGTATTCAAAATAATGCATTTCAATGGAATCTGTTTCGCCAAAGAAAGATTAGGTTTTCCTGGAAATCTCGATTCATCCTCAAGCCTTCCATTATTCACACGCAGGCTCCAGAGCATACAATACAGAGAGGCCAAATTGGATAGTAATGAAAACATAACTAGTTTAGGAAAGGAATTCCAATAATTGAATTAGATGTGCTTCTTTTGTTTAACCACTGATTTTCGACTCACTGGCCGACTAATTTAGATAGAATTTTGCAGGTTCATTATGGGGTGACTCCCTACCCAGTTTTTTCTATTCAAAACGTTAGGATTTAAACACTGACCTTGTTTAGAGGATCTAGTGTCTCATTCCACTAGACCAACTGATTGTTAATAACTAAATGAAAAAAAATGAGAAACAAGAGATTCAAACTACTGACTTTGCTTAAGGAATATACCGTGTAATGAATAAGATGGGCTTTGATTTGCTTTTAGTTTCTCATTTTCTTTAGAGTAGGGGGAGTAGAGATTACTTTTCTCTTGTTGATATTGCTTATCTCATTTCTGGAAATCCATATATATTATTGCTACTTTGGCGGGGCCAAATCCAAATGGTAAATTCATCAAGGTTGGAAATTCGTTTGTTTGTACATGTAAAGTAGGAGTTGCGGGTGCAAAGGGGTATTAGGTCAGGCTTTGGTGTCCCAGAAAAGGACAGCACAAAAGCAATAACCAAGTTCAATCCATTCTGTTAGATCTGGTAAGCGGATAACACAAACCCCTTTCCTTTTTGTTTAGGGAAAAAACCCCATTAATAATGAAGACAAATATCAAAAGGTTAAACAAGGTTTGAACTTTGAAATGTTGTGTTTTCTATCTTCCAAGCATCAAGGCTTTACTGTTCAGCCTCTTACAGTTTCATGTCCTTCTCAGTATTGGATCTGTCATGTATTCTACAGTTGTGTATGTATTTATGTATGGCTCGGTGAATGTGCCCCTGCCATTGCCTTTATTAGTCAACTATGGGATTTTCTTTGGTTTTATTTGGGGAGTCGAGTTCAGCTTAATTTAAGGTTAAAAATTACAAGTTTTGAAACTTATTAAGCAATTTAAAATGTTATACTTTTTATAATATTTCTTCTTGATTTTTTTCAATAAGTTTCGAAACTTAATTTTTTTAGATTGGTTGTTTTTTTTGACAAGTTTCGAAACTTGTTTTTAAGTTTCGAAACATAAAAAAATCATAAAAAATCAACCTAAAATGTTATAAAAATAATCTTTTGAGTTGCTTGAACAAATTTTAAAACTTATCGATTTTAACATTAAATTAGGTTGTTGTATCACTTACAGTAAGATACTAAAAAACAAGGAGAAGAAAGTGGGCATGGAAAATGAATTAATGATGATGAAACTACTAACTTTCCGACTATAATTTTTTATATGAAATGGATTACCCCAATGAGTCTCTTTAAAAACATGGAAAATGAATTAACGATGATGAAACTACTAACATTAAATTAGGATGTTGTATCACTCACGGTAAGAGTACTCATTGAGATAATTACAAAAACATATGGGACAAGATGACCACGCCAGAACAAAACGTAAACAAAGCAGCCAACCTGGCTAACCAAACAAACTAACGAACATTCTGATCAACATTACATAAAGCAACCACTTCCGCTGGAGGGTACACGAAAGTAGTCTCCCCAAGAGCACTATCTCGAGACATCCGGGCCAAAGCATCCCCCACTCTATTCCCCTGCAGAACTCGGACAACCCACTCCCGAGCAAGGAGATCTTTAACGCGTAACATGAGCGCACTGTCTGCCAAGGCAAAACTTTCACCACGAAGAATTTGAACCACCGTCTTGTTATCAAGTTCCAATTCCACTCGTCGAAACCCAAGTCTCCAAGCATGCACCAAAGCATCATGAGCCGCCCACATTTCAGCAACAATCACCGAACATACTCCAATGTTCCTGGAGAACCCAAAAATCCATCCTTCTAAAGCATCCCGAACCACTCCTCCGATCAAAGCTTTATGCTCAATGCCCCCAACAATGTCATTCGTATTAACTTTCAACCTCCTCTCACATAGCTTTTTCCAACGAATCCGCGGTTGCCTCACCCTACCCCTGCCATCCGATACAGATTGAACATCTGTTAGAGCATCACCCATCTTCGATAATAGGCTACAATGTCCCCAGCAACCTCATTTCTATCGTTAAACACAAAGGAGCACTTGCGCTTCCATAATGACCAGCATCCAATCGCAAATATCACACTCCATTGAATCCTCACATTCCGTACCTGGCTTGCGCCACACAAATTAACCATCACCCATTGATCAAACGGTTGTGCAAAAAACTCAAGCCTACGATAAGGGTGAATAAAGTGTTCCCACATAGTCCTCGTACGACCACAAGAACACAATATATGGTTAAGGTCTTCCTCCCCCTGCATACAAATCGGACAAGTACCATCAATCGCGATATGACACCGCTTACGTTCAACATTGGTTAACACACGCCCATGCACCACAAGCCACATAAAAGTGCGTACATGCTACGAAACTGGCAAATGCCACACAAAACCCCAAATATTCGACTGAGAAGAATGACCAGGCTCAAACAATGCATTATAAGCCGATTTCGTCGTGAAAATCCTATCATCATTCCACCTCCACAATGGCACGTCTGACCCAAAAGTAGCATGTGGGGAACAACACACGCGAGACGCAGCACCATGTCATGATGTAACACGTTTTCTAGCCACGCCCAGTTCCACTCCCCAAATTGGGTAATCATCGCAGCTACTGGAATACGACCAGGAGGTTCAGGAAGAAGACAATGCACCGCAAGAGGCTTGGACCCCTCCAGCCACACATCCCACCAAAAATTTGTATGCCACCCGTCACAGATTTGCCAACTGATGCTATGCATAATATCCTCCCAGACACTTACCAAACCCTGCCACAACGTAATACACTGTCCATGAAACTATAAAATAATAATTTAAAAAAGCTTCTTACTTTATAACTTTCTGTTTGACATCCAAACTCAACCAGACATCAATTTGACATCCAATTGATCACATTTATAATTTAGGGACCAAATTGCAATTATAGAAAATTTTAGGATTAAAGCTCACTTTTAAGTTACCAATCTTTAATCAGTCAAGTTCCAATCTTTTATTTCAAATTTCAGCTCAATCTGATCATTTTATCACATACAATTGCATTGGCAAAATTTAGGGACTAGATTGTAAGGATAACAAAACTACTCCAAAAAGGCATTAACAGAAAATCAGCTATCCGTACCGATACAGGTAAGCCCGTATCGATACAGTTTAAAACACCCATTTTGGTACATCACCATGTCGTATCGATACGCCGAACTGAATTACCTAACTTTTAAAATGTTTTTGACCGCACTGATACAGCTTCTCAGGTGTTTTGATACGCGAGTTCGAGTTGAAAAAGTGAATTCTAGAGGCTAAAACTCATAACAAAACACCCATACCTGTATC
Organism: Hibiscus mutabilis; assembly: GCA_019671005.1. Lineage (NCBI taxonomy): Eukaryota > Viridiplantae > Streptophyta > Magnoliopsida > Malvales > Malvaceae > Hibiscus > Hibiscus mutabilis. Next base: position 48,656,403 of record CM033729.1, read on the forward strand.
AGTACACCTGACCAAATTTACCTAGGTGTATCGAAATGCACAAGGCCTGTATCGATCCCACAAGCCTGAAACTACTAAGCCATACCGATACGGTCCCCCGTGTATCGATACGCCTGGGCTTGTAATGTCACATTTGGTTGGTTTTTCATCCAAAAAGCATACTCAAACCACTCTAACATGCTTAAAACACAAAACCAACACACCAAACATATCTCATTCCAACTAGCATCACAATTCTAACAACACAACAAGGCTTCATGCATCAAAAAGGAAATCTATAGGCATGCTTCCTAATATGCATCCAACCAACTTATCAAAAGATAAACTAGCACTAAAATCAACCTTAAATGCCATATACAACCCAAGAGAAACTAAAGAAACATGCTCAAACAGAGAGTTCCACAAAACATCTCCCAAAACACAACTAGTACCCCGTTGCCCTTATTCATTATAGTCTAGTCTCTAACATACTTTGGAAACAAGTCTTGCCAAGATCCCCTGGCTTTTTGCTGCCTTCCGGGACTTTAATTCTATGTATTGATGGACAAAGAGAGCGTAAGAACACATGGCTTAGTGAGGAATGCTCAAAACAAACACCATCAATGCATTTAAACATTTTCTTTACATCATCCTTTAAAACATCATGCTCTTTTTAAAACATTCACTTTACATCCTTAAAACCATCATATTAAGCCATATGCTACATGTATCATTAATCAAAAGCAAATCACATTACTAACCCTCTACTTAAGCCTTCCCATGCATTACTACCAAATGCAAAGCTCAAGGAGAAACATGTATAAATCACATTATACAACATAAAACATTTCAATGATACATTAGCAATTATATTGGCTTACAAGTGATCCTTAAACAAGTCCAATAACAAAAGAGTTGATCGGATACACGGATTCAACAAGTGTTAACCCAACACTTCAAGCCATTTCAACTGGAATAGCGATACAATCACAATCGCGGTATAATAACAATCGAGTACACTTTCAACCCATGGGGACACCCACCCCAATCATCGGTTAGATGCTTAATCCACTAACGAGAGTTTTCGGTATTATTTAACCCCTCTACCGTTAGGGTACTTGGATGGAGTATTCGGTACGCTGTATAAACCCCTTAACATCCAAGGTAACTTATTTATAGTGCACTCAATCCTATGGCCGGCCAACTATATCCGATAAAAATTTTAAAACCACATCACTTGCCAATATAATTAACCATTTACCTCACTGTTTTAACAAGCATTCACCAAATCGTTTTTCCAAAGCAACATCACATGCTTTAAACTCAAGTATAAATCACATACTTATAAGGATCGCTTACCATGTGCATCCTTCAGCATTTCATGCTTAAAAACAGTGTATCAAATACTTTAAAACATGCTTAAACAATAGGTAACATGTAAATCAAAACAAGTACATAAAACCATTTCAAACTAGCACGATCGAGAAAGAAAACCACTTTATAGTTACTTCCCAGTCTAGGTAAGCGTTTCAAGCTCTACCTTAACTCCCAAAACTCTGTTCCCATAACATAAAAATGCTTTAAACCACGTTTTCACTCACCGATACGTGAAACCTCAATTCGCCGACGCAAAATCAAGTATCTGAAACCTCCAACGCTTCTCCAATCATTTTCGAATCAACCTCCCTTGTTTTTACCACAAAACAAAAGAGGATTAATGCATCATAATGCATTATAAACACAACAACTGCAATCCTTCTCAGATTTCCACAACACTTTCACAATTAACCCTCCACAATAACCAAAAAATGATGAACACACTTCGATTCACAACCCAGCCAACATCTATCAATCTAACATCACTTTCAACATCAAAACACATCTAAAAATAGATTCAAATCAACCTACCACCTCCAGCAACCTTATAATCAAAGAAATACCACAAAACCTTAAAACTAACAACTTGAAAAATAGAGATTCTTAAGTTTCGAGATTTCATTGATAAAAATCACTTATCAACATTATTAAACATCCAAAATTTAAATCAAATCATCCTTAATTACTGGAAATTAGATCCAATTTGGGAATTAACCCATTTCCCCAAATAACTCAATTAAACATTGGAAAAAGATCAAAATCATATTAGAAACACAAAAACAAGGATCAAATGCTTGAGAATTTCAATAAAGAACCATACAATAGAGGAGATCTCAGACCTTACCCCTATTGAGAAGTTTCTCCCTCAATTGATTTGTGAAAAGCTAAGAAAACATAAGATTTCAATGAGATTTTGCAAAACAAAGTTAAAGAATCGAGTTAGAATCAATAATCTGAGTGAAAAAAATCTCTCACCTCTGGTTTTTGATGAATTTCTAATTGTTTGGCAGAAAAGAAGTTGAGAGAAAAGGTTTAGGAAAAAGTTACGTAGATTTTCTTTAAAAGCTAATAACTAACTTAGATATTTTAATCACTCTTAAACCACCTTTAAAACACATGTTTAAAACGATTTAATTGAAGAGAGAAACCTCCAGTAAAAACTTGGTAATTTAGCTCCTTAAGGATTCTAATAATTTGACCCTTTTCATTTTAGTCACTTTAAAACAGTTTTCAAAAATCGCATTTTGGTCACTAACCAAAACGTCACATTTCCAAATTCCATTTTCCAAAATTTATTTCACCAAAAATCAATATATATTAAAAGATGATTTTTAACTATTTTTTTCACATTTTTATCTTAACGAAAAATACACGGTCTTGAAACTGACTCGAATCCTTACTCTAGTCCACCGGATCGTCTTATAAACCACCAAACCGCTAAGCCCTAAAATCGGGGCGTTACAACTCTCCCCCACTTAAGAAAGTTTGTCCTCGAATTTATCTAGAGGAAACAAGTGCGGAAATTGTTTCAACATACCCGACTTGCGTTCCCATGTGGCCTCCTCAACACCGCAGTGCCTCCACATCACCTTAACAAGCTCAACTATCATGCCACGTATCACCTTACTGCTGGTATCAAGAACCTCTACCGGTTTCTCATCGTAAGATAGGTCCGATCTCAACTCAATCTCCTCCACTGGTATGACATGCGATGAATTCGACATATACCTCCGCAACACCGAAACGTGGAACACATCATGAATTTTTCCCAAGTCCGGAGGTAACCTCAACCGATACGCAATAGAACCTACACACTCAATAACCTCGTAAGGTCCAATGAACCTCGGGCTAAGCTTCATTTTCTACCTAAACCGCAACACCTTTTTTCCAAGGCGACACTTTCAAAAACACTTTATCACCCACATCATACTCTATATCTTTACGCTTCAAATCTGCATAGGATTTTTGGCGATCTGCAGCTGCTTTTAAATGCTCACATATCAACTTTACCTTTTCAGTTGTACCTTTCAAAACATTGGGCATCGACACAAACTTTTCCCCTGCTTCTTCCCAACACATGGGCGTACGACATTTCCTGCCATACAACGCCTCATAAGGTGCCATATGTATGCTAGCATGATAACTATTATTGTAAGCAAACTCCACCAATGGTAACTGCTTCTCCCACGTACCCTGGTACTCAATAACACAACACCTCAACATATCCTCGAGAACCTGAATCACGCGCTCTGACTGGCCATCCGTTTGAGGATGATACGAGGTGGTGAAACTCAACCGGGTTCCCAAAGCACGATGCAAACTCACCCAAAACCTTGCGGTGAACCGTGGATCCCTATCTGAAACTATAGATTTGGGCACCCCATGCAGATGCACAATCTTAGAGATGTACAATTCAACCAACTTGTCCAAGGTATACGTAGTATGCACTGGCACAAAATGTACACACTTTGTAAACCGATCCACAATCATCCAAATAGAATCTTTTTTGGTCGGCGTCAAAGGTAGCCCAGACACGAAATCCATGGTGATTATTCTCTACTTCCATTTCGGTATCTTCAACAGTTGCAAAAGCCCGGAAGAAAACTGATGTTCAGCCTTTACCCGCTGACAAACCATACATCGAGCAACAAAATCAACCACATCCTTTTTTAGTCCAACCCAATAGTACTCTTCCTTAAACCTTCGATACATTTTAGTACTACCGGGATGCCTAGCGAAAGGACTAGCATATGCCTCATTCAAAATAGTATGCCTCAACTCTTCGTCCTCAAGCACCACTATTCGACCTTTGAAACACAGCACCCCATCATCACTGAAATGGAAATACGTAGGATTTCAATCCCTGATATCCTCCACATGATGTACCAAACTCCTATCATACGGTTGCTTCTCCTTAATCATCTGCGACAAGGACGGCTCCACCTACAAGTCGGCCAACAAACCCCCGTCACTTGTCACACTCAATCGAGCAAACTTGGCTCTAAACTCTACAGTCGTTTTCCTGCTCAAAGTATCCGCCATAACATTGGCTTTCCCCGGATGATACTTAATAGTCAGATCATAATCCTTAAGCAACTCCAACCATCTACGTTGTCTAAGATTCAGCTCCTTCTGTGACATCTGATATTTCAAACTCTTATGATCTGTATATACCACACATTTCTCACCATAAAGATAATGCCTCCAGATATTCAAGGCAAACACCACCACGACAAGCTCAAGATCGTGAGTAGGGTAGTTACATTCATGCACCTTCAACTGCCTAGATACATGCGCCACTGCATCAACACACAACCAAGCCCAACATACGATGAATCACTATAAACAACGAACTCCTTTCCCGATTCTGGTTGAACCAAAACTGGAGCTCGCGTCAAGGCTTCTTTCAACCTTTCAAAAGCTCGATGTCTATCATCCGTCCACTCAAACTGAACATTCTTTCGTAGTAACTTTGTTAACGAAGCTGCCAAACTGAAGAACCCTTCCACAAACCTTCGGTAATAACCCACCAAACCAAGGAAACTCCTAACCTCTGTCACAGATTTGGGCTCCTTCTAACTCATTACAGCTTCAACCTTATGCGGATCGACATGAATTCCCTCTACCGACACAACATGCCCCCAAAACACTTCTCTAAGCCAGAACTCACATTTGCTTAACTTGGCATAGAGCTGATTAGCCAATAGCATTTGAAGCACAATTCTCAAATGTCTATCATAATCCTCTTCGGTACGGGAGTACACAAGGATATCGCCGATAAACACAACATAAACTAGTCTAAAAACTCATGAAACACTCGGTTCGTCATGTCCATAAAAGCAGCTGGTGTATTGGTCAAACCAAATGGCATCACAAGAAACTCGTAATGCCCGTACCTCGTACGAATGGCTATTTTGGGCATATCCACCTCATTCACCTTTAACTGGTAGTACCCCGACCTTAAATCTATCTTGAAAAACACTGAGGCTCCCTTAAACTGATCAAACAGATCATCTATCAGTGGTAAGGGATACTTGTTCTTTATTGTGGACTTATTCAGCTGCGAGTAATCTATACACATTCGTAACGTACCATCTTTCTTCTTAACAAACAGCACCGATGCTTCTCACAGTGAAATACTAGGTCTAATGAACCCACGGTCAAGCAACTCCTGCAACTGCATTTTTAACTTCTTCAATTCCTTCATAGCCATGTGGTACAGAACAATGGATATTGGTACTGTACCCACAAAGACCTCGATGCCAAACTCTACCTCACGGTCAGGTGGCAACCCTGGTAATTCATCCGAAAAAACACCCAGAAACTCACATACAGTGCGAACATCCTGCACCCTCAACTCCTTTGATCCATGATTCATAACATACACCAAATAAGCATGACATCTTGAATCCAACATTCGACTTGCTTCCAAAGCTGAAACAACACTAGACAAAAACTTGGCATTCTCACCAACAACCACCACCTCATAATCATCCGACAACCTCAAGGATATTCGTTTGGTCTCAAAGTCCACCACAGTCCGATGTTCGGTTAACCAATCCATACTCAAAATCACATCAAAACCATGGAATGGTAACTCCATCAAGTCCACAACAAACACATGTCCTTAAACCATCTGCGGACACCTACGATACAACCTCCTAACCACGACTGTCTCCCCAAGTGGACTAGTCACTCTAACACCCACATTAAGAATTTCAATCGATATATCAAGCAGCTCAGCATGCTCACTTAAAATGTATGAATGAGTAGAACCAGAATCAACCAACGAATACAACAATAAAGACTGCAGGGTAAAAGTACCTACAATCACATCGGTGTCATTGCGACCCTCGCAATGCGCATACACCCTAGCTGGTCCACCTCTCTCAGGCTGGATAGCAACAGTATGAGCCACAGTCTTCTGCCCACTATCTCGACGTTGAAATGGTCCACGGCCACGACCCCGTTGCGGAGCAACAACAGGTACAGCAACCTGCCCACCTTGACCCAATAAAAGACAATCACGCCTCTAATGGTCGCCTGACCTACAACTCCAACAAGCATTAGCCACAACAGACGCATGTGCCTGACCCTCCCTGGCCAAACGCGGGCAATTACGCCTCAAATGATCTCAGGATCCACAAACCCAACAAGTGCTAAACGAGGCTATAACCTGGGCACGCTGCCCCTAGACTTTATTTCTTACAACACCTCCACCATGCCTCGGCTCCGGGTGAAACCTCTTGTCACGATGTCTCTTTGTCTGACCACCACTATAGCCGAATCAATAGCTCTCTTACTCGAGCTAGAACCTCGCAATCCAGAAGCCAAACCTAAATTCTACTCTACATCATTGGCTCGCAAAACCAAAACATCAAATTTGATGTAATCAGCAGCAAGCATGTATGTTTTAATATCCTGCACAAGCCCATAGCAGAATCGATCACATCGAGTACACACGTCAGAAAACATCTTTGGTTCATACCGACTTAACCTTATGAACTGCACCTCATACTCTGTAATAGACATAATGCCCTGCACAAGAGCCATAAACTTGCGCTTCCTATCATCCTGATATTGAACTCCCAAAAACTTCTTCCAAAAAGCTTCACAAAAGAACTCCCAGGTTACATCATCCGTCGCCATACCAGATATCGTGGTAGTCCATCATGCATAAGCATCACCATGTAGCAGAGAAACAATACAACCAAGCTTACGAGCATCGGTGTACCCCATCTGGCCAGTATCCTCTCAGTACTGGCCAACCAACCCTCGAAAACCTCAGGTGATAACCCTTGAAACTCAACTCCACTCAAACTACAAAGACGCTCAAGCGGCAAACCTTGCCCCTCAACCGATGGTGCTGGCACATGAACATCCGCAATTGCTGCCTGAAAAGCACCGGTCATGGCCTGTATCAACGGTGCCATATCACCCATCCCTGGCCCAGCTGACGCATGTGGTACTTGTTCAACTCCCTCCGATGGATTAGGTAAGGGTGGTGGCAACCCTCCAGGAGGTACAACTTCTCCTTCAGCATCTGCTCAGTGGCAGCAATAATTGTACCCGATCGTAACTCCCTTCTCGATTCTATCGTGCTAAAATATATCTAAGGCATGATAATCATTTTAAAACAAAAATAGTCAGGCCAACCTTAAGAAAGGATCCAAGACTTTTATTTCAAAAATCAAAACTTTTCAAAATATAATAATAAGGCAATGGGTACCCCAAAACTTCCCCAACATAGCATACAATATCCAACATTCATATATCAATTACCGTACATATCAACCAACGTACATACAACAACCACTGTACAAATCAAACATGGCAACATCACAACAACCTCTCAAACGATCCAAACCTGGCTCTGATACCACCAAATGTAACCCTCTTAACCCAGCCTAGACGCCCAATCGAACCAAGAAGGCTACATTAGGTTTGTCGTAGCAAACCGAAGAGATACAACAAAACCCAATCCATTTTTTTTCCTTTTTATCTTATCTAGATGCCAATTAATAACCCTACATGTTCATGCAGACATTAGGTGTAATCCAAACTCAATTGGGCATCAATTTGACATCCAATTGATCACATTTATAATTTAGGGACCAAATTGCAATTATAGAAAATTTCAGGATTAAAACTCACTTTTAAGTTACCATTCTTTAATTAGTTAAGTTTTAATCTTTCATTTCAAATTTCAGCTCAATCCAGTCATTCTATCACATACAATTGCATTGGCAAGATTCAGGAACTAGATTGTAAGGATAACAAAACTACTCCAAAAAAGTATTAACAGAAAAACAGTTGTCCGTACCGATACAGGTAAGCCCGTATCGATACGATTTAAAACACCTCGTTTCGGTATACCACTATGTCGTATGGATACATCTAACTGAATTACCTAACTTTTGAAATGTTATAGACCGTACCGATACGGCTTCTCAAATGTTTCAATACGCGGGTTCGAGTTGAAAAAGTGAATTCCAGAGGCTAAAACTCGTACCGAAACACCCATATTCGTATCGGTACACCTGGCCAAATTTGCCTAGGCGTATCGAAACGCATAAGGCATGTACCGATCCCACAAGCCTAAAACTGCCAAGTCGTACCGATACGGTCCCCCGCGTATCAATGCGCACGTGCCTGTAATGTCATATTTGGCTGGTTTTTCATCCCAAAAGCATACTCAAACCACTCTAACATGCTTAAAACATAAAACCAACATACCAGATATATCTCATGCCAACTAGCATCACAATTCTAACGACACAACAAGGCTTCATGCATCAAAAAGGAAATCTATAGGCATGCTTCCTAATATGCATCCAACCAACATATCAAAAGATAAACCAGCACCAAAATCAATCCTTAAAGCCTATATACAACCCAATAGCAACTAAAGAAACATGCTCAAACATGGAGTTCCACAAAACATCTCCCAAAACACAACTAGTACCCTATTGCCCTTATTCATTATAGTCTAGACTCTAACATACTTTGGAAACATATCTTGCCAAGATCCCCTTGCTTCTTGCTACTTTTCGGGACTTTAATTCTCTGCATTGATGGACAAAAAGAGCGTAAACACGCATTGCTTAGTGAGGAATGCTCAGAACAAAACACCATCAATGCATTTAAACCATTTTCTTTACATCATCCTTTAAAACATCATGCCCTTTTTAAAACATGCACTTTACATCCTTAAAACCAGCATATTAAGCCATATGCTACATGTATCATTAATCAACAGCAAATCACATTGCTAACCCTCTACTTAAGCCTTCCCATGCATTACTACCAAATGCAAAGCTCAAGGAGAAACATGTATAAATCACATTATACAACATAAAACATTTCAATGATACATTAACAATTATATTGGCTTACAAATGATCATTAAACAAGTCCAATAACAAAAGAGTTGATCGGATACACGGATTCAACAAGTGTTAACCCAACACTTCAAGTCATCTCAACCGGAATAGCGATACAATCACAATCGCGATACAATAACAATCGGGTACACTTTCAACCCATGGGGACACCTACCCCAATCATCGATTAGACGCTTAATCCACTAACGGGAGTTTTCGGCACTGTTTAACCCCTCTACCGTTAGGGTACTTGGATAGAGTATTCAATACGCCGTATAAACCCCTCAACATCCAAGATGACTTATTTACAGTGCACTCAATCCTATGGCCGGTCAACTATATCCGATAACAATTTTAAAACCACATCACTTTCCAATATAATTAATCATTTACCATTTACCTTATTGTTTTAAGAAACATTCACCAAACCGTTTTTCCAAAGCAACATCACATGCTTTAAACTCAAGTATAAATCACATACTTACAAGGATCACTTAACATGTGCATCCTTCAGCATTTCATGCTTAAAAAGTATATCAAATACTTTAAAAATGCTTAAACAGTAGGTAACATGTAAATCAAAACAAGTGCATAAAACCATTTCAAACTAGCACGACCGAGAGAGAAAATCACTTTATATTTACTTCCGAGTCTAGGTAAGCGTTTTAAGCTCTACCTTAACTCCCAAAACTCTGTTCCCATAACATCAAAATGCTTTAAACCACGTTTTCACTCACCGATACTCGAAACCTCAATTCGCCAACGCGAAATCAAGTATCTGAAACCTCTAACGCTTCTCCAATCACTTCCGGATCAACCTCCCTTGTTTTTACCACAAAATAACAGAGGATTAATGCATCATAATGCATTCTAAACACAACAACTACAATCTTTCTCAGATTTCCACAACATCTTCACAATTAACCCTCCACAACAACCAAAAACATGACCAACACACTTCTATTCACAACTCAGACAACATCTATCAATCTAACATCACTTTCAACATCAAAACACACCTAAAAATATATCCAAATCAACCTACCACCTCCAGCAACCTTATAATCAAAGAAACACCACAAAACCTCAAAACTAACAACCTGAAAAAATAGAGATTCTTAAGTTTCGGGATTTCATTGATAAAAATCACTTATCAACATTATTAAACATCTAAAATCTAAATCAAAGCATCCTTAATTACTGGAAATTAGATCCAATCCGGGAATTAACTCATCTTCTCCAAATAACCCAATTAAACATTGGAAAAACATCAAAATCAAATTAGAAACACAAAAACACGAATCAAATGCTTGGGAATTTCAATAAAGAACCATACAATAGAGGAGATCTCGGACCTTACCCATATTGTAAAGTTTCTCCCTCAATTGATTTGTGAAAAGCTAAGAAAACATAAGATTTCAATGAGATTTTGCAAAACAAAGTTAAAGAATTGAGTTAGAATCAATAATCTGAGTAAAAAGAATCTCTCACCTCTGGTTTTTGATGAAATTCTGATTGTTTGGCAGAAAAGAAGTTGAGAGAAAAGGTTTAGGAAAAAGTTACGTAGATTTTCTTTAAAGACTAATAACTAACTTAGATATTTTAATTCCTATTAAACCACATTTAAAACACATGTTTAAAATGATTTAATTGCAGGGAGAAACCTCCAGCAAAAACTTGGTAATTTAGCTCCTTAAGGATTCTAAGAATTTGACCCTTTTCATTTTAGTCACTTTAAAACAGTTTTCAAAAATTGCATTTTGGTCACTAACCAAAATGTCACATTTCCAAATTCCATTTTCCAAAATTTATTCCACCAAAAATCAATATATATTAAAAGATGATTTTTAATTATTTTCCCACATTTGTATCTTACCGAAAAATACACGATTCCGAAACCGACTCAAATCCTTGCTCCGGTCCACTGGACCGTCTAATAAACCACCAAATCGCTAAACCCTAAAATCGGGGCATTACACGACTCGACCCGGTTTAAGGAGTATATCACCCGATCCGAACCTGACCCAATTTTTAAGCTTCAAAACCCGACCCGACTCAGGTTCTTTTCCTTTTACGTTTACCCTTTCCCTAAGTTTATATCTTCTTTGAATGGTTTTGAAGATAAAAATTGAGTAGCAAATACAAATGTTATTTTTGGTTTTGACACTTGAAAGTTTGTGAAAGCAACAAATTCATGAGAAGGTGGCTGCAAAACAACACATCAATCAATCCCTCAATCTATGAAAATAAACATTTACAAATAAATCTCCTATATAACTAGTCGATCCCTCAATCTATGAATAAAAGTCTATTAACAGTATCAATCTTCTTGAAAGTGCCAGTTTCCAGCTTGATTCACACACAAAAAACAACAACAACAAAACAACACATCAAAATAAAGAAAACAAAATCAAATTGAAAAAAAAAAACGAAAGGAAAAAATCAAATTAAAACATAGACCGAATAACAGAGTTTGCAGTTAGCAATTGAGCAGCATCCAAAACCAAAAATCAAATTGAAACCATACCTGGAGTCTGGAGATGAGATGATCTGCATATTGAATTGGAAACCAAAAGAATGGAAGAATCAAGTGTGAGATCGAGTGATTTAGAGAAAGGAGAATTTACGGCTTCTTAGTCTCATGATGATAAGCAGAGGAATCGGGATAAAATCAAAAACTTTATTATTTAAGTACCCGGGTCGGGTCGGGTCGGGTAGGATGTTTTTCACCCTAAACCCGACACCGACCCGAAACCGTACAATGAAAACAGTAGCATGTCGGATCCAATTCGCCCCGCCCTCCCCCAAAAAACAAATAATTGAACTCAGTGAGTCAACTCAACCCTACTTCTCAATACTAAAATGTGTAATGGAAATCAAATCAACTTAATGTCCTGAAAAGTATTTCTATTAACCTGCTTTCAGAAAGTCCCGAGCGAGTATTAATATGAATGGCAAAGTCTGTCAATACATAGCAATGCAGTAACCATGCAATGGACCAAAAATATCCTCTGCACCAGCAATCAAAGAGATGCCGCCAATCTTGTGAGCACCAAAGGATTCATCGGTGTCCTGTCCCCGAGTATGTTGAGAGAAAAAAATAAAAGCAGACTTGGGGGGTAAGAAGAACCTGTTCCAGGAAAGATATGTTAAAAAGATATTTTCTTTTCTTTTTTTAAACTACTATCTGTAGCCAACGAGCATAAACGACATTCTTTCCTGCCATACATGGATTTGCACGTGCGCCACAAAGTGCTTGAGATGTCTCATTAAAAAGTCTAGTTAAGGTTGTGATTACCGGCTTCTGGTGGGCTGAAAAACAAAGAAGACAAAGCCATCACCAGAAGTATTCCATATCATCTACAAGTTGAAGATATCTACCGACAGATTTATTACTCCTATATTTCATAAATGCTATTCACATGAAGAGTAATGAGGTGAATGCACCATACAACTAGAACATCACCATAATCTAATAAACGTGAATGACATTAGCATTAGCATCCAAGAGACTAGCAATTACCAGGTACATTTGATGTATCAACAGTCTGCACAGTTGGTGCTGCAGCTGGTTGTACTGGTGCCGACTGTGTAGAGTTGGGTGGTTGCATTGGGCCCATCCCTGGTCTTTGATTAACAGACGTGTTAGTCACCAGCATAAGTCCCCTAGGTGCTGAGGTGGGAGGTACAACTTGGGGAATTTTTGGCCAGGAACTGATCCTATTTGTGATGGGACAGATGCAAGTGAACCAGCCCCAGGGGATAAAGGATACGTAGGGTTGGCACCACCCTGAAAATCATACTGTTGTACCCATTTTTAGTTCGGCCAGACCCAAACCCATTCATTAAAACCATACCCATTAACAGCCCAATACCCAAAAAACCCTAATCACAAAATTGCCACTAACCCTAAAATAACCAAAACCAAAAACCCTTAGACCTCCTCTAGTAAGCTGCCGCTGCCTCCCTCATTGCTCATCCAATCGCCGCGCACGGCGACCACTGCCCACCATCTGACTCCACCGCCCATCACCACCATTCTCAGTCTGTAAAGAAGGAAAACGTATACAGATCAGATCTGAAAGTGGATCTAAAAAAGCATGCAAGTTGTGTTTGTTTATGAATTTTTCGTGGTTATAAAACCCGAAAATATCAATTGTAAAGGGGAGGTTTTTTTGGTTCGAAATATAGAAAACAGGGGGGAGATGTAAAAAAAAGAAAGCTTTCGGTTGGAATAAAAATATTTTTCTTTTCTATCCACGTACGATCTGAAAACAACAAACAAATCTAAAAAAATAAAAGGTAAAAAAGAAAGAAATCGTACCTTTCACCTCAGATCTACGCAAATAGGGGCTCCTACGTTGAAATTCGAGGTCGAATTTGAAATCGGCCAGCAGCGGCGTGGCGGCAGACGGCAGTTGGACCAGGCAGATAGCTCTCTCTTCATTTTTTGTTTGAAACAAATAATGAATGACCTCTTTTAATTTTTAACTTATATACTAAAGGGAAATAAGGGGAAAATTGCATACCAAGCCCCTCCGTCCCTTATGATTTTTTGTTTTTGCTCTGCCCATGGTACAATTTCAATCTAGGTCCCTGTAAGTTTTGAAAAACTTACAAATTAGTCTCGATTTCAGTTTTAATCAATATTAAATGGGAAAATTACGCCATTAGTCCCTCTACCCCATTTTTATTGTTTCTGTGACCTCCCTATTTCATATTTCTTTCAATTCCATCGTTCTTTTTATTAGTTTCTTTTTCTTTTAATTTGGTCACCTTTATTATTATTATTATTATTATAATTAGTTTCCTTTTCTATTACGACAGATGGTGACTCTACTGGGGACATTTTTAAGAGAGTCATGCCAATGTTGATTTTGTGTTGTCTTGCAAGAAATTCAAAAATTCGATTTGATTTAATTTTAAATCCCTCGACATTCATGCATGAGCTTTCTACCCGTGCTCCTCACCTTGTTAAGTGGGAATGATTACTTTGCTTCGTGGGGTCTTCACCTCCGTATAGTGTTGTAATTCACTTTCGAAATTTGGTCCTTATATTTCGTGGGGTTTTCACCACCGTATGGTATAAGGGTCGTATTCCCTTGAATCGACGTCCTTACGACAGTTCAGGTACCATTTCCTTTAGATCCGAACCACATATAGTGAGCCGTAAGAGCCAACCTTTTAAGCCATACGAAACTCTGCCCGTTTAGCGGTCACCCTTGTTAGGCTTTGGTGCCTTTATTTATGTTATGTACAATTTTTTTTTACCTTTTTTATCGTTTAATTGTTTCAATCGATTATTTTATTTTGGACCGACCTCTATTCTTTTTAATCGCATCATATTAAATTCTTTCATTTTGCATTAATTGCATGATACCATCATTGCTTGCATTTCACTTGCATGAAGTACTGATTCATGACTGGTTCCCAATTTAAAAAAATCACCATCGGGAGAAAATCTAGTACCATAGATATCAATGCAACATTCAAAGTTGCGAACAAATCCTATGAGTTCGGAAGTTGAGCCGCGGGAACTATTTTTGAATCAGTACCTCTGCATCTAAGGCATACACCTTGCTTTTACATGCATACATTCACAGTTTTGAAACCGGTCCTAGGATGCCCTGTTCCAGCAATACCATATAAAGCGAAGTCTAGCATCATGTTGAACCTACGCAAGGAACCGGTCCAAAGGTATTTTTTGAGAATAACCTTCGTGTTCATACATGCATTATGCCTCTACAAGGCCCCACATCCGGGGGTATTTCCAGGCCCGACTAGGGGGCAACATATCACCTTCACCCTTTAAGAAAAGGCAAAAACATACTCCAAGCTTTAAATTTGCTTCATTTCTAGACGAGGTTCAATGAAAATAATGTTGGTGCATACACTAGAAAATATAGAAGAATATGATCAAAGCCAAGGAAGATTGGGGGCATCTCCACAAAATAAGACCGAGAGGTCAACATGAGGTTAGAGGCATCCCTTTGAGGGGCAAAAAAATCATTCACACATTCATTAAGATCATTTGCCATCAAGTTCATACATCATACATTTATACGAGTTATCATGCATTAGGGATAAAGTTAGGGGCATACATCATTCATTCATTTTTGGCTGGAACACATAAACAGGTCCAGAAAAGGAGACCGAAAAACCTCAATCACGGGGGCAACAACTTGATGATCAACCTCTAGCCCTATAAAAGGCTGAATATGCAGACAAGCTCAAACATCCAGCTCAATGGAAAAATTTTGAACAATTACTAATTAATGTTCCCCTTCATTTTCAGATTTTGTGCTACCGTGGATGGTACAACAGATTAAAGTTTTCTCTGGATCTTGACTCTTCGCCAGTGATGTAGCAGATCCTACTTTTTCCCGATCTCGTCTCTCCGTCAGTGGTGCTGTAAGATCAAATTTATTTCCAAATCCTGTCTCTCAGTTAGTGGTGTAGCATATCAAACTCGTTACAGATCTTGCCTCTCCGTCAGTGGCGTAGCAGATCAAACATTTCATGGACCATGCCCCCGTTAGTGGTGGTAGTCCAACTTAGTTCAGATCCTGTCTCTCCGTTCGTGGTGTAGCGGATCAAACCCTATCCAGGTTTCGCTTATTCGTCGGTGTCCCAGCTAGACCAACCTTTTTTTCTCGGATATTGTATCTTTCGTGTAGTTGTAGCTAAAAAAAGCAAAAAAAATAATTAAAAGAAAAAAATTAAAAATTAAAAAAAGGAAAAATAGATAATAAAAAGAAAAAAATAAAAAATCAAGAAAAATAAAAAAAATCATCAAAAATAAAATAAAAAATCAAAGTTTCATCCTCTGATCTTGCCCCTCCGTTGATGGAGTGGTTAGGTCCAAGTTATTATCATCCGATCTGGTTCCTCCATTGATGGTGTAGCTAGGTCCAAATTGCTCTCATCCGATCTTGTTCCTCCGTTGATGGCGTAACAAGGTCTAAATTACATATATCCAATCCCACTTCTTGCGTTGATAGAGAGGTTGAGACCAAGTTATCAGATCCTGTCCCTCCATTGATGGTGTGGTTGAGTTCAAATTATTGATCATTCTTACTCCGTCTTTGAGGGTGTAGTAAGGTCCAAGTTGTGGTTCATCCCTTATTCTTCGTTGATGGTGTAGTAAGGTTTAAGTTGCTATAATCCAGATTATGCTTCTCCGTTGATGGCGTGGTAGAATTAAGTTATCTGATCCCGTCTCTCCATTGATGGTGTGGCTAGGTTCAAGATTCGTTCTTACTCCGCCGTTGAGGGCGTAGTAAGGTCCAAGTTGCGGTTCATCCCTGCTTCTCTATTGATGGTGTAGTGAGTTTTGAGTTGCTATCATCTAGATTCTGCTCCTCCATTGATAATGTGGTAGAGTCTAAGTTATCCGATCCTGTCCCTCCATTGATGGTGTGGCTAGGTTCAAGATTCGTTCTTACTCCGCCTTTGGGGGCTTGTTGTTCATTCCTGCTTCTCCGTTAATGGTTTAGTGAGGTTTGAGGTGCTGTTATTCAATTTTGCTTCTCCGTTGATGGTGCGGTAGAATCCAAGTTACTAAAATCCAATTTTGTCCATCTGTTAATAGAATGCCTGAATAAATATGCCAAATTCTGATCATGCCTCTTCGTCAGTGTTATAGCTGGATCGAAACTTTCACCTTTAGACCGTGCTTCTTTGTCGGTGTTGTAGCTCGGTCGAATCTTGGTCTTGCCTCTTCGTTGGGTGTTGTAGTTGGACCAAAATTTATTAACTTCCGATCCTGCCTCTTCGTCGGTGTTGTAGCTGGATCAACCCTACTGACTTCAGACCCTGCCTTTTCGTCGGTGTTGTAGCTAGATCAAAACTTTCACCTTTAGACCGCGCCTCTTCGTCGGTGTTGTAGCTCGGTCGAATCCTGGTCTTGTCTCTTCGTCAGGTGTTGTAGCTGGACCAAATTTATTGACTTCCGATCCTGCCTCTTTGTCGGTGTTGTAGCTGGATCAACCCTACTAACTTCAGACCCTGCCTCTTTGTCGGTGCTGTAGTTGGGTCAAACCTTTACTGACTTCAGGTATTGCATCTTCGTTGGTGTTGTAGCTGGATCAACCCCATTAACTTCAAGACCTTACCACTTCGTCAGGTGTTGTAGCTTGGTCGAACCATACTATTCTTCAGTCCCGCATCTTCGTCAAGTGTTGTAGCTGGGGCAAATTTACTCTTTCATATCCTGTCTTTTCGTCAGAGTTGTAGTTGGATCAGACATCCCAACCTCTACATTTCGATCATGCCTCTTCGTCAGTGTTGCAGCTGGATCAAACTATTTTGACAAGTTCAACAGAAATGTTGGCACAACGTGCTTAAACATGGTAAAGTTTAAGACAATGGATAATTTAAATGTCCATCAAAAATCCATTTTCACGAATGGTCAAAGGAAAATAAATCCTTTGGAAAAATCCAATTTCATGATTAGTACGAACTGATTGTACCCAGGGGAATGGTACAACTAGCCCGGAGCAAACGGCTACCGGTAAAGGCAACTTAAAACTGTTGATCAATGTGCATTTGGGAAAATGTAAAAGAAACTCTGTATCAAAATTTACCAACTTTCGGTCCTACCTCCTCATCGGTGTTGTAGCTGGACCAAATCTTCATCTATCAATTCTGTGTCTTCGTCAGTGTTGTTGTTGGATCAAGTTTTGCAGACCTTGTCTCTTCGTTAGTGTTGCAGCTAGGTTAAATTTTCTCCAGGCATTGCGTCGTCGTCAGAGTCGTGCAAGTCGGGCTTATTTTGTATCCTCCAACAGACCGCCTTGGATTTTGTCTCCCCCAACGGACCCTTCATCTTGAAGATTTTGCTTACAAGAGCTTCAAAGAAGATCAAGAGGAGCCCAAGGAAGAAGCGGTGGCCAAAAAGAGCCCTAACCGACTGGACAAAAATGGTTACTCTTTTGTCTTTGCCATATTCATGTTTCACAGCAATGCGCAAAGAAGGGCAACTGTTGTACCCATTTTTAGTTCGGGCTAGACCCAAACCATTCATTAAAACCATACCCATTAACAGCCCAATACCCAAAAAAAAACCTAATCACAAAATTACCACTAACCCTAAAATAACCAAAACCAAAAAACCTTAGACCTCCTCTAGTAAGCTGTCGTTGCCTCCCTCATTGCTCATCCAATCGCCGCGCGCGTGGTCGCCACGCGCGACAGCCACCGCCCACCGTCTGACTCCACTGCCCATCACCGTTATTCTCAATCAGTAAAAAAGAAAAAAGTATACATATCAGATCTGAAAGTGGATCTAAAAAGCATGCAAGTGGTGTTTTATTTATGAATTTTTCGTGGTTATAAAAAAGAAAATATCAATTGTAAAGGGGAGTTTTTTTTTTGTTCAAAATATAGAGAAAGATGAGAGATGTAAAAAAAGAAAGCTTTCGGTTGGAATAAAATATTTTTATTTTCTATCCACGTTCTATGCGAAAACAACAAACAAATCTAAAAAAAATAAAAGGTAAAAAAGAAAGAAATCGTACCTTTCACCTTAGATCTATGCAAATAGGGGCTCCTACGTTGAAATCCGAGGTCGGATTTGAAATCGGGATGCTGAATAGAGCTAAAAAGGTTGCAGCTTTTCGCATTCCAGGCACCGGCGGCGGCGGCCAACGATGGTGTGGCGGCGAACGACAGCCGGACCAGACAGAGAGCTTTCTCTTCATTTTTTGTTTGAAACAAATAATGAATGATCTCTTTTAATTTTTAACTTATATACTAAAGGGAAATAAGGGAAAATTGCATACTAAGTCCCTTCGTCCCTTATGATTTTTTATTTTAGCTCTATCGCATGGTACAATTGCAATCTAGGTCCCTATAAGTTTTGAAAATCTTGCAAATTAGTCCCGATTTTAGTTTTAATCAATATTAAATGGGAAAATTAAGCCATTAGTCCATCCACCCAATTTTTATTGTTTCTGTGACCTCCCTATTTCATATTTCTTTCAATTCCATCCTTCTTTTGTTTTTTTAGTTTCTTTTTCTTTTAATTTGGTCACCTTTATTATTATTATTATTATTATTATTATTATTATTATTATTATTATTATTATTATTATTATTATTATATTTCCTTTTCCTATTACATATTTGTATATTATTAGTATTTTCATATTATAAGTATATATATATTTAGTATATGTATATAGTATAATATTGTATATATATATTACGTAGTTTATTATTATTCTATTTAAGTTTATTATTATTCTATTTAATATAAATATGTATAACATATTATTATTATATTTAACATATATAATATTTTACTTGTATTAGTATATATTATGTATAATATAGTATTTTTATTTAGTCTTCCTTTTTGTTAATTATTATTATTATTATTATTATTATATTTACATGTTGTACATATATGTATAGTTTATTTTCTTACTACGTATATTATACTTTTTATATATATGTACATTATATTATCATATATATATATATATATATGAATATATAGATTTTTCTAAACTCCGTTCATTTAAGGGAATATTTTCCACTTTATTTCGGATATCGGCTAAAAAATGACATCCTGACTCATTCAGGTGTCATATTCCTCGGTTTCGTAAATAAGAAAATATTCTCCTTCGACCATTCTTTTTTCTTTTGTTTGGGATTAAAATTTAAATTAAAAATCGAATTTTTGTTTTCTTGCAATGACAACACTAAATCAACGCGGTACCATTGGGCGTTGTGAGGTGCTAATTCTTCCCCACGCGTAACCGACTCCCAAACCCAAAATTTTGAATCTTTTGTTACCTTTTTATGGTGTCCGGCCTACCAAAGTGGCCGGTGGCGACTCCATCAATTTTTTCTTATTTCCCATTAGTTTTTCCACCATTTTTCATTTTTAAAATATTTACGGTATTTTGTTGGGAGCGTCATCCTGGTCTCCGGGTGACGTCTCCTTTGACTCCGTAAGAACACATCATTTTAAAACATTTTTTTACAAAATTTTTTCGTAGAGGGTAAAACCCCGGTTACGACAGATGGCGACATCGTTAGGGATATTTTTAAGAGAGTCAGGCCACTGTTGATTTTGTGTTGTCTTGCAAGAAATTTAAAAATTCATTTCGATTTAATTTTTAATCCCTCGACATTCATGCATGAGCTTTCTACTCGGGCTCCTCAACTTGTTAAGTGAGAGTGATTACTTCGCTTCGTGGGGTTTTCACCTCCGTATAGTGTTGTAATTCACTTCCGGAATTCGATTCTTATATTTCGTGGGGTTTTCACCCCCGTATGGTATAAAGGTCGTATTCCCCTGAATTGATGTCCTCACGACAGTTCAGGTACACTTCCTTTAGACTCGAACCGCATATAGTGATCTGTAAGAGCCAACCTTTTAAAGCCATGCGAAACTCTGCCCGTTTAGCGGTCACCCTTTTTAGGCTTTGGTGCCTTTATTTGTTTTATGTACAGTTTTTTTTATCTTTTTTACCGTTTAATTTATTTCATTCGATTATTTTAGCTCGAACTGGCCACATTTCTTTTTTGATCACATCATATTAAATCCAGTCATTTTGCATTAATTGCATGACACCATCATTTTAATTTTTGCATTTCACCGGCATGAAGTATTGATTCACGACTGGTTCTCAATTTAAAAAAGGGAAAATTCATCATCGGGAGAAGATCTAGTACCCTAGATATCGATGCAACATTCAAAGTTGCGAACAAATCCCGTAAGTTTGAAAGTTGAGCCGGGAACCATTTTTGAATTAGTACCTCCGCATCTAGGACGCACACATTGCATTTACATGCATACATTCACAATTTTGGGACCGGTCCCCGGGATGTCCCGTGCCAGCAATGCCCAATAAAGCGAAAGTTGATCGATCTAACACTTTATCGAACCTATGCAAAAGCCCAGTCTATGGGCATTTTTAAGAATGATCATCGCGTATACCATGCCTCTACAAGGCCCCACGTCCAGGGGCATTTCTAGACGAAGTTCAATAAAAATAATTTTGGGGCATGAACCCGGAAAGATAGAGGAAGATGATTAAAGCCAAGAAAGATTAGGGGCATCTCCACAAAACAAGACCGAGAACTTGATACCGACCAACATGAAGTCAGGGGCATCTATTCGAAGGGAAAAAAGTCATTCATACATTCATTGAGATCCTTTAACATCATTGTACATGCATAATAGATTCTCACGAGTTATCATGCATTTAGATTAAACACATACAGTTAGACATAAGTTACATACATCCATAATGCATTCATTTTTTGGCTGGAACATATAACCAGGTCCAGGAAGGAGATCGAAGAACCTCAATCACGTGGCAACAAATGATGATCAACTTCTAGCCCTGAAGAAGGCCGAATATGCAGAAAAGCTCAAACATCCAGCTCAATGGAAAAATTTTGAACAATTACTGTTCCCCTTCAGTTTCAGATCTTGCGCTACCGTTGATGGTGCGACAGATTAAAGTTTTCTCGGGAACTCGTCTCTTTGCCAGTGATGTAGCAGATCCTACTATTTCCCGATCTCGTCTCTCCGTCAGTGGTTTTGCAAGATCAGATTTTCCTCCAGATCTCATCTCTCCATCAGTGGTGTAGTGGATCCCATTATTTTCAGATCATGTCTCTTCGTCAGTGGTGTAGCGGATCAAAGTCCTTTACAGATCTTGTTTCTCTGTCGGTGGCGTAGAAGATCAAGCATTCTGTGGGTTATGCCTCCGTCAGTGGTGGTAAACCAACTTAGTTCAAATCCTATCTCTCCGTCAGTGGTGTAGCAAATCAAACCCTATCCAGGTCTTACTTCTTCGTCGGTGTCGTAGCTAGACCAAACTTTTTCCTCGGATATTGTATCTTTCGTGTAGTTGTAGATCAAAAAAATAAAAAAAATAAAAAGAAAGAAAGAAAAAAAATCAAAAAATCAAAAAAATACAAAAAAAGAAAAATTCAAAAAAAAATCAAAAAATTAGAAAAAATCAAGAAAAATCAAAAATAAAAAACAAAGTTTCATCATCCGATCCTACCCATCCGTTGATAGAGTAGTTAGCTCTAAGTTATCATCATCCGATTTGGTTCCCCTGTTGATGGTGTAGCCAGGTCCAACTTGTTCTCATCCGATCTTGTTCCTTCGTTGATGGCATAACAAGGTCCAAATTACAGATATCTAATATCACCTCTTGCGTTGATGGAGAGGTTGAGTCCAAGTTGCAGCTATTCGATCCGCCCCTTGCGTTGATGGAGTGGTGGGTCCAAGTTTCTTTCATTCGATCTTGTTTCTCTGTTGATGGCGTAACAAGGTCCAAATTACAGACGTCCAATCATGCCTCTTGCGTTGATGGAGAGGTTAGGTACAAGTTACAGATATCCAATTTCACTTCTTGCATTGATGGAGAGGTTGAGTCCAAGTTGCTGATATCTAATTCTTCTTCTCCTTTGATGGTACGGTAGAATCCAAGTCACAGTTATCCAATTCTGTCCTTCCGTTGATGGAATAGCTAGACGAGTATCCCAAATTTCGATTCTACCTCTTCGTCAGTGTTGCAGCTGGATCAAAACTTTCACCTTTAGACCGTGCTTTTTCGTCGATATTGTAGCTCGGTCAAATTCAGGTCCCGCTTCTTTGTCGGTGTTGTAGCTGGACCAAAATTTATTGACTTCCGATCATTTATCTTCGTTAGTGTTGTAGCTGGATCAACCCTACTGACTTCAGACCCTACCTCTTCGTTGGTGTTGCAGCTGGGTCAAACCCTTACTAACTTCAGGTCTTGCCTCTTCTTCGGTGCTTTAGCTGGACCAAACTTATTGACTTCTGATCTTGCCTCTTTGTTGGTGTTGTAGCTGGATCAACCCTACTGACTTCAGACCCTGCCTCTTCGTCGGTGCTGTAGCTGGGTCAAACCTTTACTAACTTCAGGTCTTGCCTCTTCGTCGGGTGTTGTAGCTGGACCAAAATTTATTGACTTCTGATCCCGCCTCTTCGTCGGTGTTGTAGTTGGGTCTACCTTTACTGACTTCCGGTCTTGCCTCTTCGTCGGTGTTGTAGCTGGACCAAATTTACTGACTTCTGTTCCTGCCTCTTCGTCAGGTATTGTAGCTTGGTTGAACCATACTATTCTCCGGTCCTGCCTCTTCTTCAAGTGTTGCAGCTGTGCCAAATTTACTCTTTCAGATCATATCTCTTCGTCAGAGTCGTAGCTAGATCAGACATCAGAACCTCCATCTTTTGATCATGCCTCTTCGTCAGTGTTGCAGCTGGATCAAACTATTTTGATAAGCCCCACAGAAATGTCGGCACAACGTGCTTAAACACGGTAAAGTTTAAGACAATGAATAATTCAAATGTCCATCAAAAATCCATTTTCACGAATGGTCGAAGGAAAATAAATCATTTGAAAAATCCAATGTCATGATTGATACAAACTGATTGTACCAAGGAATGGTACAACTAGCCCAGAGCAAACGGATACCGGTAAAGGCAACTCAAAACCGTTGATCCATGTGCATTTGGGAAAAATGCAAAAGAAGCTCCACTTCAAAAATTACCAACTTTCGGTCCTACCTCATCGTCGATGTTGTAGCTGGACCAAATCATCATCTATCGGTCTTGTGTCTTCATCAGTGTGGTTGCTGGATCAAATTTTGTAGACCGTGTCTCTTCGTCAGTGTTTCAGCTAGGTCAAAATTTTCTCCAGGTATTGCATCGCCGTTAGAGTCGTAGCAAGCCAAGATCATTTTGTCTCATCTAATAGATTACTCCGGATTTTGTCTCCCCCAATGAATCCTCCATTTTGAAGATTTTGCTTACAAGAGCGGACAAGAAGGTCAAGAAAAGTCCAAAAAAGCAGTGGCCGAAAAAAAGCCCTAATTGACCGGACAAAAATGGTTACTCTTTTGTCTTTGCCCTATTCCTGCTACACAACAATGTGCAAATAGGGGCAGCTGTAAATACCCATTTTTGACCGGGCCTTAAAGCCTATTACAAAGCCAGACCCAATACCCATTTAAATTAAAAAACCTAATTACAAAATGCCCTTAGTCATAAGAAACCTAAAAGATAAACCTAATCCCCTTAAACTCTGTAGCTGCCGCCTCCCCCACACCCACCACCCAAAACCTGCAAAAAATAGTCAAATTGTTAGTTTTTTTATTATTTATGTATGCATGTAAATGGGTATTTAAACTTGAGGCATGTACTATAAAGGAGGTTTTCGGTTAATAAAAAAGAGGATTTGGAGAATGCTTCTCTTTGTTCAAAACAACACAAAGTAATAAAAAAAACCAAAAATCACAACTGAAACCAAAAAATATTAAAAAACCTTTCGAGTTTTTTAGATCTACTCACTTAGGGGCTTTAATTCGAAAATCTAACCTCGAATTAGGCACCGGTGCGTCAAGGAGAGTCAGAAAGCCTATTCTTTTTCATCGTTCGACTATCGGAGGCAGCGGCACCGCCGGCGGAGAGCGGCGGTGCAGGAAAGCCGGCAGCCAGCTTGGCCGAGGGAAGGGGAGAACATATGGAGATAGTTTTTTTTTTTGAAATATGAAACAAATGGGTTTAATCCCTATTTTTTTAATTTTTTAACTTTTATACTAGGATATAATTAAGGGTAAATTACATACTAAACCCTCCGCCCCTATGCATTTTTCGTTTTTGGCCTGCCGCATGGTATATTTGCAACCTAGGTCCTTGGGTTTTTAATACGTTTTCAATTTGGTCACCAAGACTCAATTTTGATCCGGTTTTAAAGGGTAAATTACCTTACCAGTCTCTCCTTCCCAAAATTATTTTCAAACAGGATCTGCCACATGGTTTAATTTCCCCCTTAGTCCCTGTAACTTTCCAATTTTTTGCGATTTCGTCCCATTTTTATTATTATTTTTATTTTTTACGGATTTTCTTGTTTAAATTATTATTATTAGTATATTTACATGTTATTATGATTAAATATGTACATATATGTATTTTATTTTCCTTATTACTTATAGTATATTACGTGTATATATATATATGTTTTATTATGTATGTTGTATTTATATACATATATATTATTATTATCTTATGATATATTATTATATATATATTATGATATATATTTAATATGTTTATTATTATTTTTATCAATGTGTAATATTAGTATATTTATCATAATATGTATATTATTTTATACTTGGTATATTATAATATATATGTACATTATTATCCTTTTTATTTATTATAATTTTTATTTATTATATAATATATGTGTATTATATTTTATATGTATATTATTTTGACTATATAATATGTATTGTAATATTATATATGTAAAGTTTTATTATCTTTTTTATAATGTGTATTTGTGTATATGTATATTATAATAAATATTATACACATTATTATTATATTTATATTTCGTTTAGAATATTTTGATAAAGAAAAATTCGGCCAATTTATGGGAATATTTTCTACTTTATTTCGGAATCCAGCAAAGAAGTGACATCCCGACTCATTCAGGCGTCATCTTTCTCGGTTTTTCGTAAATAAAGAAATGTTCTCCTTAAATCGTCTTTTTTTGGGATTAAATTTTAAATAAAAATTGAATTCCTATTTTCTTGCAAAGACGACACTAAATCAACGTGGTACCAATTTTGGGCGTTGTGGGGTGCTAATCTTTCCCCACGCGTAACCGACTCGCGAACCCAAAATTTTGAATCTTTGGTTACCTTTTATGGTGTCCGGCCTACAAAAGTGACCGGTGGTGACTGCATCCTTTTTTCATATTTCCCACCATTTTCCTATTTTTAATTCTTACAATATTCTGCTAGGAGCGTCATCCGAGTATCCGGGTGATGTTTTCTTTGGTATCGTAAAAACAACTATTTTTTAATATGTTCGTAGAGGGAGGAAACCCCCTATTACGACACATACAAAAGTAATTCAGTATACCAGTCTTAGACGAATAACTTTGGCATCAAACATGAAAATAATGTGGCTATACAGACAGGATATAATTGAGAACCCAAGGAAGTTGGCTGTTGGTACTGATCAGCATTTCCTAGAACAGGAGGATTTGAAGGAACAAAGGGTCTAACAGCAGGCTGAGTAGTGCCAGGTGAAGGAGCAAAATTTGCCTGGAATGAAAGAAGAAAGTATTTAGTTAAGAATTAAGATGATAAATAGATGCAAAGAACATTATGCATGTAAGAAACTGGAAAAGCCAGAAGAACTAGAAAGCCAAAATAGAGTGCTCATTTGGGACGGGAACGAGCCTTCCACCCAATATCTAATCTTCTAAATTTTGTATATACAGCATTACAGCTTCGCAGGGTTTTTTTTTTTTTGTTCAAACCAAGGTATTTTAAAAATCAACTGCAATCGAACAAATGAAGCTGGTATGGTGTTTCAGTTGTCCAGTTTTATTCTCTCTAAGGGGATCTCAAGAGAAAAATAGTCGTGACCAATTTTTAGACAGCAGCAATTGAAGGCTGTTTGTAAATTGAAAAACAGTAGAGTCAATGAAGATCAATCGAAGACTAAAAGAACACCTGAAGGCCAAGACCTCCAAACACACACCAATTCCATGTTGTCAATTAAATGCAATATTTCCCTCCAAAAAACCCTTAAAGCATTCTCCTTTTCCTTTCCCATGGATACATCCAATTGAATGGTACAATTCATAGAGAGCAACTGAAAATACCCATCAAACCAAATTGTTTCTAGGCATTGAAATATCATGACAGATAAGAAGTAAAATCAGAGTATTTTCACAACTTAGTCATTGCTTAGAATCTACCACCATTTAGAATGCTATGCATAAAAAGAGACCCATAATAGCATACCTGGGAAACACGAGGAGCTGGAGTAGGAACAAAAACATTGGCAGGCAGTGGTTGAGGTTGATACGAGGCGGGAGGTGCATACCCTCCATATGAAGCAAAAGAATGCGGATAATTTCCATCAAAAGAACTATCAGGAACACTTTGATGAACCGACTCCTAAGCAATAAGGACAAGTAAAAGAAATAAAAGTCACTCACAATATTGCAACAGATTTCCAAGCAGCATCCAAACAAAGAGACACCATATAACAGAGAAGTGCAAGCAATAGCACCGTGGGATATTAATGTTGTGAAGGCTCAAAGGCTGGTCCACTTGCAGGATGAGAGTTACCGAAAACTGCAGAATTAGTTTCTTTCTCTGCAAGAATAAAAGTAGATATCCTCAATAGGCACATTTCAAGGCTACAAAACTTATAGTAAGCCAATTTCATGTTACACACATGTCCCAAAAAGACCTGTAAGATATATAGAAAGAAATTCAGAGACCACAAGAAATTGCTAACAGTTTTTTTTTTTAAATCTAAAGCATCACAGTTTAAGCAATCCAAATTGGAAGAGCACTATTGCAGTTACCATGGCCATCTTACGTACCAGGTTCTGTAGAAAGTGCAATAAGGTCTTTTAAGATCACAAGTTCAGGTGAAAGCTCATCAGACCCCAAGAGTTTCAAATAATCCATCGCTGTCGTCAGAAGCCCTTGACTAGCCAAAATTTCAGCATATTTCTCAACAAGCTTGCATAGAGATGGACTAAATTGCGTTTGGAAAATACGGGTAAACTACAACAAAGGTCACTCAATTATGAGTAGGATTATATTTGGGTCAATTATTAAATGTTACATTTGGATCACCCAATTATTAAAGGTTACGTTTGGGTCACCCTTAATATTTAAAAAATTGCATCAATTTAGTCATTTTTTCTTCCAAATCACTTGCGTACCCTCGTTAACATTAGAGTACTTCATTTGAAATCATTAATTAATCTAATACGCAAATTGATATATATATTTTAAAACGAAAGGTAATCCAAATGTAACCTTTAATAATTGAGTGACTCATCCTTTGCAGATCCCTGCGGGTTTCGACTAATCCTCATCCCGAAACAAAATAAACAAATCTTCATACATTTAAACAAATACCCAACATTAAATCTTTAAAATTACAAATTACAAACATAAATGATAAATTTAGTTTTTCCAACAATAAACAAACCATTTCAAAATCTATAATAATAACTTAACAAGTAACAATTTCTTTTCTTTTGTAGCCAAATCAATCTAATACTCCTATATGGTATTTGATGATGCTCTTGTAGACTTGTTATGATCCTTATTGTCGTTAACCTATAATATGAAAAGTAAACATCATAGACTTGTTTTTTCTTCGATTGACTCCAACACCATATTGTAGTAAGGAAAAAAACATATTCAGGTCAATTAGATTCACTTAGGACATCTTTTAGACTATTAAAAAATCTAGTAAAATGTTAGAGCAACCTAAACAAAAAAATTGAATCAAGGACATAAGAGATGTGATAGTTATTTCAAAATGACATGAGCAAGATAAGGCAAAAAAGCTCTAAAAATATTGGAAGGAAAAAATCCAAAAATTTATTTAAGAGCATATCATGGTATTGAGATCAACCTTGAGGTAATGTAGTTGTCATTGACAAGAAAACAATCATTCTACTAATAAAAAACAAAGAGAAAAGAAATACATGATTTACCTAAAAAGGGAAAACAAGAGAAGGAAAAAAATTGAGATTGTATATGTTAGGTTTTAGATAAAGTTAAAATGATAATAATATAGTTATGATTTTTTGAGTATATGTGTTTTTTTATTACGACATATATTCGAGGTATATAAGAAATGAGTATATATTTTTTATGTAAAACATCGGGATCTTTGCAGGTATTTTTCGGGGATCTTCACGTTGATTTATATGGGTACGGTTCGGTTATCCCCATGTTTAGAATATAGTAATCCCTACCTCTATTCCCATTTGAACTTCGGTGATGAAACTTTTCCATCTTCGGCCCCGTAAACGAAGATTTCGGTTATTTCCCATCTTTATTAGTTCAGTTTCCCACCGTTTTCGATTATTCTCTACCCGATTACCACCCTTATTCACATCTCACTCCGAAAGGAATTGGCTTTGTAAAATCATCCTCATAGGATTACACAAGGATATGAGTGTTTTTTTTTTCTCAACAATCATAATTTTATTAATAAAAGGTTCAAAAGAACCATCACCTAAGTTGTGTGATGCTTGTCAAATAGTGATGCACTTTAGAGCAAGTATACCGTCGAATCAAGTAATAAAGTGATGAGTAGAGTATCGAACCCACGAGGATTGGATCAATATTTACGAACTTGTCGAACTTAAGAATGTGTTTGCAAGTAATGGTGGTTGTTGATGTGATTAAAACTAAATCAATTAAACTATAGATAGATATGATTAAAACGAACAGCTGCGGCAAATAACATATAATTATGGAAGCTGAGATTATTGCTAAGGATATATGCTTGACTACCTATTACAATGCTATAGCGACTGGAAATACATGTCTGCGTAAACCATTAAGATCTTTATCTACTCGGCAGGATTTTCTAATGAACTTCTGACTCTTTCGATGCCTAAAAGTTAATAATATTGAAGCTAAGGTAATACATGCCTTCTTGAACCCTAACAACTCTATTATTTGTTTAAGAACTCCCTTTTAGTCGTTGAAACCCTAAACTTATGTCTAAGACGGATTAAGACTAAGTTAATAGCTTAGCCCCACTGTTCACGTTTGTAAAATCTAACTCTCTCGATATTAAGTCACAGATCAATGGTTAGAAGGCCTCCTTCGATAGCTCTTACAATAACTACGCATGAAGAACAATGAACAAAATAGATAAAGGAAAAACAACTATAGCATAGTAATCAAAACATAAAATCCTGAGAAGTAATAAAACTAAAGTATTTAGCTCATGTTTGAGCCTAAAACATCCATAACAAAAAGCATTAAGTACGACAGTTTATCAAGCAAGGAAAAGAAAAGAGTCGAGTGTCCTCAACAAACTCCCTCTGTGCCGTTCAACTATTGTTATAGGTTTTTTACTTCGTCAGCCTTTCTCGATGGCGTCTGTAGTGAGGAGATTTCTCTAGCTTCCACCTTGGTGGTTCTCCGCAAGCTTCAGACTAGGACCGTTGTCTATAATCGGGCTCCTCTTGAAGTAGTGTCCAAGTCTCCCTTATATAAGAAATGAAATTAGGGTTTAAGAAACCTAAAGTGAGCATGGCTTCGTTAAAGAAACTCATTGATTTCCTGCTATATTTAATGTTCCGTATCTGGGAGAAAGTCCACATGGACAAAAGTAGATTCATCTCCAACTCTTTATGCCTCATTAGCTCCAGCCATGCAATCTGCGTCTCTTTCTCTCTAGCACCTCTCCAGCATTTATCAGCATCCTGCACATGCACCACAAAACACCACATTTCCCATAAAAAGCACCAATATATATGACATTAAAGCACATGCGGTGTAACTCTCTATCTACATGCAATTATATACAATCTAACCTAAATGCAACTATATGAGCTCGAAAACATGCAAAAGACAAGTAAAAAGGGCATAAAAATAAACCATTTACACACTCGTCATTGTGTGTTAAAAACCTCACTAATCCTATATGAGGAAAAGAGTATAGCACAACCAGGGAAACCCTTGACGATACAAAGTAAACACCTATAAAACGACGTTACAGAAACAACCCAAAAAAGGCTACACCAATAAAAAAACACCTGACTCCAAAACATTGAACAGACACAAACCCTATGCACCCTTTTAATCTAAAACACCTATAAGGTCCCAAAAAATTCCTCGGATAAAATAATACGCACTCAATTCAACAAAACTAAAATAACCTTCAAAGAATGTAGCAGCTTGCACCTACCCCTATATCAAGTTAGCCTACTCCAAGAAAAGAGCCACACCATACCTGAGTTGCAATGAATCTTTCACGAGCCTAAGGATGCTGCGGACCTGCTCACAAAAACAAGAAATCTCACGGTCTCAACTTCGAGACAACCAAAGCCAAAACCACCAAACTCCAAAGCTAATGAATATCTCATCAAAGCCGATACTGAAAAAGATCACTCCATTCCGATAACAATGATTGTTTCTAGGAAGGATAAAAATGGGAGCTCAGTTAACTTCAAGAATATCTAGAAGTAATATTCTTGTAAGTAGTACAATGCAAAGATATTGATTTGTTTATCCAATGGTCTTATTCAAAAAATCGAATATTCAATTTATTTTTTTATTTTTGTATGATTTGGATTGGACATCCAGATAATCGGATTAGATACAAAACATAATAATTAAGTTTTTAATTGGCTTAATGCACTTTTTGTTCCCTAACGTTTACTTGTTTTCTCAACTTGTCCCCTAACGTATTTTTTGGGCTCTTTTACCCCCTAAAGTTTATGACGTTACTCATATTGCATCAAAGAATTAACACCGTTAAAAAAAATCATCCTGACCAATCAGAACGCGCCACATTACCTAATTATTTTTTTGTTTGATATATTAAATTAATTTTATTTTACCAAAACTACCCTCATCCTCTTCCCCAAACCCCATCCCCAAGAAATATTCCATCTGAATTTGTAGCATCTACCGACATGCTATATATCCCACACGAAAGCTCTTCCCAAAATCTAATGCCATTAGTCCCATTTTCACCTTCATAACCTGCAATAGGAAGTGAAATAACATTCATGGATGAATCATCTACAATAGATGAAATGTTAATCATCGTAGAAGCACAGTTAGAATTGCTCACTAGGATGAACAGTGAATCAAATATATACCTGAATCTTGTAGGCTCGAAGAAGTCGGAGACACAGATGACTACATAGTTGGCCAGTGAACAAGAAGGCTTCGCCTACAAAATGCGTCTCGACCGAAGCACAGGGTTTTAGAACTCTCCAGGAAATGAAAAATGAATAAAACTTCAGCAACAGATCGCCTGAAGAAAATATCATTTCTCTACCAAGCTAAATAGTGACTTCCACTGGGGGTTACCTGCCAGTAAATGATAGCCCATGGTCCTTTTATAACCGAAAGAAGATCAGGAACAGAACCTTTCCCTTGTCCATTAAAATCACATGTTGTCTTATGTTCCTGGGAACTGCTGGAGCAACAACTTCCCAGATATTTCATAAGAATTTCAGTGTCATTGTCGTCACTCCCAACCTCAATTCCTCCAAAAATTTCACCTTTAACCATACAACAAGAAAAGGATGACTAAGCATAAACCGAACTATTCTGACAGAAAAAGAAACAAAACCCAACAACCAAACCAACATAAAAGAACAAACTTTACCATTATAAACAAGAATGTTCGCAGAAGAATCCACCAATGAAAGAAGAACAAACTTTACCATTTAGATTATGACGATGGTTACTTGATCTAATCTGATCTGGGAAAAGATGGGGTTTGGGGAAGAGGATGAGTGTAGTTTTGATAAAATAAAATTAATTTAATGAATATTTTAATATAATAAAAATAATAAAAAAGTGACATAATGCATTCTATTGGGCATGATGATTTTTTCAACGATGTTAGTTTTTTGGGGCAATATGAACAACAGCGTAAATTTTAGGGGGCAAAAAAACCCAAAAAATATGTTAGGGTAAATTAAAAAAATAAGTAAACGTTAGAGGGCAAAAAGTGCATTAAGTCTTTCTAATTATACGAAAATCCAAAAAAAATAATAGACTTTTGTTATATTGGGGTTAATTTTATCTTGGCCCTTCATCCTTTGAATGTAGCCTAATTTCACATAATTACTTACTATTTAACCATTTCAAGTTATATTTTATTCAATTTGACCTCTCAACTTTTTTATCTTTATTTTTATCATTTATTTATTGCATTGTATATTTATTATTATTATTAAATACTATTATTTTCTTGATAGTTAGTGTACTTTATCATTGTTATATAATATATTTTCATCTATTTTACTATTAGTAATTTAAAAAATAAATAGGATAAAATACAACGTTCACCACTCAATTATTCTCTCACTCTTATTTTGGTACTCAACTTTCAAACTTTTTAATTTACTAACTGAACTTTTGGATTGCTTCTGATTTGGTCACTCTAGAATATTTTATTATTATTTTAGATTTTTAATATTATTAAATATAAACATAATTTAAAATAAATAATAAAAATCATATTTTTTATTATTAAATATTAAAAATATTAAAAAAATCAACACCATCGTCGACCACCGTTGGTTTCAGATTCAACAACCATTTGATCCCAAATTGCATCGGTGGACTCATTTTGGTACGCTGAGTCCGAATTTGGTGTTTGTTTCACTGAAAAATGTCCCGAAACCCGCAAATCTCGTTTAAAACTTTTCAGTTTCCTCACTTTTGATCTCTTTTTTGTGGGCTTTGGAGCACTTTCTGGCAAAATGGAGGTCGGATTCGGACTCAGGGATCGAGACAAAGCGGTCGATGAAATCTGAGACTGAACAACCACTATCTACTGCGATCATCAGCGGCATCCAACGACGATGAATGGTGGCCGACGAACAGTTGGATTTAATTTTATATTATTTTTATATTCAATAATAATAAAAAATGCCAAAAAATTGAAAAAATAATAAAATAATTAAGAGTGACCAAAACACGAGCAATCCGAAAGTTTAGTTAGTAAATTAAAAAATTTAAAAGTTTTATGACTAAAATAAGAGAGAAGATAATTGAGTGATGACCTGTATATTTTACTCAAATAAATATTTAATCCGAAAATTCGATATCGAAAAATGCACGACCCTACTTGTAAGTCAAGAAGGGTAAACCAATTCCAGCTAGTCAACAATCAAGAAAAGCCAGCATTATAACACAACATAGAAACAACCAAACAGTGTGCCAAAATTCTTGATGGGGTATTGTTGTCGTTGACATTGTGATTACATGTTTCATATGAGACGTGACCACTCAAATGTGGAGCAGTTAGCTAAATTTGGGCAGTACCACAGCTGTTATTATCAAATTCAGGGTCGTGTACGTCCACGCCCAATGGATATGGAATGAATAATAGAGGGGGTTGGGTGGTCACGAATTCTAATTTTGAAAAAAAAAAAAAAAATTTGTCGGTACATCAACATAATAAGTTTTTTTTGAATATTCTAATATAATTATATGATATAATATGTTTTTTTACTCTTTAACTTTTAAAAAAATACGCCGTATATATTATAATATTTAAACTCGGATCACTTTAGAAAAACAACGACACCTAACATAATAAAATATTTTAATTTAAAAACTATATAAATTCAGGCTCTTCTCCGAAGTCATACACCAAGATCCGAAAAAAAATATCCAAAACCCAACTCCTTAAAGGAATATTGCTCGGAGTCCAACGCCGACGGCTGCCGATTAGAGATGAATGCAAGAGGAAAGGTGGTGTGCATGACCGAAGCGTCTGGTTACGTAGCTTCATGGGTCGTTAAGCTCTTACTACAACGTGGCTACACTGTTAGAGCCACTGCACGTGACCCAAGTTTGTAGTCTCCCTCCCCTCTTCTTGAAAAAGATGAAGAAAAAAAAAACAAATTCCCTGTCTGGTTTCAGTTCCATTTCAGCTTGACATCAAAATATTTAATGTCTGAACTCTGAACATGCAATGCAACAGGTGATGGGAAGAAGACAGAACACTTGCTTTCGCTCGATTGAACCAAGGATGCTTCGACTCTATTGTGAATGGATGCGTAGGTGTTTTTCATACAGCCTCCCCTGTCATCTTTTCAGCTACGGATCCACAGGTTCATCCTTCCATTTTTGTAATGATATTTGTATTGCTCTTGATTGATCCTACCAATAAAATTTGTTTGTCTCTTTTCTGTGTTCTTTTATATGTTTTACTAATAATTTTGTACCATGTGTGTTAAAGATTTATTTTTCATGTTTTATTGATATAAAATCATAATTGGGACATATAAATGGCACAAGAAAGTACATACGTATTCTATTATGAGCCCACAAGATGCGAGTACTTAGATGAAGGAAGCAAAAACGAAATCCACTAGTTAGCTTAGTGGCTAAGGATGCTCATATTACCTCATTTAGTATGAGTTTAAATCTCGACATAAAAATGTAATACCTCTTTATTTAGTAAAAAACAAAAACTCTCAAAACATGCACCGAAAAGGCAAAAAGAAAAAAAAGAGGGCTAAATCTCACTTAAATATACAATTTATGTAGAAAAAAAATAAAATTAGCACTTTTCAATAATTATTATGGTTTAATTTTAATACACAGGCTGCTGTGTAAAATTTATTTGACACATGCCTGCATATTTATAATATAAACCCAAATATTAAATTACTAAACATAAACCCTAAAAATTAAATCACAAATTCTAAACTCTAAATCCTAAATTCTAAATATTAACATTAAATTTTAAACACTATAACCCAAATTTTTAAACTCTAAACCCTAAATTAGACCCCTAAAACTAAAAGGCTTGTGTATTATAATTTATTTAGTGAATCTAAACCATGAATATAACTCAAATCACAAGACAAATTCGTTTAATTATGGACGATATATTCATGTAGTGTAATTCGTAAGCCCTAAATGATGTCCGCTTTGTGATGTCCGTTTATCCTACTGTCATTGAATTTTATACAAACGGTTTCAACTTTTCCCATTCTCAGGCACAACTGATTGATCCGGCAATCAAGGGTACACTTAATGTTCTAAATCATGTGCCAAAGTTCCTTCCATCAAGAGAGTTGTCAGGATTCAAATCGCGGACCGCTAATGCGATTGCGGCCGCGAAATAGCGGACGCGCGCCACCTTCCAAAATCACTTTTAGAGAATTTCGCGGTGGGCAACGAACTCACGCCGATAGCGTTCTGTCGCGGACACTATATTTCACGACAGCGTCTGTAGCGACAATATCGGCCCGATTTTGCCGAGTTATGGAAAATCGCAGAGTTGCGAGGAGGAAGAAGAAGAACGTTTAAAATTCTAGAAAAATGGGTAAATTACATAGGGTGACATTGAACTTTTTAAAGTTCTTATTTTGGCCTTAATACTTTAACTCGCATTTAAATTGATACCTTAAACTTTCAAAACTTCTTGATTAAGCTTTTAAATTTCTATTTTATCTCAATTATGTCCTTAAAGGTTTATTATTTTGTTAAATCTAGTCCTTAAACATTATATTAATTTTATTTTCCTTTTATTTAATAATAAAATTAGAGACTTAGAGTATATATTGAATATAAGTATTGAAAAAGAAAATCAAATAAATGAGAATAAAGACTTATATTTAATGTGGTATAATTGTTTATAAATATTTAATTTTTTATATTATGTTTATTGTTTATTATTAGTTTTTATAATATGTTTATTTAATTTTTATTATTTATTAATATTATTAATTATTTTTTATATTAATATTTTTTATTTTTTGTTTAGGTTTATTCACATGTTTAGTCCTTTTATTAGTGCACATTGTTTATTTAGAATATTCATATGATTTTATTATCCAAATTAAACTAAAAAAAATCACAATACAATCTAGAATTTTTTAAACAAAATCACTTTCAAATTCATATTTCATATTAATAAAAGTTTATAAGTGTTAAAAATACTCTAAAAATCATTGAAATTGACTTTTTATATTTATAATTATAATTAGTGTATTTTACAATAAATTGTGCAAAATTTTAAAAAAATTACGACCGCCACACCCGTAGTGACCGCAATAGCCTCCGTTATATCCGAAAACGCGATAATCGGACGCAACCGAAAACGTGACCGCGACCGAGATTTAAATATCTGGTCTTAACTGCTTCCATCGTCTCGGTTCTATACAATGAAAAACCTTTGACTCCCGATACATGGTCGACGATACTTGGTTTTCAGATCCACACTTTTGTGAGAAAAACAAGGCATGT
This sequence comes from Hibiscus mutabilis, assembly GCA_019671005.1. Classification (NCBI taxonomy): domain Eukaryota; kingdom Viridiplantae; phylum Streptophyta; class Magnoliopsida; order Malvales; family Malvaceae; genus Hibiscus; species Hibiscus mutabilis. The sequence goes on from CM033729.1 coordinate 48,693,452, forward strand.
TCATTTTCTGCTTAACTTGTCAGGAAAGTATATATAATGTTAAAAGTGTTCACTTCTCAATCTTTGGTTTTTTTCCAGCATTGTATATGGCCTCAAAAACTTTAGCAGAGGACGCAGCCTGGAAGTTTGCAAAACAAAATGGGATGGGCTTGGTTGTACTTAATCCGGGATTTGTGCTCGGTCCTCTTTTGCAGCCTGCCCTGAATAGCACTTCAGAGGTGGTTCTGGGCTTCACAAAAGGTACAGTTTTTAACCTGTATCCTGGAGTGCTTCTTCTGTGCCATTTTTTATGTCTAAACGTTTAAAATCTATTGGATACAGGAGAAACCCCTTTTCCTGGTGCAACTTATTGGTTTGTCAATGTTCGAGACGTTGCATACGCACATGTTCAAGCATTTGAGATTCCTTCAGCTACCGGCAGATATTGCCTAGTCGAATGAGCTGTAACGTTTTCAGACATTCTGAAGACCTTGAATGAACTTTACCCTACTCTGGGACTTCAAGTGAAGTAAGAAATTGTGTTGTCTTGCCATTTAGTATCACTCGTCCCTCGGTTGCCAAATGCTGATGAAAAAGTATGTTTTTTTTTTTTGTTTGTTTGTTTAATTCATGACAGATGTGGAGATGATGACAACCTCTTGAGCCTATTTACAAGGTATCCCAGGAGAAGGCAAAAAGTTTGGGTGTTAGCTTCATTCCTTGGGGTGTTGGTCTGAGGGAAATTATTGAAAGCTTGAAGGAGAAAGGCTTCTTAAGTATCTGAATTGTTTCGAGTATGTACTTCAGGTCATCTGCCGGTACCGGTTGTGTAATTCGCGACCTGGGGACTGAATTCGAGCATTTGGGTCTTAAGTTCTGTTTTTCCTTATCAGCTTAAAATAAAACTTGGATCATTCTGATATGTCAAACAGTACCTTTGATTATTCTATATTCTGAAGGAATTGAACTCGTTTTTCAAGTGCCCAACAGTTCGATTATGACAACTATGCTACAAATAGTTTACATGTATGTATGTATGTATACCTGCATTTCCAGTAGCAGCGGCAGTTTTAGTAGCAACAATAACTATTGACTATGGAGCGATGAAATCCTCATCTCTATCGGAATGCCGATGTCGTTGGACGACCAAGAGGGAACCATTCATATTCATTTCTGAAGATGCCAAGAGATCCCCAACCGACCCGAGTTCCGGACACTCCTCCCAATCGCTCAAACTAGTTGTCAAGGGGCAATTCCTTCTCCCTCCTTTCCCTACTATCACCAATGAGTACATCTCGTCCAATATCTGTCTTAGAGCCGCTACCGTCTCCGCTCCATCGCTTACATGCTTCTCGACCAAACTGGCTTTACCCTGAGCGACATACCTGTTATAAAAGGCGTCTACAAAGGCGTTGTCTATCTCATTCTCTGCCCCATCGGTCGATATTGCCATGATCACCTCCTCATCCTTGTGGGAAGCATTGTTGATCCACAAATTGTGCATACTCGAATTGGCTTGTATGAAGCGGAACACCGTCAAATTAACTTGACTGTGCATTAACATTCTTTTGCTGCATGCTAAAGCCTCACGATCGTCAGGGCCACCGAAGAAGAAGGTTGCGATGTTCTGAACAGAGGGAGAGCCGTGTGGTTGTTGGAATCCGGTGTGTCCACGGTCTAGAAAGATACCGATCGAACACGGAGCATCCCGGATAACCTTGTGGTTTATAGTCCTTATTTCCTCCATGCTGTTCTCCATTTTCCCATCAATTCTTTGGTGCTTATGAAACGGAAGGAATATAATAGACACACGTAAGTCCTTAGCACCTTCACATACATCTTGGTCTATTATTTGAAGGGATGATACAATCTTAGACTGGTGGACCAAGATTTTGGTTTCTGAAATGAAGGAATCGAGAGCGTCGCTGATCTCGATGACATCGTTTCCACCGTAATCTTCTTCGTCGCTGTATTGATCGCCATCTTCCAGTTGATGGTACATCAGTTTGCTTTTCCTCTTCTTAGGAAGCTCCACCAGATGCATCAGGTAAGGCTTGGTAGGTGCATTTTGGCAGCCACTCAATGCCGAGAAGAGGCTAACATGACCCGAAACATGCCGCGGGATGTATACACAAGCCAGCATCCGGAGCTCGCTCTCCTGATTAAGTATTTCCAATGTGGTAGGGTGATGAGAAAAACACTCGTCTCTGTTCAACAAAACCGCGACCATCGGTGCTGTGATCAATGTGTTGAGAATTACGACACTCACGAACAGATCATGAATATCTTCTTCCCACAGTTTCTGCAGCAATCAACAACAGAAAATCAGCAAACAAATGCATATGTACACTTATGAACAACATTTGTATAAATGATTATAATGTGAAGTAGAGAATTGGGAACGTTACACCGGGTACGGGAGGAGTATTGATGATTATAAGGTCGTAATTGCCTTTCATGTTGAGTAACAAAGAGAGGATTAGAGACTCGTTCCTCGGGATCTTGAGGTAATAACAAGCGGCGAGGGTGCCGACGATTCTTGTGCCGGCGCTGACGAGGATGATGATGACGGTGAGAACAATAGTCAGTTTGTTAAAGATGTTGCTTATATCGAACTGGAATCCAGCGTAGCCGAAGTAGACGGGAAGAATGAAGGTGTTCACGGCATAGGTGAGTTTATGCAGCAATGTCCTGTATGTTTTGCATTCCCTAGGGAACATGAGGCCTACCAGGAAACAACATGTTATAGATGTGTAGCCGTAGTTTTCCAAAAACACAGACACGCTCGTGAGAAGGAACATGATAATGAAAATTTCACTGTTGGTGACAAATCTGTTATTGCGGTTCCTTTTGTTGAAAAACAACGACAAATACTTGTTGAGAAAGATGACAGCCACCGTGACGAATGTGACGAGGACTGCACCACTGAATCTTTCGGAGGCTGTGAATGACGTTATCATAGAGACGATCACAACGCAAGACATTTCGTTGAGGAGGGAAGCATATATCGCCAGCCGGCCTAAATCGGCGGTGTCGGACTTGGTTTCGGCAATCATCCGAAGGACAACAGGAGAGGCTGAATTCGCCAAGACCGTGAAGATAAGAAGGTAGAACGTGAGGCGGTGCTGAGACACATTGAACACCTTGGTAAGCAACCACATGAGAGGTCCGGCAAAGATGCAGGCCAAGACCGAACCCCCTCCGGCAACGAGACTCACGACACGAATGTTGCGCTTCAAATAAGGAATGTCAGTTTCCAATCCGATGAAGAACATGAACAGCATTCGACACAAGAAAGAGAAGAACATGTAGTATTCAGCCGAAGAAGCCTGGATGAAGAAATCCTTCACTTTGCTTATACGGGACAACAATGTCGGACCGACGACAACACCGGCCTGCTTAATCAAACACAAGAACTGAATCATTTACACAACCATATACATGTTTTAAACACACAAAAATGTAGAGAAATGAAGATGAATGGCTCACAAGAAGTTGTGCAAAAGGACCTGGTTGTCCCAAGGGTTTCAACAGGATGTGAAAGATATGAGAGGTGACGAGAATGCAGGAGACCTGGAAGCTGCTTGTGACCCAGGGGTTGAACGAGTCCCCTGACCGACACATTAAATTCTCTGTTCCCTCCATCTTGTTTTGATGTTTTGTTCACAACTGTTGTACCAAGTTGAAAACAGAGATTTCCAGGAACAGGAAGGAAAGAAAGAAGGAAAGCTCAGGCTCCTTACCTTCCCTTTCCACACCCCAACCCTTTTTCTGTCTCCTTTGCTTTCTGATGGACGACCTTTGTTCCGGAAGATTTGGTCATATAAAACCGGAGGGCTGTTTACATTTCCTTTTATATATACACGAGAGTTCGTACCAGCTTTGCATAACAATATAATATAAACAAGATACCAACTCATCCCTTTTATAAATAAATTGACAATAATCATATGTCCTTTTCGAGACCCCTATAATAATGTCCCCACACTAAAAATTAGATTTAAAATTTAAGGTTTAAAGTTAGAGTTTAGGTAATTAGGTGTAGGGTATATTCTTTAGGATACCAACATAATCCCAGTTGTGACTCCTCAATAAATACATGGACTATTGAATAAAGGTTATTAATAGAAGGCTAGTGAATAAAAAGTTTTAAGGATATAGTTGATTGTATACTAGTAAATCAAATAGAAGTTAACAAAGTGATTAAAGGTGAAAGATTTGATAGAGATGTTCATGATATTAGTATTCATAATGTCTGCTAGAATGACACAGGATGACGGATCTTGGTATAACAAGTTGAGTAGGTCAATTAAAAAAATTCGAAAGTTTTAGGAGTCTTAAATTAATTTTTTTTTTAATTTTGGGACTTAATAAAAAAATCAAAAAATTAAAAGAGGACTTAATTAAAAATATTTAAAGAAATAAAAATTTAATGAGAATTTTTAAATTTTTAAAGGAACCAAATTAAAATTTTTAAAAACTTAAAGAACCAAATGTAAATTGTCCAAACTTTTAAGGGGCTAGCCCCTTATGCCCTTACCTCCATCCGCCCCAGAATTTACATGAGATTTCGATTAAAGCATGTTCCTTATTTTATTATTATAGTATACAAAACATTATGTGTGTATAATGTTACTAATTCTATGAATATTGTATGTTTATTTTATATCAATAATATCATATTAAATTTTTTCCGATATATTTATGTGACATTTTATATTCAATTAAGTTGTATGAATTGTAATTTTTTAACATTTAACGTATAATATTTATACTATCAACATTTTTGTTTGGTATGAATGATGGAAAATTTATAATCAAATGGTTAAGATTCAAAGTAAGAATCTTCACCATTTGATTAACAAATTTTTCATTTTTTTATTAATGCGCATGATTTCATTAAAGAGAGTCATACAAGAGAAATATTTTTATGTACCTTATAACAAATCCTTAAATCTAGTCGAAAGAAACCAAATAGTATAACCACCACCCCTTCCTACATGTTCCATCCTAACCAAGGTCTCTAGAAAGGTAGAATTTCTCTAGGCGGGTTAGAAAAGTCCAAAGCTCCAGTCGAACCATCCCTTTTAAACTTTGCCAACCTATCCGCAACTCGGTTGGCTTCACAAGCCCTGCTATATGCTGAAGTAAAGTACCTTGACAACCTTGATCCCTCTTCCGAAATAGTCGAACCGCTGAGATGTTATTCAGTTCCACTCGAACTTGTCCGAGACCCAAGCGCCAAGCACTAGTCAATCCTTCGCACACTCCCCATAGTTTTGCCTCTAAATTCCAATTGACTTAGCAAAGCCAATAATCTACCCTCCCTCACTATCACGAATCACCCCTCCACAAGACGCCAAACCACTATTCAAACAACGCGAACCATCCGTGTTCAATGTAACCCATCCTTTATACCAAACAAAGCAAGCATACTCAATCTTACATCCTCTGTATATTATACAAACGACAGTTTCAATAAAATTATACTCTGTATTAGATTTACTACATTAAGAGAGATTCGTGAGCTGAATGCTGCTTTGATCCTGGGATAATTTAATCCCCTCAATGACTAAACGTCGGCTACCACAATTGCTTCTCCTAAGCGAGCTTATTGAACTTTGTAAAATTGGACAAGTATGTTATGACCCCAAGAGCAGTCCATGCCAAATCAACACACACACCATACGTTGCCAAGTCAGCAATAGGTGGAGAGGAAGAGTACACGTGAGAAAAGGGATCCCAAGATTGCAAGGCAGCTAAGCTCGAATCATAATGTATACACATTAAAGAACACAAATTTTATACACTACCTACCTTTAAGCCAAGGACCAGTTGATTTAAAAACTACAGAAACTTGACTCATAAAGTATGCACATTATACAACACTAAATTTCTGTTCTACCTTGAAGTTAAACCAACAATAACAGTTCCAAGTGAAAGCCAACAAGCAAATCACATGCCAAGATTTCGTCTCGTGGCTTCCATTTTCAACAAAAGATCTTTAATATCTGCTTCCATTCTTGTCTTCATACTGTACTATTCCCTGTAAGCTCTTTCTAGAGCTTGGAATTCTTCAATCTTTAGTTTCTGCATTTCTTCAGCCTCGGCCAAGCGTAGTTTAGCGACTCTGCTCCTGCACTCTTCTTCAATCTTTTCATCCTTTGCTATTGCAATTCGTTTCAGGCCTTCTGCTTCTCTTCTTGCATCATCGGCCCGTGTTTGGTACATTTTGGCTTCCTCCTGTTTGATTCTTACGAAGCTCTCCAATTCAGGTAAAAATAGTTGCTTTTGAGCACTCCTCTGCAACTCTGACTCTAAAGAGCATTTGTCAGGCCGGTCAGTTAGGTTGACACGGAAACTAGGAAGCAGGCTGGATGAACTTTCAAATTGAGGAGCTTTATCAGAATAAACTGATTTGAGACGTGAAGCATCCTGACTTGGCCCAGCTATCCCATTGATTCCTTTGCCTTGTTCATTTCCAGACGAAACAGTTGCATTGCCCAGCTTAAAAGAATGACTGTCTGGAACCAGAACAAAAGATACTAGTTTTTGGTTAAATGACATTCTGTATCAATAGCTCAAATTCCAGTGCAGTAATCAGAACGATAACGAAATGATTTAAATCAGGTTTCTAGATAGATGTTGCTAACAAATGCCCTAAGGTGCTAGTTCGTTAAGCAATTTTCTAGCATTGCTATAACAAAATATTTAATAAATAATAATCACACATCAAATGTACCCTCAATACAATCAAAATAATGTTATTGAACTAGTTTGGGGCACCCAAAAGAGCAAAAACCTTAACCCCTCAAATAAAGATTTCATTTGTGTCCACCAGCATCAGTGCTGAGGAACTGCAGAATAGTCATCAGGAAAGATTGTTCCCCAACTGTGCATATCATACACAAGCACAGTTCACATAAACAAGTTCTCACAAGGATGACAGCTTTCCATCAACCACTAACATCTTGGGGAGTTCAAATCAATCCATATGATCCAAGAAAAGAGTACAAAAGTTCTGGAGAGAAAATTTTTATTTACAAAGCATACGTTAGTTGGGGAGAAAGAGTGAACACAAGACTAATTTGAAAATTAATACATAAACATTTTATAAATTCCTTAGAAAAAAAATAGAATCTTACCAGACAGGAGGCTCATTATTTGAGCATAAACCTCAGGAAGGTCAGACTTATTCACCAATCTAACAAGCATTTGGTCAGCAACTTCATGCAACCGTCTCCCTCTGACGTCTTTGCTGCCACGAAAGATCCTCTTGACATATTCAAGTTCCAAGGAAAAGGTTTCAAGCGTCCAATCCTTTGCAAAATTCTGAAAAACCTCCTTTACAAAGGCAAACATCTCGGAAGGATGATCACAAGCGACACAATGGAACTGCATCTCAGATGCACCATGTCCATTCCTAATATAAGATTCCCTTAAACCACAATCCACATGGCACCAATGAAGACACACATCACATCCAACCCAACAACAAGTATTGGATGCCATGTCAAATTTTGAACATACAAGACACATACAAGCACTGCAAAAACCATTCTTCTTTGAGCAAACCTTGCAATCACATTCATCCACAGGCAGAGAACTACGGCAAGTAAGATTACTGCATCTTATGTTCAGAAAGACCTCAGCCAAATCAGAAGAAGAAACACTATTGTCCACCTGAAGATACTCAGGTACACCAGTTTTCAGGGCAGCCAAAATATCCAACCGCCCTCGATGACATTTTAGCAGCATTTCCAGTGTTAAATCAGACCAGCTCAGTAAGGCCTCCTGAAATGCACGTAGCTCTCCATGCTTGCCTGCATTTAACATAATCTCACGGATGCTCTCCTTTAGACAGGCAATTGATTGCCCTGACATTTCATGACACTTCCTAGCCATAACATGGATAGGCTCAAAAACCATCCTGGTTAATATAGTCTCAACAAAATCAGCTCCACCTATGAGAAGTTGTTCTTGCTTTTTTTGGCTACTGCTCCTATATAAGCTACCACCATGCTTCTCTCTTGTGGCTTGCTTCTTGTCATAGCTGTAAAATGAACCATTTTGGTGAGACCTAACACTCTGTGAAGGGTTACTGACATCATTCTGTTTATGAAAACTCAACTGTCTCTCAGGTCCATTGGGTGCCTTTGAGCTTCCTTCAAAACTGTGAATATTTTTGGCTTGAACAGCCTGACAGTTTGTAATGCCCTGTAATGCTGAAGATTGACTGAAAGACCCATTAGCATTCCTCAAAATCCTCTGAAACATAGGAACATCTTTCTGCCTGGACTCATTCTGAGACTGCCATGATCCTTGAGAAACTTGATCAACTACCTGAACTATGGGGCGACTGTGAACAGATTGTTCATTGTTATCCATGGCATTTTGAGTCAAAGAACAACTTGGATTATGGTAAAATGACAGGGAACCTGAAAAGGACATGGATGCAGTAAACCCATCAGAGTTGGTACGGAATGTGTTCGATAAGGACTGCACACTCCTCCCTTGGCTAGGAGATCCAGGAACAACATCTGTATGTTGAGCGCCAATAGGCAGCAACACATTTGGTAAACTAAGAGAAAGATCAAGTGATTCCAACGCCAGCTTATCTTCTTTCTGCTTATCAGCACCTGATTTTTCTTCCTTTTCCACTCTCCTAACAGGAGAACAAGAAAACAACTCAAAACCCTTCGTACTAGGCCCTTGCTGGTCAAGATCTTCATCTTTAGACTCCCTTTCGGTCCAAACCCCATTCTTTGCAGAATCAGTTACATTAGCAGATTCAACAGCAACCCCTTTCCCTTTATCCTTGACATTCCAACTCAAACCTATCTCTACGACATCGATATTTATTTTATGTTCACCATTTCCCTCGGCAACTCCCTTAATAAAATTTTCTACCTCACATTCCTCAACCTGCCTCTCAAGATCAATTCCTTTATCCCCATTACACCTCTCTTCCAGACAGGATGACATCTGCACAACTGCATGATTGCTACTATCTTCCTCACATTTACCATCGAGCGTCATACCTTCCTGCATTTCAACATCATCTCCATCCACATCATCCATATTATCCTCGTTACCACTAGTACCATCATTTAAACTAATTCCACAATATAGCAACTCATCATCTGCCTTCCCCTCACCTTTTTCTTCATGCCCCCTCTCCTTATGAACATCCTCCGCAACCTCCACATTTGAATTTATCTCACCTCCAACATTCTCTGTTTCTTTATGACAACACTCTTTCCCATCACTTCTAACCCCAGATTCAGTAGCCAATTCATGCTGAGACTCAGCCTGAGGTTTAGTTGCCAATTCATGTTGAGGCTCAACCTGAGTTTCAGTTGCTAATTCATGCTGAGGTTCAGCCTGAGGTTTAGTTGCCAATTCCTGTTGAGGCTCAACCTGAGTTTCAGTTGCTAATTCATGCTGAGGTTCATCAATTAATCCATGTTGAGGCTCAGGCTGAGGTTCAGCAATTAATCCATGTTGAGGCTCAGCTGGAGGTTCAGTGGCTAATTCACGTTGAGGCTCAGCCTGATGTTCAGTCGCTAATTCACGTTGAGGCTCAGCCTGATTTTCGGTGGCTAATTCACGTTGAGGCTCAGCCTGATGTTCGGTGGCTAATTCACGTTGAAGCTCAGGATCTAATTCATGTTGACGCTTAGCCTGAGGTTCAGGATCAAACTCACCTTCCTCCATCTCACTACTAGTCTCAATCTCCACCAGTGTTTCCTTAGTCTTCTTCACCTCTCCACCACCGCCATCAACACTCTTAGACTGCTCACTGCCAGAATTCCTTGACCTTGTTGGCGACCTGGACTTTGACTTAGAGCTTCTCCTCCTCCTCATTTCTTCCCTCTCCCTTGCCTCGCCAACCACTCTCCCTGCTACCAAAGAATCCCTGGACCAACTTGGCGACTTAACATCCCTAACCTCCCTCAGCTGCACCTTACTACTACTCCCTCTGTTCTCGTTAAACCCAAAACTCTGCCACGAGCTACCATTTTCACGTCGGTTTCGATCTCTCTCTGATCGGAACCCCTTTGGAAAATCTCTGCGAGGCCCACGAAAGCTCTCTGATCTGCGGAAGCTACCACCACTACTACCACTCTCTCTGTAACGATTGAACTCTAATTTTCGCCTATCAAAGCTCTCAAAGTCATGCTCTACTATCTTCATAGGAACTGAAGTTGTGGACATTACATCGTAATTTTTTTTTAAAATATTACATTTTTAAATTATGATTACGGTTTAGACGACTCTAAAATTATTACGATGCGATTATTACGTTGCATTGCAGTCCGAATTCAATAAATACAATCATTTCACCAGCTTTCATTAAGAAAAGAAAATCATCAAAAGAAGGGGGAAAACTAAGATTGGACAAGTATATATCACTGTACATATTCTGGCATAGACTGGACAAGCATAGAATCTAAGTTTGCAAGGCAGCTAACCATTTTAAAACTACACATAAACTTGAATCATAATGTATATACACATTAAAGAACACAAATTTTCTACGCTACCTACCTTTTAAGTTAATCAACAGTAACAGTTCCAAGTGAAAGCCAGGAATCGGTCTATTTACAAGCTACAGAAACTCAGAATCATAAAGTATACACATTATAGAACACTAATTTTCTGTTCTACCTTTAAGTTAACCAACAATAGCAGTTCCAAGTGAAAACCAATTCGCAAATCACATACCGAGATTTCCTCTTGTGGCTTCCATTTTCATCAAAAGATCTTTAACATCCGCTTCCATTCTTGTCTTCATACTGTAGTATTCCCTGTAAGCTCTTTCTAGAGCTTGGAATTCTTCAAACTTTTGTTTGTGTTGCTTCCTCCTCAGCCAAGCGTAGTTTCACGACTCTACTCCTATACTATTCTTCAATCTTTTCATCCTTTGCTATTGCAATTAGTTTCAGGCATTCTGCTTCTCTTCTTGCATCATCGGCACGTGTTTGGTACATTTTGGCTTCCTCCTGTTTGATTCTTACAAAGCTCTCCCGTTCAGGTAAAAATAGTTGTTTTTGAGCACTCCTCTGCAACTCTGGCTCTAAAGAGCATTTGTCAGGCCGGTCAGTTAGGTCAACACGGAAACTAGGAAGCAGGCTAGATGAACTTTTCAATTGAACACCTTTATCAGAATAAACAGATTTGAGACGTGTAGCATCCTGACTTGGCCCAGTATCCCATTGACTCCCTGGCCTTGTTCTATTCCAGACAAAACAGTTGCATTGTCAGGTTTGAAAGAATGGCTATCTGCAACCAGAACAAAAGATATGAGTTTTGGGTTAAATGGCACTGTCTCATAGTAGTTCAATTCCAGTGCAGCAAACAGAACGATAACTAAATAATTTATGTCCTGCATCTAGATAGATGTTGCTAACAAATGCCCTAAGGTGCTAGTTCATTCTAGTAATTTTTCGGCATCAGTGCTGGGGAACTGCAGAATGGTCATCAGGAAAGAGATTGTTCCCAACTGTGCATATCATAGTACGCAAGCACAGTTAGCAACAACAAGTTCTCACAAGGATGACAGCTATCCATCAACCCCTAACCTCTTGGGAAGTTCAAATCAGTCCATAGCATCCATGAAAAGAGCATAATAATTATTTAGGGAGAAAGAGTGAACACTTCGACTAATTTGAAAATTAATGCACACACATTTTATAAATCCCTCATAAAGCCAGTCAGGAAGCTCATCATTCGACTAAAAACCTCAGGAAGGTCCGACTTAATCTTCAATCTAACAAGCATTTGATCAGCAAGTTCATGCAGCCGTTTCCCTTTCATGTCTTTGCTGCCACAAAAGATCCTCTTGACATATTCAAGTTCCTTGGAGAAGGTTTCAAGCGTCCAATCATTTGCAAAATTCTGAAAAACCTCCTTTACAAAGCCAAACATCTCAGAAGGGTGATCGCAGCCGACACAATGAAACTGCATCTCAGCTGCACCATGTCCATTCCTAATATGAGATTCCCTTAAACCACAATCCGCATGGCACCAATGAAGACACACATCACAACCAACCCAACTACAAGTATTGGATGCCATGTCAAATTTTGAACATACAAGGTACATACAAGTGCTGCAAAAACCATTCTTCTTCGAGCAAACCTTGCAATCACATTCATCGACAGGTAGAGAACTTACATCTTAAGTTCAGAAAAACCTCAGCCAAATCAGAAGATGAAACACTATTGTCTACCTGAAGGTACTCGGGGAGACCAGTTTTCAGGGCAGCCAAGATCTCCAATTGAGCACGATGACATTTTAACAGAATTTCCATTGTTAAATTAGACCGGCTCTGTAGGGCCTCCTGAAATGTACGTAGCTCTTCACACTTGTCAGCATTTAACATAATCTCACGAGTGCGCTCTTTTAGACAAACAATTGATCATCCTGCCATTTCATGACACTTCCTAGCCATAACATGGATAGGCTCAAAAACCATCCTGCACAAAATAGTATCAACAAAATTAACACCCCCTATAAGTTGTTCTTTCTCTTTTGGCTACTGCTCCTACGTAAGCTACCATCATGCTTCTCTCTTGTGGCTTGCTTCTTGTCATAGCTGTAAAATGAACCATTTTGGTGAGACCTAACACTCCGTGAAGGGGACCTGGCATCATTCTGTTTATGAAAACTCAACTGCCTCTCAAGACCATCAGGCGCCTTTGAGCTTCCTTCAAAACAGTGAATATTTTGTGCTTGAACAGCCTGACTGTTTGTAATACCCTGTAATGCTGAAGGTTGACTGAAAGACCCATTAGCATTGTAATATCCCAATTTTTGGACTAGAGACTAAAATGTAATTTTTGAAAGTTTAGGGGTGGAAGTATGAATTTGGAAAAGTTTGGGGACTAAAGTGTAAATTTTCCAAATAAGTAATTTTATTCTGTATAAGATTGAATCGGATCGAAATAAGTACTTTGATATCAATTTTAAGAATTAAGATGCAGTAAAAGGTACCGAATTTGGATCGAATAAAATTATTAAGCGTGCTCAGGCCAGTGAAATACTATGATGGGTGACCTTCGGGAAGGTCCCATAAAAGTATTTCTAATCGATATTTTGGAACTCAGTAAGAGTAGAGAATATTCGTATGGATTATCGATAAAATATTTTTAAGAGAAATGTTACTCTATGAGGATTTTCAATAATTATCAGAATAGTAGATTGAGTTAGGAAAATTCAGTCTAAGTTCTGGAAAATGAAGTTTTTATGAGATAATAGAGTTTATTTCCTGAATATGGAAATATGGAATTTTTGGAATAAATCCGATAGTTCGGAAAAGGTAAAATCGCAGTAGAAGTATTTTATGAATATCGGGAGATCGGATCATATTGAAATTTCAGAGGTTGTTCCATAAGCCAAGGAAAAGTTATAAAATAATATTTAAGGAATAAGTGCGTTGAATTGGGTACTTTCAAAGTTTGGTAAAAATCTGAGGAAAATTTAAATGGGAATTGAAGTTCAGTGACCAAAATGGAAATTCTAAAAGTTTTGTGGCCAAAGTATAAACTTTGGGAAAAATTTAGGGACCAAAGTGTAATTTTCAAAAGTATGTGATCTATCCCCGGAAATGAACAGTTCACCCCCAAGAGTAACACTTTCGTGTTATCCGGAATTTTCGTACGAGGCTTATGTTAGTGGCTATAAAGTTTTAAAGTTCAAAGGAAGAAAATTTGGAAATCGTATTGAGTGAAATTCGAATATTTGGATCGAATAAATTCCCTAAATAAAAATCTAAGATATTTTGGAAGGGACCGGTTGAGAAGGAACCAATTTGGTTCAATTGTAATGGAATGGAGATTTTTAAGTTTTTGCTGTAATTAAAGTATAGTTCGAAGGCAAATTAGTCTTTTGCCAATGATGGCATTTTTGAAATATTTTGAAACTTTAAGGGCAATTTTGAAAGGCCAATTACACATGGGATCTATCATGGCCATTGATTTGTGATAAGATTAAATCTTGTCCATTGGATAAAAAGGGCAAATTAGTAATTTCACTAGTCAAATGAATTTAAAATTCATTTAACTTTAAACATGTGGTTTAAATGATAAAAAGATGAACAAAATTTGTTCATCCTTTTAGTAGGCTATTCTAAATATAGAGAAAAGAATGGGAAAGAGAAATTTTCATTTTTCAAGCCAAATTTGAAGAATCAAGGCTAGATTCAAGCAAAACAAATCAAGGTAATTTAATCTATGCTTGATTCTCTACATTTTGATGGTAATTTTGTTTGATAAAATCAAGTATAATTCATGTTTATGGATGAAGATGATTATGGAATTAGAAGTCTATGATAGAAATTGAAGTTGTATTGGGTAGAATTTATGTTATAGACATGGAAACAAGTTTGAATTTGGATTAATTCCATGCTTGAAGTTATAAACCCTAACCCTAAGAATTGGGTATTTTGGTTAGGGAGTTAAATTGAGGATGAAATTGAATAGATTATGATGTTGAGAGCTTGATTTTTGATGTTAGGTTAAATAATTTCCCCAAGTTGAATTTTTTAGGGACCATTTCAAAATAATTGAGAATTAGGGAGAAATTATTGAAAATTTTATTTTAGCATTGGAATTGTTGATTTATGATGGAATTAGCTTGAATTGATGACTAGGGACCAAATGAAAATTTTTGGAAGTTGGGAGACCAATTCAGCATTTCAAGAAAGTTAGGGGACCATTTCGTCAATTCATAAAAAATTAGAGGATTGGTCTTAAATTTATGAATTTTAATGGAATTGATGATTCAAGTGTGAAAGGGAGTCAAAAGGATTGAAATGACAAGAAAGGAAAGTTTTGGGACCTTTTTGAAATAAGAATTTTTGTAAATGTTGAATTGATAAAGATTGGAAATTAGTGGAAATTTTCTAGAAATGCTACAAATGAATAAATATTTGGTTTGTACATGAATTAAATATACAAATATAAAAGTGGTGATTAAAATGTCATTTTTATAAAGTTTAAGGACTAAAAGGATATTAGTCCAAAATGAAGAGATAGTATTGGAAAATTTTCAAATTGAGCTTGAACTATTGTTTTATGTCCAAAATGGTCATTAAGGACCGTAATGAACATTTGGTAAATATAAGTAGAAAAATAGAGAGAAGTTAGTATAAAAGTTGAAGTTATTTATGGAAACTGTATAAAAACTGGATTTTTAGCAGTGAGTTTGAAAATTTACCAAAAATTCTAAATAAATGGTTAGATAGTAAATTTTATATCGAAATAAAGATATGTTTGTCTAGTTTCGTTTCCAACAGACGAAAACTGATTTCGAGTTCCGAGTCAAAAGATATGAATTTTTAAGTAATGAAATGTCAGAAAAACAATGTGCGGACTGTTCCGAATTTAGCACTGGAAATTGATTTTGAAAATTCGCCATAAATCGTACAAGTTGAATCTAGGCTATTAGTTTATATGGGTGAAAAGCTTATTGAATCTAGGTTCTTTCAGAACAAACGGAATCGAATTCTGAGTTTTAGATTATTTTATAGAAATAAATCTTTGAAGGTAGTACAAAGTTGCCAGAAAAATGAAAATTTAGATATTTTGTATCTAATGTTGGTTATCAAGTTCAGAAGAATTATTTGAAGTTAGAAATGGTTATTAAGGACCAAAATGAGGTTTTGACAGTATAAGGAAGAAAGAAAATTTATGGAAAATTTGAATGTTAAATGATTAGATACTTTGATTAAAATATATTTAGAAATGAATCTAACAAATGGTATTTATATTCATGTGATTGATGAAGTCGAATACGAATCAAAGAGGATTCGAAGTGTTATAAGGGAAAGGATCGAGTAAGACTTAGTGAGGCAAACTGTTACATGGGTCAGGTGAGTGCATTTCTAAATGTTTGCATTACATTGAAAATGACATTGCATTTCTCTATAACACGTGATATGATACATTGCTCGACGTGGCAAGCTAGATGGAATACAAGGTACGAACTACTGTTTGCATAAATGATGATGCATTATGTTTACATGAATAGTGATAAGATTAAAATGAAACAAGTAGACACATTGGGTGTCGATAGCACTAAAGAGCGTTCTTTATCAGGAGCAAAGAGCGTCCTCGAGTACGTACTCAATTTTAGATACTACGGTATCGAATTAGAGGCTATAGAGTCCTAACGGGCTTGCCTAGTATCAGGCACTGATCATGCCGCATTGAAATAGATACTTTGGTATCGTAATAAGATAAATTGAAAAGTTATGAATATGCAGATGATTGCATGATAAAAGCATAACCATGAAAGAACATGTGTTATGCAGATGATTACATGATAAAAGCATGATCATGATAGATTATATGTTATGCAAATGATTGCATAATGAAAATATGTCCATGATAGAGAACATGTTATGCAATTGGATACATGATTCATATGACAATATGTTACACGATTTACATGAAAATGATGATACATGATTCATATGACATATGGTATATGGTTTCCATGATAGAGATAATGCATGATAAAAATGCTTCATGATAAAGACCATACATGATATGATAACATTATGACATATTTTCCATGTTATAGAGAAAAATATGATGCACATTTATATGATATATTGTACAACATCACTTCATGTTTAAAATAAATAAGTTTAACTGCCTCACTAAGTTCGTACTTAGCGTGTGTCTTATGTCACACGTAGGTTCTCTGGAATTGCCTAGCGAGGAGGAGCAGAAACTTGGGGAAAATCAAGTTACTACAGTAAGTACATCTTTACCGTAATTTGATAGACTAGTTGACATGTAATATTTCTAAAGGTGAGTTGTTTTATAAGTTTAATTTTACAACGTATTATTGCATTGTCATTGAAGCATGGACTTAGAAAAATGGTTAGAAATTTTGGTATAAAAAAAAAATTAAGCCAAGTTTTCTTAATATCTCTGTAACATCTTTAATGTGTATTCGAACTACGAATATACGTTAAGGGTGTTACAAGCATTCCTCAAAATCCTCTGAAACATAGGAACATCTTTTTGCCTGGACTCATTCTCAGACTGCCATGATCCTTGAGAAAGTTGATCAACTCCTTGAACTATGGGGCGACTGTGAACAGATTGTTCATTGTTATCCATGGAATTCTGAGTCAAAGAACAACTCAGATTATGGTAAAATGACATGGAACCTGAAAAGGACATAGATGCAGTAAAACCATCAGGGTTTGTACGAAATGTCTTTGTTAAGGACTGAACACTCCTCCCGTGGCTAGGTGAGCCAGGAACTGCATCTGTATGTTGAGAACCAATAGGCAACAACACATTTGGTAAACTAAGAGAAAGATCAAGTGATTCTAACGCCAGCTTATCTTCTTTCTGATTATCAGCGCCTGATTTTTCTTCCTTGACCACTCTCCTAACAGGAGAGCAAGAGAACAACTCAAAACCCTTCGTACTAGGCCCTTCCAAGTCAAGATCTTCATCTTTAGATTCCCTTTAAGTCCAAACCCCATTCTCCGCAGAATCAATTACATTAGCCAATTCAAAAGCAACCCATTTCCTTGTATCCTTGACTTTGCAACTCAAACCTATCTCTACCACATTGATATTTATTTTACGTTCACCATTTTCCTCTCCAACTCCCTTAATAAAATTTGCTGTCTCACATTCCTCAACCTGCCTCTCAAGATCAATCCCGTTATCCCCCTTAGACCTCTCTTCCAGAAAGGACGACACCTGCACAACTGCATCTTTGCTATTATCTTCCTCACCTTTACCATCTACCTTCACACCTTCTTCCTGCATTTCAACTTCCATCACCATCCATATTATCCTCATTACCACTAGTACCACCATTTAAACTCTTTCCACAATCTTGCAATTCATCATCTACCTTCCCCTCACCTTTTCTTTCATTCCCCCTCTCATGAACATCCACCAAAACCTCCACATTTGAATTCATGTTACATCCACCAGTCCTAGTTTCTTTATGACAACACTCTTTACCACCACTTCCAACGCCAGATTCAGTGGCAATTTCATGTTGAGGCTCATCCTGAGGTTCAGTAGCTAATTCATGTTGAGGCTTATCCTGAGGTCCAGTAGATAATTCGTGTCGAGGCTTATCCTGAGGTCCAGTAGATAATTCATGTTGAGGTTCAGTAGCTGATTCATGTTGGGGTCTAGCCTGAGGTTCCGGATCAAACTCACCGTCCTCCATCTCACTATTAGTCTCACCCTTCACCAGTGTTTCCTCACTCTTCTTCACCTCTCCTCCACCACCACCATCAACGCTCTTCGACTGCTCTCTGCCAAAATTCCCTGATCTTGTTGGCGACCGGGACTTTGACTTGAACCTTCTCCTCCTCCTCATTTCTTCCCTCTCCCTTGCCTCGCCAACCACTCTCCCTGCTACCAAAGAATCCCTGGACCAACTTCGCGATTTCACATCCCTAAACTCCCTTAGGTGCACCTTACTACTACTCCCTCTGTGCTCGTTATTTCCAAACCTTTTCCATGAGCTCCCACTTTCACGTCTGGTTCGATCTCTCTCAGATCGGAACCCTTTTGGAAAGTCTCTACGAGGCCCACGGAAGCTCTCTGATCCACGGAAGCTCTCGGCACTTATATTCTTCACTTATTTAAAATCTAGATCTTTACCTTTTTATTCCATTATTTTAAAGGTTGATTCGATAGAAAAACCATCATACATCCATTGTTTGACACGTGATTGAATTTTTTTTTGTTTGCCGACGAATGCTAGCAAAATTCATGTTCACGTTATAATTTAATATATCCTTCTCGAATCACGGGTATAAATAGAGATTAACATAAAATAAACCAAACTTGGTCTCGTAAACCCAGAAAATTACAACTTCATGTTTAAATAATTCTTTATTATTTTTGTCTCCAACTTCCAAATCACATTTTCGACACAAAATTTCTGTGTAAAACATCTTTAAAAAACATGGAGAGAAACCGCTCCATTTCGTGCTTCTTCAAGGCCAAGCCAACCTCAATCCCCCCATTCCCATCTCTACTTTCAGCCATGGAAATAGCTTCCTTCCTATCTATGGAAACAATGAACGCTTTCCCCGGCCTTCCCCATCCGAAATCAGCTTCGTAAAGATCAAGCCGAGGTGATCCAGAAACTCTAATCACTTGTACGGATCCTGCTGGCTCTTTAGCTATTTCCAGAAAGGATTTGTCCCAATCTTTTGCATCTTCCAAAACTCCTTTCTCTGTTAATCCCTTCACCATATTGCTTATTTTTTCTGCAGCAAAGGCAAACCCGTTTTCAAACTCCATGTAGCCTCTTGCCTTGGACACATCTGTTACAGGAACAAGACAGTTTCCGAAATATGTTTCTGAGACAGGTGGCTCCAAACGTTGTCTGCAATCAGCTATGAATCCGAGAAAAACAGTTCCATCACTTGCTCCACCTCTTGCTTTAACGATGCAACTAATTACATAACCAAGCGTAAGCACAAAAGGTGATAAACGAAGTTGTTTTGAGCCACCAGATGATTCAGACAATACCCTTTTCCTCATTTTCTTCAAATCTTTGGGAGTTACGGTAACCGTGGCTCGAACAAGATCAGGAGCTGCTCCTTTGTCTGTTGAAAGCTTCAAGCTTTTATCACCATTACTTCTTTTTAGCCGCAGGTTCAAATAGAACATATCAAGGTCAATCCCTGTAGGATCTTTGATGATTTCCCTGTCAAAAGATGGGATTAGTTCAGGTGGCAACAACAACTGATCAGAGTTTTCTTTACACCCTTGCCTGCATATATAAGTCCACGATTTCATAAACATGGTTGTGGTTTTACCGTCAAGAACCATATGGTGAACCGTGAGTCCAATGGAAACCCCTTTGTGAGGAAAAGGGTTATTTGAACAGACAAAATCGATGCCGAATCATCCGATGTAACCAGCCGTGGTACCAAAGGGTGTAACTCGACAGCTTCGTGGGTTCCATCGCTGGCGAGACGATCAAAATCTGCATCAGACTCGGCGACAGTGAGTGAAACTCCATTGTTTGTGCAGGAAATGGTGGGTTTGGGTGCATTTGATGGCCACTTGAGGTTTCCAGCAACGGGGAGGTAATGATGGAGCGTTAGAGAAAGGGATTGCTTGAGTTTTGGTAGGATTTCGGAGCTGAAATGTGCAGGGGTTAAGCCACTGAGCTTGTAAAAAAAGAGTTCCTCGACTGGTTGGAGAGAAAACCAGTAAGTGTCGAAGAATGTGAGCGGAATAGAGGATTTAATGGGAAATTTTGGCGATTTAGGGGATGGTTTAATTTGGGTGATCTCAAGGATTTTCACACTACAAGGAGATGAAGATGCCATGCCAGCAATTATCTCTTCTTTCTTGGACCTGTTTGATCTGTATCTGGAGATTAGGACTTAAATGATAGGATGGAGGACAGGACTGATGTATTTTATTGGAACTTCTCATAATTGAGAATAATTTAATACTATATAATTTATTCACAAATATAACTAATGCCATGACAACTTGGGATTAAACTAAGAAACGAAATATAAAATTCGGGGACGAGTCAAAGAATGCATTACTAGTAAAATGAGTGTCATTAAATGGCCGACTAAATAATGATGTTTATTTTTTTTATATGAATTTGAATCTTAATATATGTTGTAAAAATTTTATGGTTATGTTTGATAAACAGCAGTTTGAGCTAAAATTAGAGGTTTGATCGGTCAAATCTACTAACTTGAATGTTTGGTAAATAACAGATTGAAATAGTGGATTAGGTGAAACCTCTAATTTTGAAAAAACTACTCATAGGAAATTTTTGAAATTAGAGGTTTTGACATTAAGATATAAATATTATTTTACCCTTAACAATTATTAAAAATATCCAAATAACATAAATTTAATCTTTTTTTCTATTTTAATTATTCATTCTCGTGCATTTACACTGTGACATTTGTAAACTAATACTTTTGTTTTTTTTTCTTTTTATTCTCACTCATTTAGTATTTAAATTTAATAATTAAATTAAATTTTATTAAAAATAACTATATAAATAATAAATTAATATATAGTCCTTCAAATATGCTTAATAATATTATATTAAAAAATATTTTTCATAATCTAATTAATAGATACAAAATATTGATATTTTTTTGATAAAAAATATTGATAACTAATAAACTTATTCAAACAAGTATCGAATATAGTCATGTCCTTATATGTCATTTTGTTTTTTTAAATAATCAAACAACTATCAGTTAATTTTACCAAACACTTTTATACTATCAGCTAATACAATCCGCTAGTCAAATTAGCTAATGCTATCAACTATTAGTTAATATAATTCGCTATCCGCTAATTACCAAACAGGGTCTGTAACACCCTCGACCCAGATGTCATATTTGGGCCCCAAACCCAAACCAAAACCATAAAATTTTGCAAGTAGATTTAGCCCAAACAAGGTATTTCCAAAATATTTAGATCCAAAGGTTGAAAACATAGATAAACAATTTAAATCGTTACAAAAGAGCTCCACTTTAATTTAAAACATTTTAACATTTGACTTGATTAATACAAATTCAAAAGTAAGAATTACAAACTCGACCATGTAAGTTCCTATGAATACATAGCCCATTAAACGCAAGTATCATACTCTAAACATCTCCATATGCTGGAATCACGTACTAATAGTGCTTCTCGAACTCGCAATCCGACGATCAACCTACGCACGAAAACAACAATTTTGAGCAATGAGCTTTTAAAGCTCAGTGGTACACATCTACTCAACTATACTTCATGCTAATCATAAACATAAGCATGCAAGCTAGTAAGAGCAAAAGGAAGAGATAAATAAATACATGGTGCTACCATTAGTCGCCTAAACACGTGCTCTCATCATACATGGTTCTCATGGCCCAACTATACTCGAGATCTCACCACATCATCTAAGCAAAATCACACAAGGACATAACCACAAACCTGGAGTGAGACCCGGTGCCACACATCTTAAGGAACGTACACTCTGAGTAGGGCCCGGTGCCGTACAACTTTGGCTATGGTTCAAATACAACATATCGAGGTCGAATCTTGTCGGATCCTTGACAATTTTCAGATCAAAAGCTAGCCTTAGTTTCGGCGACAAAAGAGAGTTGTATGTGTTCTGATTGTACTCTGTATTCCCTTGCTTGCACAGGTAAGCCCAGGATTTCATGAACATGGTTGTCGTTTTACCATCGAGAACCATATGGTGAGCTGTTATTCCAATAGAGAAGCCTTTGTCGGGAAAAAGGATTATTTGAAGAGCTAAAGCTGATGCTGAATCATCCGATGATATCAGCTGGGGTATCAAAGGATGTAACTCAAGAGCTTCGTATACCCATTGCTGGTGAGACGGTGGAAGTCGGCAACCGTGAGTGAAACTCCATCGTTAAGAGTGTAGGAAATGAATGGTTTAGGGGGATTCGATGGCCATCTGAGGTTGCCGGTGAGGGGAAGGAAATGGTGGAGCGCTTAAGAAAGAGATTGCTTTAGTTTGGGGAGGATATCGGAGCTGAAATAAGTAGGGGTTAAATTGTTAAGGTTGTAGAAAAATAGACGCTCAACTGGTGGGAGTTTGAACTAGAAAGTGTCGAAGAAAGTGACCGAAAGAAAAGATTCATCGGCAGAAAATGGTTTGATTTGGGCTATCTCAAGGATTTTCAAAACAGAAGAAGATGCCATGGCACAAATTTTCTATTTCATTGAACTTTCTTTGCTTGGTGCGGGAACTAGGAAGATACGAATGATAAAGGGGTGGAACTAGAGAATGGAAATTGTCTTCCCCTTAGTATGCCCCCACACTAATATTAGAGTTTAAGATTTAGGGTTTAGACTTTAAAGTTTAAGGTTATGATATAAAAAATTTAGGGTATGGTGTATTTTTAGGATATAGGGTTTAATATTTAAAATTTAGGGTTATAATTCATAATTTAATTTTTAAGGGGAACGTTTGGTTCGCAGAAAAGATCATTACCAAGGGAAATAATCTTTTTCGAAATCGCATACACACGTTTGGTTTAGGAGAATTTCCTACGGGGGATAATACTATATTCTCAATAGTAGCTCCTTTTCCCCAAAATGATAAGAATTCATTCTCACTCTATTCTTAGGTATTAGACAATTCACACCATTTTAGACTAAAATACCCTTTAAATAATATTTTATATTCAAATAAATTATTATTTTAAATTTCTCCAACAATATTTTTTTTTGTTTTGATATGTTAAAACAATCCATTATCTAACCTAAATTGTTGCATAATAAAATATAGGGATAATGGCACAAATACCCCTATACTTTACCAAATTTGTCAATATGGTGTCAAAAGTTTATAAATATTCAATGTACATCTTTTCGTCTTCTAAAATGTCCGCAGAAACTAACGGCGTTAAATGATGACGTGGTAGAGACACATGACATTTTTTCAGGCTACCATGTGGCACTTTTTAAAAAAGACAGAAAAATACAAGGGTATGATTACAATTTTACCTTTTTCTTTTTAAGAAAAATATAAGGGCATGGTTAAAATTTTACCATTTGTATGGTCTCCTCGATTAGGTTGTCTCTGTGTTAGGTCTTATCTATCCAAGCTTGAATCGTCGGCTATACTTGATTGCTGGTTAGTTTTCTGGTGCTGGTGGCTCAGTGTGGTATCATTTCAGGGGATCTTTATTAGGGGTGTTTTTCTCGGAGCGCTGGGTTCGATTCAAGGAAATCGAATAAATTAACTTGAAATCATTTCCCAGAATTTATAAATTCATCAAGAACAAAACCCAAAAAGAAGAGCTTCTGAAACATTTAATCTTGATTTTTTATTATATTTTTCGATTCATGAAATCAAACATTGAGAACCAATATCTGATATGCATTTCAAACTATGAAAAATGACGTATATGTTAGATCTAAGGGAAATATGATGGGGAATAAAAGGGAAGATAAAAAATAAAGAAACCTGAAAAAATGTAAAAAGTCGTTGAATTTTGACTTAAATAAAAATCAAAGTCTTCCTTTCTTTAAATGGGATCTAACCAATATCACAGAAGCAACAATGGTATGAACAATGTCTGCAGAAGCTAATACCGAGGAGAAGGAGCTGAGTTGATCGTTGGGTTTTGACCTATGAAGCACGGGTACTCCCTTTAAGGGCGTCTCGCAAACATATATCGAGTACGGTCAACATTTATTGGGACGTACCCAAATAAATTTACTTAAAAAATAAGAAATAAAATCCTCATATTTGTAAGCAAGGTTTTAAAAACCATTAAACTAATCTAAACTTAAAAAGCTCAAGGATAATTAAACTAATCTGAACTTCAAAAGTTCAAATTATACCCAACTAAACCCTAATTAAAGTTTGAGTATACACATGAAAGATTAAATGTACTAGTAAAAACCTACTAAATTGAACACTCAACCTAAAAATTATAAACTTAATTACATATGCTAAATGACCTACGTACACTTGATCTCAACCAAAAGGCCAAGACTACATTGCTTCCTTATTTTAGTGGCTAAACGCCTATTTATAAGTTGTTTTCTCTTCTAGCTTTATGCATCTTAAGGATGTGAGATATTGGGTGTGTATTGTATTTGTAACCTGTTTTAACTTGTTTTAACGTTTCTCAATCAATGGTCCAACCATCTCATTCCATCCATTCTCTCATTTGAGAAGAGTAATAAGACTCTGAGGCATTTACTCTAGTTCTCCTCTTGTTCCTTTCAATTGTCTTCGTTTCCAAAGCTCTTTGAGCTAGTTGCCTCTCGAGTGGCCAAGAGTAGCCACCATAGTGCTTAAAGCGCTTCCGCATCCATCGAAGCCTGGAGGGCTTGTCCGAGCCGTTGCCGAGCAGGAGTACTCGCAAGGCTGGTTGAAGGCTTACTTAGGCGCGGGAATCGACCGATTAGCGTCAAGGGCGTCTAAGGCCGCACGGATCACTAGGGTTGAGCCCTAGCCCCGTGACAAGCTCAAGCTTTAAATAGGGATGGGTAAATATCCATTTCAGTCATGTCATCTTTTAATTTTATTATTTTAGTCCTTGATTTTCTCTTAATTTAGAATGTAAAGTTAAATTTTCATTCAATTTAGTCATTTAATTTTAGTAATATTCTAATCTAAGTGTTAGAAAGTAATTTAAAAATCATTAGAAGTGAATTTAAATAACTATAATTATAATCATTATTTAATACAATTATAATTTTAGTCCTTATTTTATTATGAATTTTAATAATTTTTTATTTTATATATTTATTAAAACTTATTTTATATTTGTTGTACTTTTGTCGTACCTGTACCCTGTAATTTTGAAAATTACTGTTTCCTATCTCGTATTCATATATGTGCAACTTAGGTTTTGACTTGAGAAAAGAGAAAATGTGCCTATGAGATTCAAGGTGACGTCGGTTTGGCTTTTGATTGATTCAAGAAGATCCATAGTCGGAATTCGAGTTGTAAACAACAATGTAAACAAGAAGAGACATGGTTTTACTTGGCCGGACTGGACCACTGTCGACGGTGGGAGTGGGTGTTTGCTGCTAAGATTTAGGGGAAGAAGAAGGGGAAAAAAGAAAAAAGAAAAAATAAGATGGGAAAAATGGTAAAATTAGGACCATGCCCTTGTATTTTTT
Source organism: Hibiscus mutabilis (assembly GCA_019671005.1). Taxonomy (NCBI): domain Eukaryota; kingdom Viridiplantae; phylum Streptophyta; class Magnoliopsida; order Malvales; family Malvaceae; genus Hibiscus; species Hibiscus mutabilis. The sequence goes on from CM033729.1 coordinate 48,719,089, forward strand.
ATTTTGTCATAAAAAGATAAAGGGGTAAAATTGTAACCATGCCCTTATTTTTTTCTTTTTTTTACAAAGTGCCACGTGGCAGCCTAAGAAAGTGTCACATGTTTCTGTCATGTCATTATTTAACGTCGTTAATCTCAGGGGTATTTTAAAATACGAAAACAAAGTATATGAGGCACATTGAACAGTTACAAACTTTAGGCACCATATTGACAAATTTAATAAAATAAGAGGGCATTTGTACCATTATCCCTAAAATATATAAACCACACTCATCATTAAAAAATAATAAAAATAATTTTTAATATTATTTCTTCTCTAAAGAATAATGTTTTTATTTATATGACAAAAAGTTGTATTGTTCAATTTTAAATCACATTACAAAGAAACGTATTATGGCTCGCCTCCGCGGAATTCAAAAGGTTGTATGCATCCGTCCCTCTCGCTTCTTACAATCTTTGGAAGCTGACCTTCTTGTCGAACTCAAACATCTACTTGATCAGGAAGAGTTATTGTGGCGTCAAAAATCTCGGTCGGACTGAATTACCCAAGGGGACCTGATTACTCGCTACTTCCACCAAAGAGCTGTCAGACGTAAACAACGAAATAAAATTCAGACTCTCAAAGTTTCCAATGACACTTGGTGCGACGAAGATGAGGAGCTGAAAATCGAAGCAGCCAACTTCTTTCAATCCTTATTTTCTCTTGACAAGACTAATACCGAGCCTTTCCCTTGCTCGGGTGCATTTCCGCGTCTCCTCCATGATATGTTGCAAAGTCAATATTGGATTCCCTCGATGGAGGAAATACATGGTGCTCTCATGGACATGCCCCCTTGAAGTCCCCGTGTGGGGACGGGTTACATGCTGAGTTTTTTTAGAAGCAATGGTCCATCGTTGGTGACTCAGTGTGTAAGATGATCAAAGGCATTTTTTTCGGGTAACACCATAAACCATAGTTGAATAAAACCATTCTAGTCCTAATTTCAAAAGGTGACAAGCCAGAAACTTTTGCGGATTTCAGGCCAATTAGCTTATGTATGGTCTTGTACAAGATTTTGACCAAGACCATTGTGCGACGCTTGCAACCATTGTTTCCCCTCTCGTTGGTCTGAATCAAACGAGTTTTATTTTAGGACAAAACATCACAGAAAACATTATCATTAATCAAGAAGTTATTCACACGATGAAATCTTCTAAGAGTAAGGTTGGTTGGATAGCTATCAAGGTTGATCTTCAGAAAGCCTTTGATCGTCTCAAATGGGGTTTTATTGCTGACTCGATGATTAATGTTGGGTTTTCGCCAAACATACGACGTATCATTATGAATTGCATCTCAACGTCCACAATGCAAATCCAATAGAATAGGAAGCTATTCCACCCTGTCTTTCTGAAAAGAGACGTCCATCAAGGTAACCCTTTGTCACCATATCTCTTTGTACTTGCGATGGAGAGACTTGGACATCTAATTAACAAAGCGGTGTCTGATGGTAATGGGTCCCATTTCGTTTTGGAAGGCATGGCATACCAGTCTCACACCTATTTTTCGCCGACGATCTCATCTTATGTGCCAAAGCAAACACAGCTCAGGCGGCGGTCATTCAACGCATTCTACATGCGTTTGGTTCATCCGTTGGACATCGGGTAAGTAAACGAAAAACATAAATTTACTTTTCCCCGAATACAAACATCACTGTGCAGCATGAGATTGGCACTTTTTGGTCTTCCAAATCATAACATCACTTAGAAAATACCTGGGGGTTGCTGGTCTTACATGCCCGTCCGAAATGCTCGGACTATGATTTTATTTTAGATAAAATGTGAAGCAGACTGAGTAGATAGGCAGCGCGAACTCTCTTTATGGCTGGTAGAATTACTCTGGCTAAATCTGTTTTAGCGGCAATCCCGGTTTATTTTATGCAAACGTTGCTCCTCCTTCTCAAGGTGTATGATGATATTGAGAAATTACTGTAGAAATTTATATGGGGGTCTACTGCCACGTCCCCAAAAATGTCACTCCCTAACTGAGAAGCTCTATGTCAGCTTCTTGCAAATGGTGGTCTTGTCTTTTGGCGCATATATGACTTCAACATGACTTTTATTTTGAAGATTGGTTTTGCCATGGTCACCAGGCTTGATGCCCTCTGAGTTTGTTTGCTTAGGCAAAAGTATAAAATGGAATCGTTGTGCCCCATGTCTTTGCTGCGAAATAATTGTTCCCCTTTGTGGAGAGCAGTTGCAAGTTCTTGAGGTATTTTGCGTGACAGTATTGCATGGTCCATCAGCAATGGTGCTACCGCTCGGCCCCTGGATGACGTTTGGATCCCCAGCCTTGGCCCCTTGCGGTATCATATAAAAGAATCTACTACGGCCAATTTGGAATTGTTATTTACGGATCTTGTTAGTCCCTCGGGGGACTGGGATATAGCAAAGGTATCCACCATCTTCACAGCCGAAGCAATGTCTCATATTATTGGTTTTAAAAGTCCCGATCCCTCTAATGTTGATGATAGTATAGTTTGGCCGACGAATAACAAAAATTCTTTTGAAACACGTTCGGCGTATGCGACCTTGGCCTCCTCCTTGTAGGACCCTAAAAGCTTGATTTGGAAATTAATATGGTCGTTTTCTGTGCCTCAACGATTGATGCTTTTCTCTTGGTTGGCTTATAAACAAAAACTGATAACTAATTCTGAACGCTGTAGGAGATTGATAGGGTCTCAACCTTATTGCCCAGCTTGCAATTTCAGTGAAAAGACAACTTTGCATGTGTTGCGCGACTGTGTGGCAGCTAAAACAGTTTGGATGTATGTGATTCCACCTGACTTGCCGATACCTTCTTCTAACCTGATATGCAGGTATGGTTCTCAAGCGATTTGAACTCAAATATGATTGTACCACTTTGGTCTTTGCCCTGGCTTATCGTGTCTATTTTGATTGCCTGACAACTCTGGAAAACTCAAAATGAAAAGGTCTATTTTGATTGCATGGATTTAGTCGTCTATGAAGAACCGCCTCCTGTGATTTTACAGCTTTTAGATAGTGATGTTTTCAATTTAAGTTTACTGTAAGAACATTTTAGTAGTTTACTTTATTTTCAATTAAAAAAGTAATGTAAATTAAGTAATAAAACATATAAATATAATATTTATAGTTAGTTATTAGTATATTTGATTTAGCAACGAATGTAATGATTATTTATGAATTTGTTTTTTTCTTTATTTTTAAATACATAATTATAATAAATCACAAATATTTAAATATATATTATTTTACTATAACATTAAAATTATATTCAATTATTTGTCTAAGAACTTTATAAAAGAAAATTATATAAATTAAAAATAATAGAAAAATATATTTTCTATGAATTTTCATGCAAATATTTTCACTTTAATATTGGAAGTTTGACTAGTTAAAAAATATATATCATAAGGATAATTTTGTAAAATATGCATTCTGGTAATCTTATAATCTATCAACCAAACATTGTAATTTTACATTCCTGTCAAACAAACCAAACAAAGTAATGTAACATTCTCAGTAATATGCAAAGTAATGAATTATTCCAGGAATCATATTCCTAATGGTAATGTTATATTACGTGAACCGAACACCCCCTAAGTATTTTTTTAACATGGGACATAAAAAAAATATGTTTAGGGGCAGAGAATTTTTGTTCGAAACTAAAAGCTAGATTTTCATTAATGAAAAGGCAAGGTGCAAATCAAATAACACATTCTTAACGTGAAAATTCAATTCATAAATAAAATTAACAAATATTTCTTTAAATACAATTTTTATCTTCTATAAAAAAAATCAGCAACTATTAATAATTTTCGTGTCTTTATTTAAATTAAACATTATATAATTTATATTGATGTAGGATTAGAGTTTGAATAAATCAGTCTTACAATTTGTTCTACGAATAGTTTTAAATATATTTGGCAAATTACTACAAAAAATATTTAACCATAAAAAATCATCGACTTTTTTTAATCGGGATGCACAATAATTAATGTAACACGTGACGGTAAATAAAAATTGTATCAAAAAACAAACGAAAAATATGTTAAAAAATAAAAAGAAATCAAATCATAGATGATATTTATGCATGTCTAAATAAAATAATAATAAAAGAGGAACGGTGGCAAAAGCCGTCGCGGGGTGGAATTATATTTAGTTGGTCATAATTTATTATTATAATGAAGTGATATTAATAACTAATGTTAAAACCATTTCAAAAATAATAATTAATATTAAAAGGTTTGTCATATTTTACAGAGGCAATTTTAAATGAACATATCTTTTTATTTAATTAATTAAAAATTTGATTCCCAAATTTAATTATATAGAAAAATAATCATTGTTAGTCGACGTAAGACAAATTTGCGTCTTACAACAAGTAAATTTTAAACACGCGTCTTATTAAAAACGGGTTCTATATTAAAATTACTATAAAATATTTTTTACCAACTCACTCAACACAAAACTCGCGTTTTATAAAAAATAAGTTTCAAACTCGTGTCTTATAAAAAACGAGTTCGCCTCACGTCAACTAGCAGGGATCATTTTTCTAAATAATCAAATTTAGGGTTATTTTCTAATTAATTAAATAAAAATGTACATTTAAAAATGCCTTCTACGAAAAGATGATTAATAATGGATGGCAACAGAGTGGGACGGGTCAAGGTTTTAGTCACCCCGAATTCGCCCCAAAATTTAAAATTTTAACTTGACTCCGTACGAATTTAATATGTTTTATTTTCGACCCAACCCGATATAATAATAGTATAATTCGGCTTCGATCCGACCTCAAAATTTTAATAAAAATTTAGATTAAATTTGATCTGCCCAAAAAATGAATAAAAATATTAAATATAATATATAAAAATATAATAAATATAAATATATATTTATAAATAAATCGGGGAGGGGCGGGTTAGAGAATTTTCACCCTAAATCTGAACCTGACCCGAAAATTTAAAATTTAAAAAAAATCCGATCCTACCGGATTGGGTCGGGTCAAAACCCGTCAGATTCAGGTTTTTTGCCATCCCTATTGATAGATATGTTGAATGGGAAAGTCTAAAAAACTGTCTAAAATGTGATTAAAATGCGGCCAATATAAATTCTTACTAACCGGGTAAGAATTTGTTTAACTACATAAATTCTTACCAAATGAATAAGAATATGTGTAACTACACACATTCTTATATTATATCCTAAATTATTACTATTTGGTAAGGATTTGTGTAGATTGTAAGAAATTGTGTAGTTACACTATAATACCCGAATTTTGATCTGGCATATTAAATAAATAATATATAAATATAATAAATAACAGTCCACTTACATATCCATTACAAAAGCCTATAAGTCCAAATTTTACAACCAAAAAGCCTATTTTTGGATATATAAAAAACCCAGTACAAAAGCCTAAATTTTAGTTCTCCCGCCCAAATACATGTTGTATGAATGAAAGGCCCAAAGAAACACACTTGTGTTTCTTTTTCCCGCCTAAATGGCCATGTGGCACCTTGCTACTGGCTTATTCCTGTTTCACCGGGATCAAATCCAACTTGTGCCAGTTGTCAACAGTTGAAGGCTCCCACGACGTCATCCTCTACCCACCTATAAATAGGAGAGAGAAAGTGTCAACTTTAATAATGATTAGCAATTAATACTACCATTAATAATAATAATAAAGGGAAGAGAGAAAACTTACCTCGGAAGCCGAACCATCACCGAAAAGTGTAAAGGCCTTCGGAGAATGCGATCGGAGTAGGTGCGCCGTCATTAAAATTCGTCGGAAGGTATATTTCGATCTCCCCTCTTCTATTTCTGTAGTTAAAACATAAAAGCAAGTTAGACATAGTTTAAGATTTTAAGAAACAGTAGTAACAAACATAAAAACCTAAGTACTTATCTAATCGAAAGTTTCGGCCGGTGAGGATTTAGTTTTGGTGGAGTTGACAATGAGAGATGTTGGTTCGGGTAGGTAGTTTAGGCGGGGAAGATGGGAGATTCGGTTGAATCGAGGTTAGATTTAAGTTTAGGTGGGAAAATTGGGGAAAATGAGGTTTTTTGGGTATTTTAGGGTTCTCGCATGGCGGCTGAAAATTGCTTCACGACGGTCGGTCGGAACCTTACGGCGGCCGGAGGTTACAGACAGTGGCCGAGAGTGATCGGAGAAAGGATAGTGATGACCAGATGCTGGTCGGAGTTGACCGGCGTCGCCTACGGCGGCCGGCCAACATCCTGAGAAAAAAGGACGAGGTGGTGATGGATCAAAGATGGAGGAAATGATGAATATGAGTTGAGTTTTAAAGGAATTTAGTGGTTTGATCTTAAAAAATAGGAAAGGTAAGAAGTTTGTTTGCGAAGATTGAAAGGAGGAAATGTGAAGAAAAAGTAATGAACTTTTGCTAAATGATGAGTTTGATCTTTGGGAAACACGAAGTAGATGGTGTCTGATGTTTGTGGGAGATCAAATAAGGGATTTTGATTGAATTTGGGAGGAACAAATGATGAACACAAGGTTTTGATCATTTGTGGGCATGTTTTCTGGTATTGGAGTGTTTAGGCCGAGAGAGTTTTGAGAGAGAGAGGAGTGAAGAAATAGAGAGTGAAATCTGAAAATGAAGACTTTTGGGAATTTTTGGGACTTTATAGTCGAATAGGAACGACGCCGTTTTGAGTACCGGGTTAAGGCCAGGATCCGTATACCCTTATCCGGGTCGGTCAGACCTGCACGTTTCTTACTCGGGTATCCTTTGGTTTGTTTCCCAATATTTTGAATTTCTATCAATTCGGTCCCTAGTTCTCATAAATTGAGCCCAAACTTTTGTAATTAATTCAATTCGGTCCCCTTTGTCCCATAGTTAAGCTTTCAGTTTGTATTTCTTTCAATTGGGTCACCTTAGGCTTTGTAATTTGGGCATTAGGTTTTGTATTTGGTTCAAATTAGTCTTTTATAATAAAAATCAGATTTTGCAAGTTTTATTTCTTTTAATTCAGTCCTTTAATTTAATTTAATCGTTTTAATTGCCCTAATTATATGTTTGAATGCGTGTTTTAAATTAAGCATATAGTTTTGCATGTTAGATGACTTAATCACATAGTATTAGTTTTTTTAATTAGGGTTTCAATAATTAAATAGGGTAGATAACTATAGTAATTAGATGTATATTAAATATAATTTTAGAATCCAAGTTGGATGGTGTTACATTGTTTACAATGGGGTGTTATCACAATATGGATCTCAATAAATTATATTTAATATATGTATTTCACTTAAAATTGAATATTAATTTAGTTTTTTAATTAACACTTAATAATTAATACATTGTAGTTAATTAAATGTATATCGAATAGAATCTTTGAGGTTTCAAATCTGGATGGTTTTTCATTGTTTACAATGGGGTGTTATCTCAGCCTTGGTCATAAAGGTGTATATTCGATATACATTTTTACTTATAATTAAATAATAAATTGTTAGAGCCTTAATTAGGACTAGAACTTTAATTAATTAGAGGAATTAATTAATTAGGAATATGATTAATTTAAGAGTTTTAAATATATAGAAGGTGTTCAAGAAATTGGCATTTTCACATAAAAGCCATTAAATTAATTAATATTCATATATTTAAACAACTAATTAATTAGAGCCTTTTTAGGATTAGTAATTAAAATGGACAAGACAATAAATATCATTCATTTAAAACCTTTTATGTTGGAAATTTATTTTTAAATACGATTAGGGGTGCCACCTAACGGGGCGCTTTTAATCTTGTATTCGAATAAAATGAATTTGCTTATAAAAGGATATCTGCATTCAGAATTTAAATTCAGTTAATAATTATGGAATAAATTAAATTTAAATTATTATTCAAAATGCCACGTAAAATTAAAGGTACCGATAATGGGCGTTCGTATGGGTGCTAATCCTTCCCTACACGTAACCGCCTCCCGAACCCAATTTTTAAGACAGAATCTCTGGTTTGTTTTTCGGTGTCCGGTCTACCTCGAAGTGATCGGTGGCGACTCCAAAGTGTTTTTCAAGGATAAATAAAGGAAATTTTGATTTAATATGAAAAACCCTAATTTTTCAAGATTTAATTAAAAATGGTCAGAAAACCTTAATTTTACAAAAGATTCGATCGTTAGGCTATTTTTACATATCCCGATTTCAAAAATTGTCGTGACAGCTTGGCGACTCCGCAGGGGACTTTAAAAACCGAAAGTCAAGCCTAATTAATTTTACTGGCATTTTGGATAGTAATTTGAATTTAATTTTTTCTATAATTATTGGATGAATTTTCTGGAAAAATGCAGGCGGCTTTTTCTTGTGTGATATAAATTACCATTCATGCATAAGCCTTCTACCAGGGCTTTTCACTTGTAAGTGGGAGTGAGGCATGATCTTACGTAAGTTATTCAGCTCCGTGATCGAATTTTGTCCTCCTTCCGGTATACCAACGTTATACACCATGAGGTTACGCCTCCGCTATAAGGGGTCGTATACTCCCGAATCGATGTCTTACTAGTCCGGTAACGACAGTTCGGGTACCCAGAGTCTAGACCGAAACCCACATGTTGTAATAGAAACCTACCCCACTAGAGCCAGACAGGGACCTAGGACAGGGTGTTGCCGTTTAATTTTATTTCTCTGGTTATTCTTGTGTGCAAAATAAACTGCTCTCTGGTTAATTTTACGCAATATAAATTGTTTTATTTTACAGTAATTATTTTTGCTTACAATATTAATTCACCATACTGATACAATTTTTTGTTTTGTTTTGTGTGGGTGTGTTTTATTCGATAAATGTTCCATCACATTATATTCATGAGAGGTATCGGTTCGAGAATTAGTCGAGTAGGCAGTGGTCATAAGACCTGAAGGGTTCGATAGACAAGTGGGGGATAATATGTCACTATGGATCGAATTCGAGAAGACTCAATACAAGAACGAAGACAATATCCGTAGAGGCCATATGTCATTAATGCAAAGTTGTACCAGAAAATTCAGAGCATATTGAAGTTTTGCCAGAACCAGTTTAATTTGAGAACCATAGGACGGGGATATGAAGAGTCATCTACAACAAGATTCCTAAGTTATATTGTTGCTATCAGATAGTCAAATGGATCAATAGTGATTTAGGGCCATGACTTGTGTATGAAGCCGATATAATTGTTCATTTTTCGGAATATAGATGTGACATTAACAATAGAGAAATACGAGGCTTTTTGGGGGTCAAAAAAAAGAATAAGGTTCATACAAGGCTTAACAACATATCAATCTTCAGGATATAGTCAGTGGTAGTTACAGAGATAAATAAGACACAGTATCTGGAAAACACAGTAACAATTGGAAGAAGGATAGATGACGAATAAATTAAAGGGGTATTCAAGACAAGTAAATTGAAGGGGCATTCAAGGGTTGTTGCTGACAAATAAGAACTCGAGGAAGAACAGAAAGCTTTGAACTCAGAGGCGATATCCAGGATTCATAAATGATAAAATTTACCAGGAAACACCATAATTAAGGAAAATGCTGATAAAAATGAGGAACTGAGGAAAATGGCAGAATCAGAAAACGCAGTACAATAATTGAAAGACCAGACCGTAAGTTTTGAAGAGGTACTCTAATAAAGGACAAAATACTGAAAATCAAGTCGAGGCAGTAGTCCAGGTTATTCAGGAACAGAGTTGTGAAATGATTAACTTTAGGAGCCAAGTGCGGGGAGTCACCTGACATGTGCAGATTTTGCTCGATGAAGTCATGAACCTGCAACAACATTTTGATATCAACACTGGGCTAGGGCGGACATTGATTCAGAGGCTGAACAAAGTGATCGACCAAAAGAGCTAGAGATAGTGAACATATTACCTTTTCTCTGTATTCGACCTTTCAGTTAGATGGGTGTTGTTCTAATGACTAGTCCTTGAAATCGATACCTCGTGCATTCATGCATTGCAACATTTAAATATTATGTAAAATAAATATTGCATTTATGTTTAAAATATTGCATTTTGTTTAAAATATTGTAAAAAGTAACATTGCATTTTGAGAAGCATATGCAACAAATTTATTAAGGTTAAACAGTCACAAAGATTGTTGAGGATCACTTGGATCGAATGAAAAAGGCTGATCAGTCCGAGAACGAGAGGGAATACGAGCTATCACTTTGTTTGGGGAATCAGAAAAGTCAAGGAAGGAAAGATTCTAGAATGAAGTATCAACGTGGGTGATCAAGATAGAAACTTGTCTCACATAAGGGTTCGGTCTGAAAGGACTCTTCATGCAAAAAAGAGAGAGCAAAAAAAGTCAAAAAAAGAAAAGAGAGTCAAAAAAGAAAAAAAAAGAAGTAAAAAAGAGAGATGGAAATAAAAAGGCAGGGAAAAGATGAGCAAGTTCTGATCAATATAGCAGGGGGCATCTGTAAAGAACCTAGAAGCTTTGAGTTTGGATTATGATGAGAACAGTGGAATGCTTGACTTAGAGGCACTGGTGGATTTTGAAAATGCTAAAATGAAGGAAGCCCAGTGGACTGGCATAGAAAGACTGAATGAAGACAAGAGTTTAGCCGAAAGTCTTACCGATCGATGGTTCAACGATGGTCATGGGACATGTTGATCCTAACAGGGACGAGGGGTAGAAGAGTCTTTCTCAAAAGTGATCAATGTCAAGCTCAGTTGAAGATTAAAGTTTGTACACAAAGGAGTTGATTGCAAAAAGAGCAGAATACAGATATAAGACAAAGAGACGGAAGAAAAAGAAGACAATTATTCTTATCCAATGTCAGGACTGGATATTTATGTTCCGAAAGTAAAGAGCGTGGTTCAATTAAAGACCATCATTTGCTAAAGCAGTTGAGATAAGAGGAAGATGACATAAGATATGACAAACTTTTGTGAACAACTCGCTACAGTCCGGGTTTATTAGAGTCAGAGTAATATTTTGGTATCTTTTCTGCAATATTTTCTTCACCAAAGAGTGCTCCAAGATCAGATGCTCAAGATGATCATATCAGTGGGAAGTTAAAATTCAAACTGGATCTCATTCATGTTTTTTTAGAGATATATGTCAAACTGGTTGAAGCTTCGCCATATCATGGGAAATTATCAGAGCCTCATTAATTAAATTGTTACAGTATCAAGACTATTGTGAGTTATGATTGAGACATTGAAGATTGCTACATTTTCAAGCTACAAATTCAAAACTTTCTGAAGTGAAAGATTTTGGAAGTTGACACTGAAGATTAGCTATTAAGGTATCTAACTTTAAAAGTAGTCCCCCGATCGAAGGAAATGCAATTGGATTGCTCAGAAAACAAATGTTGAAAATATCAAGTGAAAAGAGAGAAAGAAGTGGATGAATGCAATGATCGGACTCCTTGAGGTCGTAAGAGGAAATGGTCAATTGACTCATTAGATTTATCATAGAAGGTTCCCCTAACAAATGCAGATTTAGAATTCCCATTTCAGACTTATTCACCCCTAGATCGGTGAAGAAGATGTCAAACCCATTTGCCCATAGTTATGATCCCGATAATATTTGCAAGTTTCACATGAGGAACCAATATGTGCTACCAAGAAGTGTAGGCCCTTAGTGGAGGAAATAAAGAAGTATGTTAGTCAGAGATGCAAAATAAATGCTTCCAAGATTGTTTGGAATTTTGAAGTCTGTGTCATTCATGTTTATACATCAAAGGGGGTCATGGTTGCAAATGTTCGACCGCTCATGGGGAGAATATGATGAGTATGGGGCAATCATCTTCAGTTGGTATTTCTTTATTCATGAAAAATTGCCTATCAGAGGTCATGGAGATAATGATGATGAAATACGTATATCATCCAGTTCAGAGGCTTAGCAAGTTTTCCCATGGAGTTTTGGTGGTTATGAAAAATTAAAGATGAATTTGATAAAGTTCAAGAACTTAAAAGTTAGAGACTTGGGGCATTTGCTCGCCCTAAATAATAAGGGTGGGGCAAACTCAATATGGCAAGAGACCAGTTGAGTGACATTGAGGAATTTGATCACCGAAGAATTAAAAATCTGTTCAAAAAGAATGAGAGCATCAAAGTATGAGCAAGAATGGGCATGTCTTTGAAATGGTGAAGGAAAATAAAGAATTGATGATAGAAGTGGAGTGACCAAAATTAACTCAGCTTTTGCTTGATTAATGGTCAACAATGAACCATGGGAGATCTGTCTGCAATTTTAGGACCGTTGCAGAGTAATATCTTGAATCATCCCAATGGCTTTTGCCCGCGAGCATTGAGGGTCCTTTGTAAGAGAGGCTATTTCAGTTTATTTGTTTATGATGCTTGTTTCCAATATATTTTTCTCAAATGGAAAACATTATACATTCTTTAATTCGTTAATATTTCATTCGTTCTTTGTTATGGGTTAGTTTTTGTTCTCCCATACATATATGTATATATCTTCACTAACGTTTTCTCTTAGGTCCCTGGATATTAATTGTAAGAGTGACTTTGAATAAAATTTAGAGATCAACTTTAAAAATGTGACTTTCTTCTACTTTATTTAGACCAATGGGGAGACATTAACGAGTGTTCAGGAATCACGGGGAGGTCCCAAATACAAATTTTGAGTGAATTGCATCTTAAGCATTGTCGGCTAAGGTCTTTGAATGAAGTGATAACCTAAAACATCATCCACCTGAAGACGACTTTCCTTCGAAGATATCCAAGTATGGGAGGACATTTGGCATTCCTTCATATCCCTTCATAAAGAAAGAAAATAAAAAATATCATTTGTTGTCCCCTTTGAGCCTGAGGATTTTTTTTCGATTCAACCCAAACCAAGGATCACCCCTACACTGGGGGCAAAGAGAATGAAAGTTTGTTCACAAGTGAAAATGTTCGGTTTTGATCATGATATGACAGTAATGCCTTGAGAATCAGGGGCAAAAGAAATGAAAGTGAATATATCAAGCACAAAAGTCAGAAAAACAGGATGAATAAAAAGGATGATCTGAATTCAGTAAGAAAAAAACAAAAAGCAGAAAAAGGAAAGGAAAAGTGGGAGTTTGTGTTCAAAAGTCAACTGAATCAAGTTGAAGCAACTGAAGAAAGCACTAAAATTGAAAGGTGTAGAAGAAAAGCAATAAACATGTGAGATCTTTCATTCAAACAAGTCTTTATCCAAAGGAGCAACGGAAGATCGATTTCAAGGAAAGGAAATAAACTCTAGGGTGAAAACTCAGAAATGGGCAGTCTAGAGCGATCCACAAAAAAGGAAAAAGAGAAAAGAAAATAGCATTTTATCCGAGCATATCAAGGAGTGCAAAAATGATATTTCACTTGAAAGAAATGATCATTGGTTTCATCACCCTTAAGTATTTATTTGAGCCTATGTATCATTTCTTTGGCAGCCGTGAACCATAGCCTACATTACAAGCCTCAAAAGACTATTTTGACCATATACGGGTATTGGAGAAAGATGAGTTTATCTTCAAAATACATCCCGCTTATCAGGGTTAACCTTTCTTCAATGACTTCCAGACTTCTAATACTTGATCGAGATCAGAAAATAGGGAAGAATTGGGCATGGTGAGTTATTGAGGTAAAGAGTGCCACCTTAAATGGGATAGAATTAGGCATATGGGAAATGTTTTTTCTCCCAGAAGTTTAAAAACTTAAAAGAGGTCACATTAGAGTTGATCTTTGCAGTTTGATTCAAAGGCACTGTTGCACTTGATATTTTGGGGGGCTTAATCTTGATTTTTTTGTTGTTTGTCGTGACTTATCAAATTATTCCAATTTCTCAAATCTAGTAAAATAACATTTTAAGCCTTTCGCTTATCTTTTCAACAAGCATCTTGCAGATAAATTGATTAGATACAAGAAAAGCAAAGGATTTCGTGGGTATTATTATGATGTACTAATCATTTAAGTGTAGGCAGAACAAGAGGTGGCCTCGATACTTGTTTAATGATGGAAAGTATGAAGAGGAAAATACATGGTTCTAAGTGTCAGAAATATCCAAACAAAAGCTGCAAGAAATGACACAAGTGATTCTGGGGCAAAAAGAGAGGGCATGAGCCATCTTTTGGGAGCAAAGATGCAGTCAGATCAATCCGTTGAAGGTTTTTGCCATTCAAAGGCAAGAAAACGAGGCGAATGTGGACAAAGATAGTAGTCCAGCCGGAGTGGGGTAATGTTGCAAAAAATGACCTTACAGAACGTCACATGCCGATAAATAAAGTTTGCAAGCTAGAATAACAGTGAATCATGATCGCTTTCAGAGTTATGTGAAAGAATTTTGTCAAAGAAGCTGAATAAAGATGTAGCATGAGCGACTTTCTGAGGAAAGAATGATCCCCTGCATTCAAATTGTGAGAAATACATGGTGAAGTGAGGCAAAAAGAGGTTTATGTGCTTGATCCATGAAGGTAAAGAAAGCTTCGTCAGAACGAATAAAAGAAAAAAATGTTGCAAAAAAAGAAAGAAAAAGAAAAAAAAGAGAAAAACCGAGGTGAAAACCTGAAATGGCACCTTGAGAAGAAAAGAAAAAGAAAAATCTAAAGTGAAACCTGAAAAGGCGCTTTAGAGCAAGGATGTAGAGATCCTGAAGACTGAACCTAAGTGTGCGATGAGTTGCACTGCTGGTAGAAGATGTTTAAATGAAAGACAAAGCGAAGAAATTTGGAGCTCCCCAGCAGATGAAAGTCTGTCCAAGTGGTCCTCAATTGACAATATTCATACATCATATAGTCAGGCATCCATAAGTAGGAGCATGATAATTAATACATTCAAAGCATTTTTGCATACTTTGGCAGGAATTTACAGATTCAATCAAGGAAATGTAAAGATGAATTTATAGCTTTGAGTTTTGGAAGAGAAGATCCAAGCAAGAATTAGCAGAGATTTCAGAAAAAGATCCAGTTAAGAAAGAATAAAGATCTTGGAAAGGTAGATCCAAGCAAGAATAGGAAAAGATCTTGGATGAAATATCCAATTGAGAGTGAATAAAGATCTCGAAGAGGAAGATCCAACAAGAAATAAACAGAAATCTCGGAGGAGAAAATCTAACAACGAGTGAGCAGAGATCTTTTGGAAATAGATCTAGCAAAGATTACAGTTGGGTTTATTGAAAACAAATATACTAATTCACGATTTTCTGTTTGTAGATACAGACCAGTAAGGATGTTCCGTTTACAGAGGCAGACTTTCCCAAAATATTACGTTGGCAGAGACTGATTTCAAGATATTTCGTTGGATATTTCATTTACAGAGGCGGATTTATCTAAAATACTCCGTCTACAGAGGCGAATCTCAAGATATTTTGATTACAAAGGCGAATTTCTTTGAAATATTCTGTTTGCAAAGGTGGATCTTAAGATACTTCGTTAGCAAAGATAGATTTCAACAAATATCCCGCTTATAGAAGCAGATTTCAGTATGAGGCTACAATTGTAGAAGCTGATTTCAACAAGTATTTTCGCCTATAGAAGTGGATTTCAACAAGAAATTTTATTTATGAAGGTAGATTTCAACAAATATCCTGTTTCTAGAGGTAAATTTCAGCAAGATATTCTATTTGAAAAATACAGATTTTAGTAAGAGGCTCTGTTTGCAGAAGCAGATTTCAACAAGTATTCCACTTACAGAGGTGTATTTCAGCAAGACATTCTGTTTGTAGAGACAGATTTCAGCAAAAGGTTCCGTTTAAAGAGGCATATTTCAGTAGAGATTTCAATCTGTTTAAAGAGACAGATTTTAGCAAAGATTTTAATTCGTTTGAAGAGGCAGATGTCAGCAAAGATTTTAATCCGTTTGAAGAGGCAGATTTCAGCAAAGATTTCAATCCGCTTGAAGAGGCGAATCTCAGCAAATATTTCAATCCGTTTGCAGAGGCGGATTTTAGCAAAGATTTTTTAATTGTTTGCACAGGAAATGAAGTGCATTACAATTCTAAATCCTTCGGGTCATCAGTAAGTCCTTCGGGCATGATGTTAAATCCTTTGGGTCATCAGTAAGTCCTTCGGGCATGATGCTAAGTCCTTCGGGCCATCACCTTCGGGAGTTATGTAATTATTTGCACAGGAAAAGAAATGCATTACAATTCTAAATCCTCCGGGTCATCAGTAAGTCCTTCAGGCATGATGTTAAATCCTTTGGGCCGTCAGTAAGTCCTTCGAGCATGATGTTAAGTCCTTCGTGCCATCACCTTCGGGAGTGATGTAATTGTTTGCACATGAAATGAAGTGTATTACAATTCTAAATCCTTCAGGTCATTAGTAAGTCCTTTGGGCATGACGTTAAGTCTTTCGGGCCATCACCTTCGGGAGTAATATAATTGTTTGCACAAGAAAAGAAGTGTATTACAATTCTAAATCCTTCAGGTCATCATTTAGTCCTTCGGGCATGATGTTAAATCCTTCGGGCCATCAACTTTGGGAATGATGTGACTGTGTGAATAGGAAAGGAAGTGCATTACATTTCTAAATCCTTCGGGTCATCAGTAAGTCTTTCGAGCATGATATTAAGCCTTTCATCTTTTGGTGTTCCGTTCATGTTTATTTTTAACAGTTTATTTTTATTGATTTTATGTGTTTATTTCTGGGTACATCTTTTTATTTTCAGTTAAAAAATTGATTTTTTTCAGTTTTACTTAAGAACTTTTTTGAGTTTATTTTAATTTTCATTTCAGGTTTATTTTTATATTCAGTTCATGCTTGTTTTTATTTCAGATCTGTTTGTTATTTCGGGGTTAGAGCTGTCAAAAATCTGCCCCGTTTCATTGTCATTCCTAGTTTAATTATTGCTATTTGATTTATTGGTCAGTTAATTCGGTTTGAGTTTTGTGGAGGTCCATTATAGTATGATACCCCAATTTAATTTTGTATTTATAATGTTAAAATTCGAACCTATAATTTTACTTAAAGGGCCTAACGTCTCATCCCGCAAGATCAACTTATTGTTGGTATGATGTGCCTTTAGTTAGGGTTGGACGTTTGGTTGAGTCGAGTAAAAAAATTTTGAGTTATTCGAGTTTGTAAGTCTCATTTTACGATTCAAATTTTATTTGAATTTTTTAAAATCTAGTCGAGTTTATAAAATTTTGAGTCGAGTTTTTGAGTTTTTGTACAAATTTAATTGTATACATATATTTCTTCATATATATTTTTATATGCATATACTTAGGGTTGGGCGGTGCACATATTTATTTAAATTTTAACGGCTTTTTATATGTATATAATATATACATATATAGTTCTTTATATTTTCACATGTGATATACATAACATATTGTGCAGAATTAAAAAAAAAAGTCGACTCGAATATTAAAATTGATTAATTAATTATTAAAATTTTTGAGTTATTCGAGTTATTCGAATTTTTATTTCATAATTCAAACTTTATTTAAAAAAAATTGAGTCGAGCCGAGTTTATGAAATTTCGAGTCAAGTCAAAACGAGTTAATTTTTTTGCCTCGAGTCGAGTTGAATAATTTAGTTTGTTCGAGTCGAGTTTTGCCCACTCCTACCTTTAATTTATAAATGGACGGTTGAAAGGCTATAGCCACAAATTCCACAACTCACCTAAATTTACCCATTAAACCTTGGATAAAATTTTGATACACAAGATATGTGAACTAATTTTACATAAGCATGTATATTTACACTATAAAACTCAAATCCTAAATTTTTAACTCTAACTTTAAAAAAATTAAACCCTAAACTTTAAACCGTATTCTCTGAATTCTAAACACTAACCTTAAATTCTAAACCCTACAACCTAAACCCCTAAACTTTAAACCTTAAATTAAAATCCTAACCCCTAAAAATAAAAAGCACGTTTACAGGGTATGTGTATTAAAGTTTTTTTCCTTAAATTTAGTTTTTTTGATTAAGTTATATAATTACTTTTCCAAATGTGTGATCGAACTTATACAAGATAATATAATATGAATATCTTTTACTACTCGACAAATTAATAAATTTTTTTATCCTAAACTTTTAGTAAAATATACATATTGTTTTTAGACCACTTAAAATAACAATATCTATAAAACATAGATACGAGATATGCCTACCCATACAATTGCTATATTTGGATTTATTAGTATTATCATTGTCAATCCCATTCATTCACGTTATCTGATAACCTATAAATTGGCCGCAGGAAAGCTTCTGCCATGGCATCTTCAAGTAGAGTGAAAATCCTCGACACCACCCGAATCAAACCATCACCTGAACCACCAATATCTGCATATGAATCCTCCCTTCCACTCACTTTCTGCGACACTTTGTGGTTCAAAATCTCACCAGTTGAGCGACTCTTCTTTTACAATCTCCAAAACTCCACCCCTGAAGATTTCATCTCCGGTGACCTACCCAGGCTCAAACTATCTCTTTCTCTCACACTCCGTCATTACCTCCCCGTAGTTGGCAACCTCAAGTGGCCATCAAACTCCCCGAAACCCGTCGTTTCCTACGCTCCGAACGACGGAGTTTCACTCACGGTTGCCGAGTCTGATGCCGACTTCGACCGTCTCACCAGCAATGGAGTATATGAAGCTGTCGAGTTACATCCTTTGATACCGCAGCTGGTATCATCGGATGATTCGGCATCAGTTATAGCTGTTCAGATAACAGTATTTCCTACTAAAGGATTCTCCATTGGAATCACCGCTCACCACACAGTTCTCGACGGTAAAACGACGACCATGTTTATGAAATCCTGGGCTTACCTGTGCAAGCTAGGGAATACAGAGAACAGCCAGAACACAGAGAACTCTCTTTTGCCGCCAGAACTAACCCCAGTTTTCGACAGGAACGTTATCTATGATACTACAGGATTCGACCTTGATTTAGCGTATTTGAACCAGTGGCTAACAGTCACTGCAGGTGATAAAAGCTTGAAGGTTTCACCGAAAAAAGCAGCAGCTCTTGATCTAGTTCGAGCCACGGTTACGATGACTCGAGAAGATTTGGAGAAAATGAGAGAAAGGGTATTGTCTAAATCATCTGATAGCTCAAAACAACTCCATTTATCACCATTTGTGCTTACGCTTGGCTATGTAACGAGTTGCATAGTTAAAGCAAGAGGTGGAGATGGCGATAGAACTGTTTCTCTTTCATTCGCAGCTGATTGCAGGTCACGTTTAGATCCACCTGTTCCAGAAAACTATTTCGGGAACTGTAATACTGCTCTAGGAGATTTTCACAAGGCAGGAGATTTCATGGATAGAAAACGGCTTTGCATTTTCTGCAGAAAAGGTAAGCAATATGGTGAAGGGATTAACGGAGAAATATGTTTTTGAAGGAGCAGAAGATTTAATGAAAATCTATTCGATAAGGTCAAGGAGCTACCATCTATGCAAATTATATCGGTTGCCGGATCGCCTCGGTTTAATCTTTACGAAACTGATTTCGGATGGGGAAGACCGTGGAAAGTGGTGGTTGTTTCCATTGATGAGAGTGAAGCTATTTCCATGGCTGAAAGTAGAGATGGGAGTAGGGGAATTGAGGTTGGCTTGGCCTTGAAGAAGAATGAAATGGAACGGTTTCTATCTATGTTTCTCAAAGATGTTTAACAAGATGTTCAAAGGCTGGAGAAATTAAATTATGAGGAAGATGATTAAATCAATTGCTGTTGTATTTGCATGTGATTCAAATAATTATGGTTCTTTGGTGTATGAATCAAGAATCAAACCGAAAATGTATTATACTATGGTCCGAATTGAAATCTTTCTGAACTTTATGATTCAAATCGATTTTCGTTTTTTTTTTCATAGCCATTGCTGTTATAGGCAAGACTTCATAATGAAAAAGTTACAGGCTTACAGCCTCCACCATTTAACTTCAACTGTTCAAATTAACTTGCTCCGAACGTAATCTTACTCAAGAAAGCAACAAATGTTAAACATTGATATTTAATGATAAAAAACAAAAAGGAACATAAAAATGGCTGAAATCAATGCATCAGATTTATTGACTTAAACCAATCTGATAACCTGATCTCTTATTCCATGACTTATTTCAATGAGATGTCCAGGTTTCATCTCTGCTGCATCACCAATCCACAAAGCATACAGAGCTGCAGCAACAGTTCCCAATCCTTGTTCAAGGTTTTATGTTGCCATTGCCGAGACTGGTATTGTCGTCGACGCAGACGCCAACTTGTTTCTCTCAGTTTTTGTGTACTATGCCGTTATTCGTTTATTAATATAAGTAGAGATTATTAGCTTGGCTTGAGATCATTGCCTTAACCAAACCTGATAATCTGACCCTTTATCAATGAACTTCTGCCAACTACCATCCAACTGATTTTCCTTTGAAGGATTCCAATTGAAATGTCCCAGTTTCATCACTAGGGTATCGCCAACCCGCGCTACATAACCTTCATTATTGGCATGGTATATTTTGACAGAACTTCGGCAGTGTATCCCAGCACGTGTTCGAGCTTCTATTACTTCCGTCAAGACATCGCGCAAGCCAAATTCATACAAGTGGTCATAAAATATTACAGGCTGCAAAATATTGAAACAAGTGCATTAAAAGTATGCAATCTATAATTCAGCCATGTCCATCCTTTGATGCTCGATCACTTAACATTCGATGAATCGATAGGGAAGACATCATACAGTGAAGTCCAGAGAATAGGGTACCAAAATACATTTCTCGAAATTTATGTTTGTGTGTCCGTGTCAGAAACATATAGCAATTTTGATGTCAAGTAACTTACAGTTCCAGGATGGGTCAGGATATAAGCATATCCCTGTGCAAGCTTTTCACGGGGAAAGGGCCAGTGACCCTAAAATAAAACTCAAACAGTTAGTAACTTGACACTGCGGATAGGTTAAACATGACCAAGTGGAATGTGGACATTATTGATGGATATCATAAATAACAAATCGGCAAATCCGATACTTTCATGCATTAGAATTTACAAAGCTCAGAAGTGATTGTCTGCTATAAGCCCTTATTATATAGCCATCACCAAGTGGTTTGAAATTTGCAGAAAAATTCTTTTCCGAAAATCACACTCAAGATTTGAAGTTAAGACATATGACAACATAAGCTTCATCGTGATCGTAAAGCACTAATTCCATTCAATCTTTCGGATGTTCCTTTGAGAAATTGGTTATGCACTAAACTGGACTACAAAGGAGACTTTAACCCTCTTAGTTTCTTGTAGCTCCGCTAGAAAAACACCTAGATGGTACTGCTCTGAGTTTGTGTAATGTTTATTTACGAATGAATGTATGCATGTCCGTGAGAGATATAGGGAGTACCTGGGTAGATCCCGTATCATGGTTCTCTATAAACGTACACGCACGTGAAGGCCACCATCCCATTACTCCTGTTGGTTTTCCTTGAGGATCTATCAGTCTCCAATATTGGCCATGTAAAGCTGCATGGAGTATCCCCTGCAATGGCAAATTATTTAAATCTGCATTGGGAGAAAACATGCACCTACATGACAACAATTTTTCCACAAGGCTTATTATGGACACACTATGGCCATCAGAAACATGAGGTTAGCCTATAATTCATAAAAATGTATGCAAGTCTTATAGGATGGTTTGTTTCCCACGTATGGCCATGGACATTAATACTTGAAGAAAAATGCACCAAATATAAGAACAACTAGAGACAATGGTGAAGCAAAGGGCGGCAGACAGAGGCCTTCCCCCGCCCTGGGCTTGTCCAAACACCTAAAGTTTTTTAGTATTTTCTTTCTCAAAAAGGATCAAAAACTATTTAGGAATACCTTTGTTGTGACATCAAAAGCCGAGGAAGTACCTCCAGTGGCATTGATCCAGTTGACTATCCTTTGCCGATGCGCATCTAGATATGTAAACAAAGTCCCATATGTCATAGCAGGAACTAGGTTAATTCTATTCTATTAATATATATATATATATATATATAAAGAGAAAAAGGAAACACATGGGACTTCTCTCTAGTCACAAGAAAGACCAAGAGGCACAAAACATGAATGAGGAAGGCTTTCTGAATAAAAATGGGGATCTTGTTGCACATTGCACAATGTGTGAAGCCAATTAAACAAATTCGAATAAAGAGTTCGGTAAACAAAGCCATGCTCGAAACAACCATAATATATATTTTCTTTCTGCAATGAATAGGACCAGATATTGACATAAATTGAAGGGGGAACAACTTCAGCGAGTTGACAATAACTTTTCAAAAGTCCCCATATGATATCTATTTCAATAAAATGCCAGACCAGCCAAAGAAGTTTCAATTTTGAAAACAACCATTACCAGAAGATTATACAAGCTTCAGGGAAATGGAGTTTGCTATTGTCTCGAAACAAAATCAGACCAAAAAAAAATCATATTTCATAGGCAATACTAAATGATTACCTTGATTGTAAGACAAGTTACCATGCTCATAAGCCATAGAGTCCCAATATTCTCCTATAGCAAATGCAGGATGTGAAGCTTCTATATATTCTTTCACAAATGTACCAGAGAAGCCTCTGCAAACAGTAGCAAATAAGTCATCAGTGCTGTTAGCTATTGCATCATTCATGATATCTTCAAATGTTTTGCCTTCTTTTTCCACCTTTTCCGGAGTCTAGTCAACGGAAAATTTCTATATATTCTTCACATGCAATGCATAAGTTAAAATAGTAAATAAATAAAAGAACGACGTGTAAATGTAAGGATAAAAGGGCAACAGAACACCTTCACCTCACAAAGTCAAGCCGCCAACCATCATAACCAATTTCGTTACGGAGCCAGTGCAACCATTCCTTTATATCTCTTCGCACAAAGTCCTGAGAATGATCAACATTTGGCGCAGCATGGAAGATATCACCTAAACATAACACTTAATCAGTTATGTTTATAGGAGGTCCTATTTTTAATAACTTAATATTCGGAAATATCATGTCATATGATTCAATCAATAACAATGGCTGATATAGTTAGTCAGCACTTTGTCAAAATGTCATTGCCATAGTTCACATATGTTAGACCGGTTCCTAGCAGCCACTGAAATCTTGATTAGATGAAATAGGGATGGCAAAAAAACTCTGAATCCACCACCTTGTCATATACATACATACCACTTGATGGATTTCCACGCCCCTGGAAATTTGGATCATCACAAACAATAGCTTCAGGCCCCCAAGCAAGCTTGCCGCCAAAAATATTCCAGATACCATTTGGACTCTGAAATGAGCAAAAAAATATTTAAATAGATCCCTGCTATAGACTTGTTTAAAGTTCGTGTCACTCGTTCAGCCTTGCCAATAAGATCAGTAGTGCAGAAGAAGTTTATACTTCAGTATTTATGTCATTAGACTGTACAAAAAAGATTAGCAACAAATTTTTTTCTCATTCATGGTAGTTAAGATTGTATACAATGGAAAATTAACCACCACAGAATAAAAATGGATTTACAGTATTTGAGCAAATAAGCAAAAGGACATGTGCAGCAAAATGTAACCAAACTCTCGTAAAAACAATAATAATAAATAAAGAATCCATAACCACGCACTTATTTCAGATAATTGATCATGGTTTGCAGTACATGAAGAATACCTCTTTGTTAGAGTAAATTTCACCAAGTCTTTTAGATATGAAAATGCATTTATAAAAAGGTAAAATTGAGACTAAAAAAACAGTAATTATTGATGTAAAAAGAAAAGTGGGGGAGGGGGAGGGGACAACCTGTTTATGCGCGCATCGATGGTTAAGCACGACATCTCCCAATGCCTGCATACAACACAATTTAAGTTTCAGTTCACCATACAAGTATCATGTATGCAACTTCCAAGAAGAAAGCCGAGGTTTCATAGCTTTACAAAACTGTAAGATTAGCTCAAAATTCGAAATGACTCTAGTATCTGTTCCAAACTCTTTCTTATTACCCATAAAGATTTTCTGAATAGTGCACATAAATATATAGATAAATTCCATTCCAAAACTTTGAACCAACAAAGAAAATGAAAATCTCCGAAGCAAGAAGAAACGAGACCAAACATTAACAGCTAAAGCTTATTATCCATAAAAATTGCTCCACGTACCAACAGGTCGTGAGCATGCATTTCCTCTATGCAAGATTTCAGGTCTTCAAATGATCCATATTTGCAATTCAAGTTGTAAAGATCAGAAGGCATATAACCTGCATGTTATTCCATATAACTTATAACAGTGTGCAAAACGCAAAATGAATGTCCACAACGTTTAACAACTGCATACATATGTGTACGTTCGAAAAGAAAATAACTGCTCATTAGGTTAATTTCTTAGGATTGCAACATTATCATAACATGACCATGGCATTATTCTCCATTCCAGAATAGCCACATGCATACACGGCATGTCATCTAGAATGAAAATTTACTCTATTAAAAGTGATATAATACCTTGGGGTGCGACAGATTCTGTTGGGGGTGGGAGCCATACTGCAGTGATCCCTAATTGAGATAAATCAGCAGCCTTCTGAGCTAACTCCTGGTACCATTGCCTTCTCCAGCTTTCCCAATTGAAACCTTGGAACTTGAAAACCAACAAGTTAAGAGTTGTGAGTGATCTTCTTTCACAAATACTTTTAGCCGATTCATAGTTAGACAATCGATAAACTCACGTGTGCCTCGATGAAATAAGCATAAGTTCCTTTTGTTAAACAAAATGTTATCTCTAGTCATACCAAGTTTACAACAAAAATCAGACAAGATGAAAAAGAATAAAGTTATCTTCAAAGTCCAGCAAAAATGGTGTCATCTTCAGTTCACATAATGAAGCCTCTGTTAGTCAGTGTCATGAAATATGAATGAAGAACAAGTATATCCAACCATCAACTCACCACAATTTCTCGTCCTGTTCCAGTTCCCGGCTCTGCATTGAGATTCAAATTCTAATGCAAATTAGATATGACCTTCCTTCTCAAAATTGACTTAAGAATGGTAAAAAGTACATATAAGAATAAAAAAAGGGAAAACTAACCTAATTTTGTTTCTTCTCGAGTCCGCTGCCATTGAACTGTCTTTCGTTGAAGTGCTCGTTCCAAAGTTTTCCGTTTCTTCTCTATTACTTCTTTTT
The DNA here is from genome assembly GCA_019671005.1 of Hibiscus mutabilis. NCBI lineage: Eukaryota > Viridiplantae > Streptophyta > Magnoliopsida > Malvales > Malvaceae > Hibiscus > Hibiscus mutabilis. Next base: position 48,744,142 of record CM033729.1, read on the forward strand.
CCATAACATGTTCAACAAGAATATCACCTTCTCTTAGCTTTTCTTGAGCAATAGACCAAACCTTATCAGGTTTGGGCAATTCCAAAGATTTAAAATTGGACTTTAAGGCTTTAGAAATGTCGGCCTTTCGAGGAGGAAACCTTTGACGGATGCTCCATATCCTTCTTGCCATCCACTGAGGCATCTCCTTACGTGGACCACAACTCAGAAGTTTCCATTTCTCTGAATCATCATCAGTTAAAAGGTCTATCCTCCCACCATTAACAATATAGATGTCATCTTCGTCGTCTTCCTTTTCTGATCTTTCCTTGGACAATAATGACTGTGCCATTTTTGCTCTCTGTCGCCACATATTTAAAGCACTTTCCGATGACTTCAGTGACCTCTGCAAGGCTTCACACCTTCTCATGTAGGCATTTTCTCTTGAATGCGTTGTTTCCTTGGCAGCATCAACAGCAGCCTTGATGCTTTCCAACTCATCGTTAAAAGCCTTGGACAAAACCTTCTTTCTTTCCTCTGCTTCTTCCCTTATTTTCTCCAATAAAGACCTAATATCCTCTTCCTGCTCAAGAGCATTTTCCCTTCTCAACTCTTGGAATTCAAGCAATGCCTTCTCAGCATTACTGGCTCGGAGTTCAGCTGCACTTGCTTGTTCTCGTGCCCGTTGCAACTCCAGTTTCAACCTGTCAAACTCACTTTTCGAAGCCAATAACTGAGCTTCTAAATCACTGACAGCACCTTGTAACTTAATATTCTCAGATTGAATAGAAGCAATAGCATCAATGGGATTTATACCATCAGTAAATGCTGCAATAGCTTTCATAGCCTGGTCATGCGCATTTTCTGCCACATCAAGGGCCTCGTTTATAGCATCTCTAGACTCCTCAATAATTGAGGATATAGTACCTTCGGTTGATTTTCTTATTTGATCTTCGATTTGAAAAGCTGACTCGGCAGCCAAGGTTTCTGCAGCTGAAACCCTCAGCTTGGCATCTTCTAACACATGAGATGTGGCCTGTTCGAAAGCGCTCTCTGATAACTTTTCAACTTGTACTGCAAGTTCAATGGCATCTTGTTTTGCAAGAACCAACTTAGATTCCAAGGCAGATTTCTCCTCCACCGTCTCCTTCAGCTTCCGATGGAGCTGAGATTTGTCCGACTCCAGTTCCGAAACAGCCACTTCCTTGCCATGCAAAATGGAAACCGCATTTTCCTTCTGTTTAGCCTTAGAAGAAGCAAACTCTTCAAGCAATTGATCTCTTTCTTTTTCAAGAGCTTCTTGCCTGGCCTTAGCCTCAGAAAGAGCTCTTCTCATCTCAATTAACTTGTCTTTTTTCTCCGATTTTCCATATCTCCTCGACGTAAAACCATCCTCATCATCAGTGAAGTTGTCATTGGAATTACCCTGCCATAGAAATTAAAAAAAAAATTCAGGATCCAATCCCCAACTTCCTGGAACAGCACTCAATCGGCTTTTACAATAAAGGAAAATTTCAGACTGCCTATGATCATATCAAGGCACACTTCTATTAGTAAAATTTCTGGGAATTCTTCCATTGTTTAACTACATAATCACATAATCTACTTATCAGAAAAAGAACCTATTTCGACCTAATTGTGGTTACTCTAATGCCAAAACTAATGACAATAATGCAATATGCATACCCTATTCGAGGCAGCAATTATTCTCGGTCCGCGCTGCCAGTTGCTGGTAACTAAATTCTTCCTGCAACAACATCATCATCTTCCATCAATGATTTGATAGCCACACCTTACCAAATAAGCATACGTATAAAAGCCAAACCATCATATAAATTGGAGCTTGAACATAAATAACCTTTTCCTGTTAGAAGAACCTCCCAAGATTAAATGAAACTGCCCACGTGGTCTGCCTAAAGAAACAACAGGGAACTGGGGAAGAAGCATCCCAAAGGTTGAACTCTGCACTAAAAAAGTACCCATTTTTCTTTCTGACAAGAGAAAATAAAAAAATTAGCAACTTCTAGAACTGCACAAAACCAAAAATAATTAATTAGCAAACAAGTTCTATCATAAAAAAAAAGTCACCTTCTTAGTTACAAAATCAAATACACACACACATATATATTGCCTTGATAATTGCTTCATAAACAAATCAATTAAGATCTCAAAATCAGCATATACAGACAGATAAAAATATCTTCATAACCATGCAGTGGGCATCGTCATACATTTATACACAGAAGTCAATGAATAATGTAAGAAAGAATGAAGATCACAGATAAAATCACCAGCTTGCTATATATATACACACACACACAGAGAGAGAGAGAGAGAGACAGCAGCCTTTGCCTCGAATATTGAATTCGAAAACAGCATAGACAAATCAATAAAGATCTCAAAATCAGCATAGACAAATAACAATATCTTCATAACCATATAGTGAGCATTGTCGTACATTTATACACAGAAGTCACTGAATCATGTAAGAAAGAATGAAGATCACAGATAAAATCACCAACTTGGCTATATATATACACAGCAGCAGCCTTTGTCTCGATTATTGGATTTGAAAACAAATAAAATAAGAGAGACCCAAAAACCAGCCTAATAAACTAATCAATTCTAGCAGAAACAAAAGTATTGAATACAAAACAAAAAACCCATCAAGTGAATATTTTAATGCATCAAAATAAGTCATTGGATCATGTAGAACCAATGGAAACATCTAACAAAAAAAAAGGTGTAAACCTGATATGTACGGAGGTGAAAAGAGTTGTGGGAATTTAGTTCATTGTATTGATGAAGGGTGGAGTTTTGTGATTGGTGGAAGAGAAAATGACAATGGGATTTTGGTCTTGGAGATCAGCATTTGCGGGGAAAACAAGAAAAAGCAAGAGAGAGGAATGGCGCGTTGGGGGGTGAGCCAGGTAGTTTCTATGGTAGAGAAAAGTGGAGTGTGACTTTTTTTAGATTTGCATTAATTATTATTATGTGTTTCATGTTCATGCAGTTTGACTGTCGCACTAATTTTGGTGGACCTAAATGCCCTCAATCCAATTTGAAAATGGTCATTTTATTAAAATAAAAATATTTTATACATAAGTTTGTGTAAATTTTAGTTTACACAAGTTTTTTAATTTTAGAGTTTAAAATTTTATGTTGGGTTTTAGGGGTTTAGTGTGTAGGGTATAGAATTTAAAGTTTATTATTAGAATTTAGAGTTTAGGTTTAGATTTTAGGGTGCTAGAATTTGTGATTTAAATTTTAAATTTTATAGAAGAATTATATAATTTTTTTTTACATAATTTATATATCGAAATATAACCCTTTGTTAAAACATATTGTGTATTTTAGAACAAGAGTAAACCAATAGTTTAGAGATAAAAAATCAGAAGGGTGTAAAGTTAAAGGATATTTAAGTAAAATCAGTGAGAGCACATGTGAAATTTATGAGGAAATAAATATGTTTTTCTAATATTATCTCTTAAAAGACAAACGAACAAATCAAAAGCAAAAACAAAAGAAAGTTTCAAAAGATTTGATAATACTTTTTTTATAACTTGTTTAATTTATTAGTCAACTAATTTAAATAGAATTCTGCAAAAATTATTATTATAGGTACCTCTTAATCTAACTTATTTCATTCCTAACAATTTATTTCGAATCTCGAACATTATTTAAGTGACCTAACACACATTGTCCCATTAAATTAATTAATAATTAGCAAATTTAGTTAAAAGTTATCTTCTTTTATATGTAACATGATACAATAATACAAATTGAATATAAATGTTTTACCTTTCATGTACCCTAAAAGCTAACCAGAAAAAATATTGTGAACATTGGGAAAACATCTTCTGCAAAATTGTGCAGATTGGTTCTCACTCTCAACAACTATTAATTTGAGCAAACTCGGCAATCAATTTCACGACACGGCAAGGCTTCTCAACATGAGGAAGATGACCGGCATCTGATGCTTGTTGCGCGCTTGCTTTCGAAAACTCGAAAAACAGTCTCGTTCACATAAAGGTTCCGAAGTTAATCGGCAAGTACCATACGTTTTCAGGGTTGTTCCTTGACAAGGAAGGTATCTGCATAAACATGTTCATATCAACTTCGTTGCAGGTATTAATTAAGAACAAGCAACGAGAGAATATGTGTATTGTAATAACGGGCCTGTGAGCTTGACGGAGTCGCCACCAATATTTTTAATTTAGGTGAGATTGGATCACCTAAAAACTCAGTCATTTTCGGAAGTCGGTTACGTGTGGGGAAGGATGAGCATCCCATAACGCCCAAAATTGGTACCTAGTCGATTACGTGGTGTCTTAGTATTACGAATTTGAATATAATTTAGAAATATAATCCCTCAAGCACAGCAATCTTAAAAGTCTTGATGATGCCAAGCATTTGGCAGAGAATCTCCTGGACACTATTAGTCTAGAGTTTGGTTCTTCCAGGTAATCAGGCTTCTGTGAGGGGTGGCGATAGTAATTTTATAGTCTCATTGTTGTCATTTTGGATTGGAGTAACCTGTTTCTTTCCATCCATTTTAGGGTTTCATCAAGTAAGGTTTATGGTGCAGTTCCACCTCCACAGCAGTTGTTGACTGGAGTTCAAAGTTCTGCAACCGGAAAAAATCTAAATTCTAGATCAGCTGTAATGCCAGTTGCTGCTCCATCTCCGCCTGTTGCAGTCCCTGGGGTCACTGCGGGCTATTCTCAAGGGATGGCTGTGGGAATGCCTACTTGTGGTCCAACCCATGAAAATTCAGTTGGTTATTCACAGCCTTTGGTGACTAGAGGAACAAGCTATATTGGATATGGTGGGATATACCCCCAAGAATGAAAGTGGTCTGGCTCATGCCAGATGGCCCATCTCTACTTGATGAATGTTAACGCAATTAGAATTGTGATACTGATACATAACTCTGAATTGGCTTTGAGTCTTTGACTCATTTTTGAAGTTTGAGCAACTTTAATCTTAGAGAAAATTGTATTTTAATAAACTTTCTTGTTCATTATTCATTTAAAGTAATATATTTAGAGTAGAAGTATATTTGTGAATGAAGGCAAAGCATTTCCAAGTAATTGATTTACAATGGCCATGTAGTCCATAATTCCATGTGGTAGAAATTGAATCTTGATTACTGCTAGTTCATATGGTGGGGAATGCAAAGGGCAATGGTTCCATCTTGCTAATTCTTGAACTTCACTTTTTTAACTATCCAAATCCTGAGTGGCCTTCGCATGGGTAGCTCCTAAGTCAATCAGGTTTGTCTGCATGTGTGGCCATGATAGATGTCATGGTTGCAATCCTCTTTTCTGCCGACTCATGCCGGTACTTGTGCCCCTTATATTTATGCATTCAGCTCAAGGCTCATCCCCTTAGATAGGGGAAGAAACATTATATGAAAAGGGGAAACCTTTGCAAGTTAATGTGATTAAATGTAATACTTTGCATTTATGCTATTGGATTTATGATTATATTATCTGCTGACTTTTTCTGCTTATCATTCCAGGGCCATTGGTTTGTATGCTTCACAGGGTTTTCTGTTTCGAAGGAGCAATTTGATGAGCTTTTCCTGCTTCAAAACTGTGACAAGAGACCATTTCAAGTTTTTAACTTTGATTGGGTGTATAACCTCATATCATGAATTTTGCATTTCTAGCGCCATGTCTTCCATGGTTAACGTCATAGAATGTGCAGCTGAAGTTCATTTAAAGGCTATTTTGGTGTCAGTATGGTGTAGCATTTTTGTTTAGGATTACTTTAAAGCTGAAGCTCCTACTGGCAATGCAGGGAATAGATTTCAGTAAGTACATAGGCTGACAACAAATTTTGTGCCACTGCAACCGTTATTTGTTGACAGCGACATTGTCGTTTTCTTATCTTTTATTTTTGCATCGTGACCAAGCTACCTTAGTTTTGATTTGAAATTTTCAAGGCTTGATTGTTGGCTTATAGGATCCTAACATCTGTTCAGTGAAGACATCAAGGGTCAAATTAACTCCAATGCAAATAGAGTTTGAAAACCATTCTGGGCATTGTGAGTCCTCTGTCCGATGGTCTATCAAGCAGGTGTCATGCCTGTGTTTTGCTTTGATTCTTTTTGTTACTGTAACTCGGCATGCACATATCGAGTACAAACATGGCGGCAACGCGAAATTATCGCAGTGAGATTACTTGCGTTGCAGCATTTAGAAGTTCAAAATGTGATGGAATTTGTGTTGTATGTTTGGTTGTAATTTGCCATTAATGTAGGCTGCTAGTTTCCTTTAGTGTCTTGGTGAAATGGCAAAATCTGTTAGGAAGGAGATGAGCTTCTTCCATTGTAATGGAACCTTTCATACATTTTGGTGTCAGAAGTTAATAGGAATTTGATCAAAGGTCAAAGTCATGTGATCAATCAGTTTGATTTAAATTTAATATGGTAAGTGATTAGTAATGTTTTATCTTTTAATAGGGGTAAAATTTTGATACACAAGTCAGGTCGTGTAAAAATAATTTTAAACAAGTCTGCATATTTACACTATAAAATCTAAATCCTAAACTTCTGATCATAACCCTAAAAAATTAAATCCAAAACCTTATACCTTATACCTTAAATTTTAAATAATAACCTTAAATTCTAAACCCTACAACCTAAATTCTTAAACTTTAAATCTTAAACTAAAATTTTAACCTCTAAAACTGTGTATCAAAATTTTTCCCCTTTTAATCTCTTAATTTCACGCTTAAGCACATTAAAATTGTTACGTAACAACGATGGCAATCGAATTAAATTTAAACTTTGTTTTATTTCTTCTAAAAATTATTTTATTAATATTTATTTATACATTAAGTGCACTTCATGCCTAACTGAATGTCACGGTTGAGAAGAGGCATGGTCATTAACCCCACATCAGAAAGGAAAAAGGGAGGTCTTAGGATATAAATACGGTGTCGCTGCATATCCTATCAGACATGTCTTTTAGGAAGAGGGTAATGGCTCTGTGACAAGTGGTATCAGAACGACCCTTTGACTGCTCGATTTCACGTCGAGCGCCTATAAGTAGGGTAGGCATGGTGAACAACTGTGACAATGTGGCCCATCACGAGAGCAGAAGCTCGAGACGAGAGCGTCACGAGATTGAGTGGGGGAGAATGTCACGCCTGAGAAGAGGCGGGATCATTAATCCCACATCAGAGAGAAAAAAAGAGAGATCTTGGGATATAAATACAGTGACGTTGCACATTCTATTAGACATGTCTTTTGGGAAGAAGGTAATGGCCCCGTGACACCTACTGCATTTGATTAATTGTTCTCCTTTATTGTAAAATATTGTTAAATCAAGATTTAAAGATAATCGGCCACATATGGAAATGTAAATTCCAAATTTTATTTTAAATCTCAACGGCTAGTATGGTATGGGCACCTCAAAATGAGACCGTTACAATCCTTCCAACTTTTCATTTTATTTAGGGTAAAACTTTGATACACATGTTGTGTAAAATTAATTTTATATAAGCTTGTGTATTTACACTATAAAAACCCAAATTCTAAATTCCTAACCTTAACCCTAAAAAACTAAACCTTAAACTTTAAACCCTATACCCTAAATTCTAAACATTAATTTTAAATTCTAAACCCTACAACCTAAACCTCTAAACCTTAAACCCTAAACTAAAACCCTAACCGTGTAAACTAAAGTTTAGTGTATCAATTTTTTTCCTTTTATTTATACGTATAAATTCACCCACACCGTAATTGAATTCAAATCGTCTCATTTCAATGGCTGAGAAAGCGATGGAAAAGCCTTTTAGCAGTTCTACTCTGCCCGAAAATGGTGGATTGGAGAGTACCCCGCCGGTAAAGGATCAGAAACTCGATAAGAATCCTCCCGAAGACTTGCGAAAAACATGCATGGAAATGGTGGAGCAAGCAATCGAAAAGCCGTTTAACAGTTCATCTCAGCCTGAAAATGGTGGATTGGAGAATACCCCACCACTCCAGGACCAGAAACTTGATGAGAATTCTCAAGATTCAAGCAAAGATCTGAAGAAAACATGCACCCGGACAGGCTTAGAGTCCCGAAAGCATTCAAGTATCCTGAAAGGCATGCAACTCTAAACACACACACACATATATACATTTATATAGTTTTAAAATCATCATCTGTTTCATGAATTTCTATGTGTAAATTCTTTCTTCTATTATTGGTTTGTTTTCAGGTATAGGAGTCCAACTGATTCTATGATGTCGCCTGTTACAAAGGGGCTTCTTGCAAGAAACAGGAAAGTCGGAGGTTCACTGTTACCACCTAGTATAAATCAAACTAGGGTAATTTTCGAAGCTTATTCAAGATTGTAATCTGCTCTTGAGCGACCCTTTTTCATCCAATTCATACACTAGAGAGTTGTTGCCTGTGAATTCAATAATCATCAGCATATTGTTGCCTGTGAAATCAAACAGGAAAGTTTTCATTCTTTTTTCAAGTTGTTTACTTTGTGTGTTCTTCGATGTTGCAGATTCATGAATTGTGTGTCTTTCTCGGAACTGATGCTTGCTGTTTTGAGAGCTTAAAACCAGATGGATTCTTGAACCTGATGATTTTGTTTGAGATGGTGCTCATGTCAATATAAATCACTAGCAAAAAGAATGCTATACATGGGATGTAATCTTTTTTTCTTCATCGAGTTTTTGAATGCGAAATCGTGTTCCAAATAATATATCCGAATAACTATAACCAAAATCAATCATTACAACAATCGGAATATATTTTTCCGTGTTCTCATTTAACCAAATGTTGTTAGCTTGGTTAATAGATATGGTTTTGTAATTTGTTGAAGAAAATGGCCTAACAACTCTTCATATATCTTTAAGAACCCTACAATTTTGGTCTAAAGTCGAAACCGAAGACAAAGAACCAAACCAGAAACCTCTTTGCCTTCCTTTTTTAGCTTTATAACGCCCCACCAACTGTGATACAAATCATTTTGTTTGTGTCCCATTGATAGTTTTCCCCCATATTCATTATTTTCTCATCATAAATCTTCGATCTTCGAGTTTTCTAAGCAAAAGAAAGAGATAGATTGAAGATACCAACAAGGTTCTCAAAGGAATTTTAAGTGAGTTTTTCTGCAGTTTGATTCATTTATATGGAACAATCCTGTCATAATAATTTGATGCTTTTGTATGTTGTTTTCATTTGTGTAATTCAGAAAATGGAAAATGATCATGGAGTTCAAGTTAAATCTCTTTCAAGGCAGGGATCATCTTCATCTCCGAACCGAAACCTTGGGGAATCCGAACTCATTGAGTCATCGACACCTTTAAATGTTCCACCGGAGACTTCAAATGAACAGTCAGATGATAACATGCCCGCACAACAAGCACCAGCAGGTAACATACCGAAACGGATACCGTCGTCCATTTTCAGTAGTAAACCTGCAACACCAAATGAATGGAGCATTACTTCAAACGAATCATTGTTCAGCATTCATATTGGGAACAACAGCTGCTCCAAGGAGCAATTTCTCACGTTGTATAAATCAGGGGAGTTAACCAAGTTAGACGAGCAGATCATCGCCCAAGGCGGCGTGATGCCTTCACTGAAAGAACTAGAAGAGATGGCGGTGAAGGAGGAAAGCGTAGGCAACGATGATGGCCAGAACAAAGATGGCATTGACGACCATAGCCATGAAATGGAATTCCCAACTGAGGTCCATAATTTTCGTAGATGTAGCATCTCCGGTGTTTCTGATGAGCGCACACTTTCCTTTAAATTCCCAGTGTAAGAAAATACCACCATTTTCACCACTCGAAAGCATTTGCTTATAAGTTCCATGAATATACCATCGAAATCGTTTCAGGTTGAACGGCACCGAAGGTGGAAGGCTGAGCTCGGTAAATATCCGCCTATGCAATCAAGAATCAAAGACACAATCAGTAAAGCAGCAGCCAGAGCAGGAGCAATGTACTGAAGAACCGAAACCAGAAACTCCCCAAAACGCTACCGGACGAAGCTGGTTTTCGTGCTTCGGTTGCTGCAGATAACCATGATTTTCTATCCTTCCAAACAACCTTAAACATTTCCTAGAGAAGGAAAATCCATTGCGTGCAGTTAACGATGTTATATTAGTTGGTTTCTAGTGTTGAATAAAAGAATTATGTGTTGAACTGAAGTTGTACAGAGATTTGTCATATTAATCAATCAAGGGTCCAAATTGGATCCATCTAAATTCCAATTTTCCATTTTATTTCTGATATTATTTGAGAATCCATTACCTTAAACAAAGCAGATTGCCCACTTTGCAACTCATGTTGTGATTTGGAGCCTGCAGGGTTCAATCAGGCTCCTCAAAACCCCACAAATAGGTCCGGTTTCTGCTTGGAAACACAGCAGTGGGGAACGTTTCATTTCAGTAGTGATGAAAAACTAAAATACAATTAATCTAAAAATTTAATTTAACTAAATTTAAAATTAGCAAAGACCAACTATGTTACTGAACCTAAATGTACCAAAGACAGGCTGCTCAGAATGGGAATTGAAATTGATGGTTTGTGTGTGAACTGTGGAGCAGAGCAAGAATCTCGGAATCATATACTCTTTGTATGCTCTTTCTCTAAAGGCATCTGGAAAGACATCCTCAGACTGTGTTGTTTGGATCGAGCAATGCTTTCTTGGGAGCAAAAGTTGAATTGGGATGTTGTTTCATTAAAGAGAGAGTCTCTTCTTGTCTACATTCTTAAAATTTCTTGGGTGCAGATATGACGTGCAGTATGTATGGGAGGAGAGAAATCATAAAATCTTTAGGGAAGTTATATTGGATTGTATTAAAATTAGGACTCAAAATAAAAATAAATAGAAGTCTGTGTGCAGCTTGGAGAATTCTTCAGCGGTATCGTTGTTCAAGTGCATGCATAAATGATTTGTAGTATTTTTTTTTATTATTTCTCTGATAATAATTCAAACATATATATTCAAAAAAAATCTATGTTACTGAACCAAAAAAAAGAAGAAGATCTTTTTGACCAGTGTATTGGGTCTGCTAGGCGAGCATTAAAATGGCGAAGTTTCTTATTTGTTAGTACTCGTTTTTTATGGTAATGTCTGATTATTTTTTATTTTTTAACAACGTACATATGTTTTATAGTTAAATTATTTAAATTTAAATCTTTTAAAAATAATAATATTTTTTTATTGAACCACTCGAAAATAGAAATTAAAATTTTCTTATATTTAAAAAAATAGATTTTCTTTATTTATATATACTAAATATTTATAGATTTATATCTAGTACACTAACTGTTAAAAATTTTAGCTTTCACACATCTTAGTTTAAGGTTTATGGATTTAATTTAGGGTATAAAGTTTAGAATTTAGGGTTAGGGTTTAAGGTTTAAGATAATATATTGAGGATTTAAATTCTAACCCTAGACTCTAAATTCTATTCACAATTACTAGATTCTAAACAACTAAACATAGATCACTAAACTCTACACCTTAAACTGAGTCCATAAACCTAAAACTAAGTCATTTAGTTTTCACAGCTAGTGTATCAAATAATTATCTAAAATTTATATAAAATTATTTTAATATAATCTTTTTTGTGATATGCATATCTGTTTTACTGTCTATGTTCGGAGTACAAAATTATCTCTCTCAACAATATTATTTTTAAAATTTAAAAACCTGTCTTCTCCTTAAAAATGCATTGTAGTTACCAATCCACTCAACATTTATGGGTAATACAGTTTTTTTTAGAATCAAAATAGAGTTTTTCCATGATGCACGAAGAAGGTAACAAAGGGAGTAATCTGAAAATAATAAAGTTTTGATATCCAAGGAAGCAATAATAATTTGATCAAAGCTGACCGCGAAGCAAAGTATTGCTTTTGGTGGAGGCTTCGTCTCTTTTATCAACTTTGTCTAATCGCAGCCTCCTCTCTTTCTCTCCTTAAATTATTATTTTGTTCGGTCTCTTTTTTCTTTAACCTTCTGGAATTTTCATTTCTATTTTTCAACTCCATAATAATAATAATAGAAATAATTAGAGACCATAAATCAAATCTCCTTAAATTTCTCTCAAAATTCCACCAACAAATCAGGTAATTAATAACTCTTACTAGTTAATTTGCTGCGAATCTCCTCCTACCTTCTGTGTCTTTTTTTTTTTCTCGATCTGTGGTTTGTTCATTTCTATTTTTTCTCTCCATTTTCGTTTTTTCAGTGAATTTTTCGTGTATGAATTAGAAAGTTTGGATTTTTTACATATCATGAGCAGGGTTTGTTTTATTTTTCTCTGGGTTTGTTTTACTTTTTATAATTTAGTCAAAGTTACGAATTTGGGTGGAACTTGAATTTGAGTTTTGTTTTAGTTGTTTGAAGTGAATTTGGGTTCTGCTGAAAATTAAGCTCAGAATTATCTGTGTTTTTGAGGTTTACTAATTTGAATTCTAGAGCTAGAAAGGAATTATATGGCGTCGTATAATCATGATCAATACTGAATTGGCTACTTATCATGTCGTTGAATTGTTAATATTGGTAAATTGAATGCTTTAAATTCACTTGATGTTTGTGTTTTTTCCTTTGCATTTGTGTATTATGATGTGTATCTGGCCAGTAGGCAAGGAAAGGTAATTGAGTTGGGTTTAAGATCATAGATTTTAGCTTCGACATCGATGTAAGTTGACATTGTACAAATTCCATTTGCAGTTTGAGTTTATTACCCGATCAGGTCGTTTTCCAGTTCATATGCTTGTATCTAACTTGAGGAAGAGAAAATTTGCTGTTTCTTATCCTTTCTAAGACTTGTTTAGGACAGACCTTGTTGCCCGAAAGAATGATTTAGTTTTGAAGATAGTTGCAAACTTGCAATTGCAATACCCTTTATACTATCTTTTCTGTTGAGTGCATCATTTAGTGTTTCAGGCTGCATAATACGGACATCTTACCGCACAAACGTTTGCAACATTCATGTGTTTAGCTTATTATCATCAATCCATTGATGCTTTGACATCTGAAACTTAATTTTATTGCTTTAACAGGAAGCCGTCAGCGTTTGGTTCTTTTACATCTTTTCCGATTTGTTGGAGCAAATTATCATCATTAGGCTTCTGATGGTCGGTTTGCAATCCAAAAATGTCATTAGAAGAAGTTTTGAAGGTTGTTTTCCCTTTTTAGATGGCGTAGACCTTGCAGCTTGCATGGTGGTTTGTAAACAGTGGAGACGCATAGCTAAAGATGATTACTTTTGGAAATGTGTATGTGCGAAGAGATGGCCTTTGATTGGCAAACGGCCCAATCCTCCTACTATAGACTGTATCAAACGTTTTATAAACGGGCAGCATCAGCGAACACTTCTCCCTCCAAGACTTTCCTTCAACGAATTGGAATTCTTCATTGACATTTGGAGTGAAGATAATTTGATTTTCTCCGAAGTTGTCCCGGGTCCTGTCCTCTGGAGAGGAATCAAGACCCCACCGGCTGGAATCTGTGACATGCTCAAGTTTCATCTTGAGAGTCCTGAGTACAAGATGACCTTACCTGTTGACCCAAGGTTCCCTGTTCCTTGGAGACAGACCGAGAGCGTTTCGGTGCTTGTGGGGCGGAAGGACTCACATAAAGTTGCTTGTATAATTGATAAATCACTGTTTGATTACATAGATCGTACAGCTTCAAGGGCCCTAGCTTTCGACTTCCTTGTCTTCTCACCCAATTATCCCTTTATTTCGGGAATTCGGGCATGGATCTCCTTGTTTTTTGCAGAAGATGGAAATGACGGTGTCCTGGATGTTTTCAAGGATGGCGCCATGGATGTTTTTGGCATTGAGCTGGACTTTTGTGATGCTGCCAATTCTAAAGAAGAGGTATTGTGGCTATTAGACATGCTTGATTGGACATGAATGGTGGAAAGCTCGGTAGCCAGGATAAATAGTATGTTCAACATTCACATGGTGAATTCTTTTAACATATATTATTCGGATTCGGAAGATCATTGTAGGTTCCATATTCATGTGTTTGACATGAGCATGGAACACGAATGCTTCAAGAAAAATGAAGAATTCGAACAGTATAAATTTCCATTGGAAATAACTCAAATCCCCTGCATTTCTTGTATGTTCAAAAGTTTGTACATTAACACTTTGTTGTATTCATTTTAATCAATAAATATGAACAGTTCTTTGTACTGTCTGCCCAAACTTTCATATTCTATGGATCTTATAATGCATTCAACTCGAAAAACACAGGGATTAGAAACAATGGGCTGTTAAAAGCAGAGGGATTTGAAGTTAATAATAACATGGTGGAAGCTCTTACCATCACAAAACTTTTTGGGTTAACATAATCTAATCTTCCTATCTATAGATTGTAAATCCATTCAACACCCTCTTTTGAATCCAAACCGGGCGGCGTGCGAGAATTAGATCGGAAACCGTAGGCCACCAGGAAGTTGTTCCATTTAGATTTCCCCCATTTTAAAATTTATAGTTATCAACCAGATGAAACATGCCATGATTATTACCATGTCTTCCCTCAGTTCCATTAGAAGTCAGTTGACCGATGGTATCAGGGAAACCGCAAGCTCGTTTCCGGCCTTGCTCGAGATTTTGAAGAGGCACAAGCTTCAGGGTTCCAGACGTAGCTGCAAAAGGTTGCAACACAAGAAATGTTCCTAAAAGCTTATGGTCAAGGTAAAATTTAGCTGCCATTTGCAAGCTATGATGGAAGCTGTAAGATGAACTATTGCCTTCTTGTTTAGGGTGAGTGTCTTGGTGTTTGCCTTTGCTCCTATTTATACCCAAATTATATATATTAAAAAATTATTTGAAGTAATTTTTAATATATATAATTTATTTTAAATATAATTTTTTATCAACCCCAATGAAATTTTTAATTATTGAAAGATTTCCTTTCCAATGGATTAAAAATTTCCAATGTTTTCTCAAACACACCTTTAACCTAAACGAATTAATCACAATCATTACATTTGAACTGGTTGTCCTATTAAATTAATCTAAAGCAAACTAATCCCAAAATTTTCCTTCTAAACTAAATTAATTGTAATTATTTTAAGGGTAAACTACATATTTAGTCGCTCAACTTTCAACGTATTTCTGTTTTAGTCATCAAAGTTTCAATTTTTTTTCAATTTTATAATTAAACTTTTTAATTATGCTCTTTTAGGTCACTTAATCGTCTTTAATGTCGTTTGAATTTTTTGGTACCTCCGAACGGTGGGGAGGTCCAGAGGAGAAAAGCAATATATCTTGTTTCTACCCTGATAAGATGGTGGAGATTGCATATTCATCTCTCGAGTCCAACTAAAGCGGTTTTAGATTATCCGAGTTCAATTATAGTTCAGAAACTTTTCATACCTTACAAAGGAACTATAGCTTTACGCTTGCATAACAGTTGATATTCCAATCATTCAGACTGTGTTCACCACTTATTTAATTATGATATAAGTAAGCTTCCCAAGTAATGAGAAGTATATATAAAGGTTTGAGTGAAGTATGCTAGGCATATAACTTCTGTATGCCATCCTTGTCATCTTGGGCAAGGACCCTTTTCGTAGTTCCACGAATAAGTGTGTCATTCATGACTGCAGAATGATCTGTGCTATGATCAAGGCCGAGGGTATGTCCTATTTCATGCATGACACCAGATTGCAGGTCTAATTGGTTCCACGCCGGAGTAGAACCGATGCTCCAGTTCGTGTGACTATTATCAAGTCGAAGAGTCCCATTAGGTGGCGCATAATGTCACGCCTGAGAAGAGGCGGGGTCATTAATCCCACATCGGAAAGGAAAAGGGAGGTCTTGGGATATAAATACGGTGGCGCTGCACATCCTATTAGACATGTTTTTTGGGAAGAGGGTAATAGCCCTGTGACAATAACCGAAACCATATTGGGTGGCGTTATTAATCCTAGTGAACACAATTTTAATATTAGCTGTGTTGCCCGGCTCTACCTTTTTGAAGGCAAATTTTGGAACAGCAGCTTCCCATACTTTGAATGCCGCTGCCACGGTATCGTTCACTGCTTTCGAATCCAAACCGGGCGGAATACGGGAACTAGACAGGAAACCGTAGGTCACCGGGAAGTTTTCCCATTTAGGTGACCCATTGAAGAACTGGTAATTCTCAACCACATGAAACGTGCCATGCCTTCCCCCCGTGCCATTGGAACTCGGTTGAACAGATGCGAGTTTCAGGGTTCTAGACGTAGCTGCAAAAGGTTGCAACACAAGGAACATAAGAAATGTTCCCAAAAGCTTGTGGTCAAGGCCAAATTTAGCTGCCATTTGCATGCCATGGTGGAAGCTGTAAGATGAACAATTGCTTTAGTGTTTAGGGCGTGTGTCTTGGTGTTTGCCTTTGCTGCCTATTTATACCCAAGAGGGTATATAATTTGTGCGTTAAATTAATTTGCATGTATAATTAATAATATTTTTATTTAAAAATTTAAATGTTGAAGAATTACATATTAATTTTAATTATAAAAATGTTTGGCATACTTTTAAAAATAATGTTTTTGAAGTTTTTTTTAAATAATTATTAAAAATTGATGAAAATTTGTTATTAAATGAATTCTAATATAAATTATCAAACACATTGAAAATTTAGGGCGAGTGTCTTGGTGTTTGCCTTTGCTACTAGAGATGGGCCGAGTGGGGTTGGAGGAGGGATCGCCCCTTAAAAATTTAAAATTCGTATATAATTAAAAAAAAAATTATTGACAATTTATCTTCGTCCCCTAAAATTTCATAAGTCAGTCTCTCTAAAATTTTATATGTTTATTCCTAACATAAAATCATGCGTCCGCGTTTGTTATTGTTTATACCCAAAATATTAATTACTTACTAGGTTTGGCAACTTTCATTTAAGGTTCTAGTTAAGGTATAGCCAATAATATCACACTTCAAAAATTAATTTGAATTTATTACAATATTTAAATTCACTGAAATAAGATTAGATCGGTATCTAGTTTGCGTGCCGAAAGATTTGTATATATAATTGATATATTTTATTTAATAAATTAAAATATCAAGTGTCGAAGAATTCCGTATTAATTTTTAGTACTGAATTATTGGTAATAATTTGAATTAAAAATATGTTTGGTATACTATTAAAATGGATATTTTTGAACCATGAGATTTGGTGTGGTGGTTGTTCACCTCATCTTTTAACTATGAGATTAGGAGTTCGATTCCTGCTAATGGGAATGGAATACATTTTTGCTATCGGTGGCGGATATCTTGGCTCAAACCAAAAAATAGATATTTTTTAGATCCATTAATTGATTGAGTGACCAAAGATGCTCATGTTGTTCTGTTAATTCTGAATTTGTTTTAAAAATATAAATATCTTTACTTAATAAAAAAATTAGCATTTTCTTAGTAATATTCAAACACATTGAAAATTTTAAATATTAATTTTTTTTCATAAATTAAAAGTTGTCAATGCTTTATCAAGTACACACTCAATAGATTTTTTTTTTTTTTGAAGTTACAAGAATCGGGTACAATTACAACTACAAGTAATATGTGCTTAGTGTATTTACACATGATACTTCTTAGGCCACAACCTTCTCGTTGAACTAAACTCTTATTAACAATTCAATCTAATAATTTAATCCTAAATATAATATAACCTTAATCAAGGATTAACCACTTAAAATGGGATAGTTTACATTTTAGATAGCCAAACTTAACTTACACTTTCATTTACGTCATAAACATTTAATTTAATCAAATTATATTATTCAACTTTTATTATTTATAAATAGGAAAAAATATATATTGGTGGTGAAAACGAAAAATTTCTACAATCGTCTTAGTTTTAGGGTTTAAGTGTTTATATGTATGGGTTTAGAATTTAGGGTTTAGATGTTAGGGTAATATGGTTAATGATTTATGTTTCAACATATAAACCGTAATTTCAAAGGCTATCCACTAAAACCCCTAAACACTAGACAATAAATGAAATCCCTAAACTTTAAAAGTAAGGTACTTGTGGAAACATTTGTGCATGGAATAATTACCTTTATAAATAAAGTCACTTATATTGGCAACGTTAAATAATTCAAATGTAAGCAACTCAAACGGACACTTGTATTTAGCATATTTTTTACATATCATCATCAAATAATATTTAATTAATAATTTTAATGTTTTTCCTATAAGAATTTCCTGAAACATCTCATTTAAATAAATTCAAAGAAAAATATCTAAATTTCCTATAACTTCTAACAAAAAATATTTAAATTGCCAATTAAACATTATCTATTGATGGTATGTGAAAATATATTAAATAAAAGTGTCAATTCTAGTTTTTTTTTTACATTAGAATTATTTAATGATGTCATTATAAGTGATTTAATTTATAAATAATAAAAGTTGGATGATATAATTTGATTAAATTAAAGGTTTGTGATGTAAATGAAAATAGATACTAAATTTACTGATTTACAATGTAATTTACCCCTTAAAATGTTTAAATCTGAAGAGATCAACACATTAAGATCTATGGTAAGTCGGTGGCTAATCATTTTTCAAGTATTTAGAACGTTATTAAGACTATAATTTATAGGTAGAATACACCCCGTGCCAATTAATTATAGTTTTATAATAAGTATACCACTTTGTTTTTTAAAATAATTATTTAATCTCTCAATTAAAATTTAATGTCAAACATGTCACTGTCATTAAAATTAAAACATGACTTAATATAATAATATTTTTAATCTCAAAACTTATACATTTTATTAATTTAATCCTTATTAAAAATAATTCAATAAGTTTAACTCTTCATATTTTAAAATTTCGACATTATACCCTTGTGACACACCCTTTGACCACTTGACATATTCCATGCCATTATCTTTCATTTCGATAATTGACAGATGTGATAGCTCGAAAGACACAACTACTTCACTCTCGAAAGACACAATCACTCTACTACTAGACAAGTGATAGACTAATGAAATATACACATTATGGCCTTAATTAGGGGTGTTCAAAAATACCCGACCCGACTGACCCGAAAGAAAAATACCGGGTAATTCCCGAAAAAATTTACCCAACAGAGCCGGATACCTGACCCGAAAATAATTGGGTCGAGTGTAGGCCGATTTTTCTTGATTATCGGGTACCCGACCCGATAAATTTTAATATATATATTTTTAGTTTTAAATTATATTTTTATTTTAGGTTCCTTAATATTTGTACCTAAAACTAAATTAAATCTCTAAATTAGTTCTATGTTTGTATTATATATTTTTAATTTTTAAATTTTTCAACTATATTTTTATTAATTTATTAATACCGAAAGAAAATTTTGAGATTAATATTTTTAATGTCTTTTTGGTGATAAACTTTAATATATATATATATACATATATATCCAAATATTCTAAAATTAACTTTAAATCACTAATTTTGTGTTTAGATTATGTATTATAAACTTTTAAATTTTGTGTTTAATATGTGATTTTTTTTTAAATTTAAAATAAAAAATTAAAAAAATTATGAACCGGGTACTCGGATTTCACAGGTACCCGATAGCGGGTACCTAGCTTAAATGGGTCGGGACACGGGCCGGCAAATAGGTACCCGAAGGAACCGGGTACTCGGTAATGAACACCCCTGGCCTTAATGTCGCATTCACTAATGGAATTTTTTTAATATTAAGGTTAATATCAATTGAATAATTTTGAATTATGACTAAATTAATAAAATGTATAAGCTTTAGGAAATAAAATTGTTATTATACCAAACCATCTGTTTCAGTTCCAACAGCATAGTGATATGTTTGTTCCAATTTTTAATGAGGACTGAATGTGTACTTTTAAAAGAAAAATGACATGTTTATTATCAAATCTATAATTGTAAGACCCGAATTTTATCCAGTATCTATATATATATGTATTTCTTTTAGAAAATAAAAATAAATAAATATATATAATAAAACCCTTAAATAAATAAATATTCGAATCCATTTACATAATATCCATACAGAAGGCCCGTTTTTTCATACAAAGGCCTAATAAAATGCAAAACCCATTTTTAAACCCTTTACAACCCATTGACAGCTATAAACAACCCACATACAGCCAACAAACACATCTTATCAGAAATTTGAGTTTTTTTGCCCAAACCAGTCCACGTGGCAACACCTATTGGTCCAAATAGATTTACGTGAATCTGTGTTTTTTATACACAGCTGGCCATATATGTCACCCATGTAATTATGAGACAATAATGGAAAAATTAAAAAAAGTGAGAAAACACCTGAAGTCGAGGAGTCACCGGGAAGTGAAGAAACCGTCAGAGAAGATGACCGTCAGTATTGTTCTGTCACCGAAAACATCAACCTTTCGTCGAAAGGTAATTTCCTTCTCCTTATTTTATTTCCTGCAAACAAAACACGAAAAAAATATTAGTTTCTAGTTTAAAATGAGGAAAAACAAAAACGGAAATATAAAATAGAGCGACCTGAGTTTATCTCTAGTCATCGGAGCACTTATCTTGACAGAGGCGGAGTCGAACAGGTGAGTTTCGGGTAAATTTAGGGGAGAAGTTGAGAGATCCTGCTGGATTGGGTAGTTTTAGGTGGTTCAGGTGTAAAAATTGAAAATTTTAAAATTTTTAAGGTTCCGGCATGGCGCTTCCGAAAATCGCTTCACGGACGATCGGAGTCACCGACGTCGCCTGTGACGACCGAGAGTCGACTTTCAGCTGCCAAGAAAACTGATCGGAGGTGGTCAACAGTGACCTGACTGGATATAAGAGCGAAGATGATGGCGAAGTATGCCGGTTTGTTTGGTGTTCATTCCGTTTGTGATGAACGAGGATGAACACCGAATGTTTTTTGGTGTTTGATCTTCAAAAAATGGAAATTTAGGTGAAGTTTGGCATTTTTTATATTAAACAGAGAAAAGGGAAGAACACGAGTTGAGTTTTTGAAGAACGGGTGGGTTTGATCTAAAGTAATGGGTTTTTTTTAGCAAGACGTGTTTGTGTGCAGAGTGTTTAGAGAGAGAGTTAGAGAGATAAGGGAATATCAGAAAAATGAGGGCTTAGGCTTAATTTTAAGCTTTTATAGCCTATCCCAAACGGTGCCGTTTTGGCACCGTGTTAAGGATTACCCGCGTGCTGGATCGGGTCGGACCTTAGGGCCTGCACCCTTAATCCGGGTTTTCTTGTTTTTTAGCCTCTCATTTCTGTTAGTTTGTAATTTAGTCCCTAAATGCAATTAAATCAGTTCAGTTTTCAATTCCTTTCAATTTAGTCCTGTTTCAATTAATTTAATTAAATTGT
Source organism: Hibiscus mutabilis (assembly GCA_019671005.1). Lineage (NCBI taxonomy): Eukaryota > Viridiplantae > Streptophyta > Magnoliopsida > Malvales > Malvaceae > Hibiscus > Hibiscus mutabilis. Next base: position 48,765,434 of record CM033729.1, read on the forward strand.
TTCAATTGAATTGCAATTAAATTATATGATTGATGCATGTTTTAAATTGGGCATATAGTATTAATTGTTAGACAATTTAATCATTTAGATTTAATTAATTGTTAGAGCCTTAGTCTTAGGTTCTCTATTAGATTTCAATAATTAATTAGGAAAGACAATTATAGAAAATTAATGTATATTCAGTGGGAAACTTTGAAGTCCTAATTTGAATGGTGTCCCAATGTAATGGTGGTGTTATTCAAGATGTGCTTTTAAGTAGAAATTTCAATATTCATTACAAACCTAGAAATTGATAAATAATTTAGGCTAATTAGTTAGAGCCTTAATTATGATTAGAACTTAAATAATTAGTTTAATTAATTGAATTAGAGAATATTATATATAATTTTGGGTTTAAATATGGATGGTGCCCAAGCAATTGGTGTTGTCTCATATAAGCATTTAAATTAAATAATATTCGTAGATATAAATAACACATAAATTAATTAGTGCCTTTTAGATTAGCACTTAAAATAAACAAGACCATAATAAATTATATATTAAAAACCTTTTATGTTGGAAATATATTTTTTGAATATGAATAGAGGTGCCCTGAGTGTATAGGAGTGCTTCCAATTTCATATTCGTATAAAAATATATTTCCTTATAAAAAGAATATCTCCATTCGGAATATAAATCTAGTTAATAATTAAAGGTTAAGTTAAATTCAAAATATTATTCGAAATGCCAAAATGCCACGTAAAATCAAAAGGTACCGATATCGGGCGTTTATGGGGTGCTAACCATTCCTCACACGTAACTGACTCCCGAACCTAATTTTTAAAAGAACGAATCTCTGGTTGTTTTTATGGTGTCCGGTCTACCAAAGTGACCGGTGATGACTTCAAACATTTTTTAAATTAAATTAAATGAAAAAACTCTAATTTCTAAAATTAATTGTCAAACTATTTTTAGCCAGTTAAAAATGGTTTCGACAATAATTAAATGACTTGTAATGTATTTTACCTAATTTATACATTTCCATCATGAAAGATATATTTTTGATTAAATAGTATGGTATTACATTCTCACGTCAGTATTCTAACCTATATAAGATGGGGTAAGATGAGCATCCTCAACCATTAGACTAATTAGTGAATCTCATGAAAGATATTTTTTCATATAATAATTACTTTAAAATTATTTTAAATGTAAAATATTTTATAAATTAATCATTTGTGTTTATAAAATTTAAATATCGAAATATCAGTATCATATTTATATTTTTCTCTCTCCCTATTCGTACCGTGCTCTAAATCATTGGGTAAACATCACCATTGGTCACTCAACTATTCTCATTTTCTTGTTTTGGTCATCAAACTATTATTGTATACAAAATCGTCACTAATGTTTTTTTTCAATTTTGGGCACTAATGTTATTTTTTCCTATTTTGGTCACGAATCTATTACTTCTTTTCTATTTTGGTCATTAAACTATTCTTGCTTTCATTTTTTTGTGAGTTTTTAACGGCAAGCGACTAAAATAAAAATAAAGGTAATATTGGTGACTATTTTGCCAAAAATATTGTTTGGTGGCCAAAACAGAAAGGCAAAATTAGCTTAGTGACCAATAGTGATGTTTACCCTAAATTATTTGTGTATCTAGACAGAATGTTGATCCTTGCATGAAGCGGCCATTACTTCTATCTCTAATTCTACTCTCCCCCCTTTCTTGTGATCCTTAAATTAAGAATGAGTATTTGGTTGATTAGATTTGAGTTAAGTAATTTTTTTTTGAGTTAGTCGGGTTGATAAGTCCTATATTATAGTTGTTTAAATTTTTCGACTTGAGTCGAATTATTTAAATTTAATTGTAAATATTTATAATGTTATAATACTAATTAGTTCTAATTTAAATAGCTTTCTATAGCCGTAGAATGAGTTTTAAAAAAATAAATGCACTTCTAATAGCAGTGTTCAACTAAAATCTCAAGTGTTGATATAAAGAGTAGAAATGTTCAAGACTTGGTTATTCTATATTTTAGATCCAAAAAAAAGTTTGATTAAATAAATTAAACTCATTTGAAAGAATAATCAAACTTATATTTCGATATTCATATTTTGAGCCCACTCAACTCAATTCAATTTTGATTTTATAATATGTTGTTTATCTTTTACGTTTATATGTCATATTTACATCATATGAAAATTTAAAATATTTATTAAGTTCTAAAATTTTTAATATATATATATATATATATATTAGGATGAGTCTACCACGCTCGGCGAACAACGTTAAACATCACTAACGCTGAACATCGCTGAACACCATTAAATTGATTAATAAAGATTAAAAATCTCAAAGACTCAACAAATAATTATAAATCATTTAAAATAAAATTTTAATTAAATTATTTTTCATATAGATTATATATATTTTATTTTTTAAAAAAATAATTGGATCAAATACCAACCTTAGTCAATTTTAAAAAAAAATTAAACCCTAAAGCCTAAACCCAATATTCAAATTTAGGATTTGGGGTTTAGAGTTTTTTAAATTGACTAAGGTTGGTATTTGATTCAATTATTAAAAAAAAGATTAAAAATATAATATTTATGGAAAATAATTTAATTGAAATTTTGTTTTAAATAATTTATAATTATATGGTGAGTCCTTGAGATTTTTAATATTTATTAATCAATTTGATGATGTTCAGTGTTAGTGGTGTTTAGCGGTATTCGTCGAGCGTGGTAAAATTTTGCTATATATTATTATCAATTATTAAATAAAAATACGATATAACATACCTATATGAATTTTTGTTAATTATTTATAAATATCAACGGAATTAAATAAATTTTAATATATAAATATATATAATATCTGGTTCGGAGAAGTTGTGCCATATTTCAATTTAGGCAGATTTCCTAAAAGCATTAATTTAATTTTGATTTTTTTTAAGTATTCAAGTAACAATGGACCAATGGTGGACCATAGTTTTAGGCGACATATGCCCACTTGAAATTTTGTTTTATCTAGGTTATTAACAGAAACAATTATTCATAAAATAATATTTTAGAATGAAATAAAGATCTTCTTATATTGGCTAAAATAAGATAAACAATTAATTAATAGCTAAGACTAGAAGTTAAAAATATGAAGGTTTTTAAAAGAACAAAATTTAATCTCAACTATTAATTTACACTCATATAATGATCTTGAATTAGGCTCTGTTCGGCAAAGCTTCTCCACCAACTTTTGGAAAAGTTCCACCGAGCTAGATGTTTTTGGTGCCTCCGTACTCTGCTTCTCCGCCGATTTTGCTCACAACAGTTGCGTTTGGAGAAGCCAAAAATTCCAGCTTTTCCTCAAACGCAAATTCTCGACCCAAACGTAGAATCTGACAGCGGCGCCGAACGGAACCTTAATGTAAAACTTTATGAATTTTACATATTATAACCGAATATTAACCCTTTTGGAATATATGAAAACATAATTCATAAAGTATAATTTGATTTTTTTTTTCAAATGAAACGTTGTCGCTTAAACAATATACACTTAGCATATGTAAAAAAATGTTTCTAACGTTGGGTTAAATAGTCACATTGGCTTATATTCTTTTCAAAGCACTTCAATCGTCAATGTTTCATTTTCGGGTCAAAATGTCATATCTGTGAATGAAAACTGTTAATTAACTAACGTTAAACAAGTTAAAATGTATGAATAGAATGATACGTCAACAGAAAAGTTATTTTATATTTTAGATAATTTTATAAAATTATTTTGGGTAAATTGCATAGATCATCACTCAACTATCTTCTCACTCCTATTTTGGTCACTCAACTTTCAAACCTTTTCAATTTAATAATTGAACTTTACACATTTAACGTTTTTGGTCACTCTCAAATATTTTATTATTATTTTCAAATTTTTTAATGTTATTAAATATAAAAATAAGTTAAGATAAATAATAAAATATTTAAAATAGTCGTCATCGCTTGTCGTCACCGTCGGCCGTTTGACCCCAAATTGCACCGGAAGACTCGCTTTGACACGCTAGTCCAAATCCGGTGGTTGTTTCACCGAAAAATATCCTAAAACTCGTGAATCTCGACTTAAATGTTTCAGTTTTCTCACGTTCGATCTCCTTTTCGTGTACTTCGGAATATTTTCCGGCAAAATGGAGGTTGAATTCGGACTCAGGGACCGAGACGAAGTGACCAATGAAATCTGAGATCGAACGGCCATCATCTATGGCCGTTGACGGTGGCATCCAACGATGGCAAATAGTGAACGATGAATAGTTTATTTTTTAAATTATTTTTATATTAAATAAAAATAAAAATATCATGTCAAATCAAAATAATTCAGAGTGACCGAAACAAGAGCAATCCGAAAATTCAGTTATTAAATTAAAAAGTTTGAAAGTTGAGTGACAACAATAGGAGTGAGAAGATAGTTGAGTGATGATCGGTGTATTTTACCCAATTATGTTTTGACTGATGTGTCATTCTATCAAGTCAACATATTTGTCTATATGACACTGTTATGTCAGTGTGCACTGCCATGTAGGCTTTGTCAAGTCACAAACACAGGATTTAAAACATAAACTTTGAACTTGAGAGTCTTCTACATGGCTTGTTTACAAGTAAAATTCTTCATGATCAATTACCAGGAAACCTTGTAATGCTGCTAACAGATGTATTCAAGCTAACTAGGCTTGAGCACAATGGAAAAAAAGAGCTCTAGCTAAAACAACAGTATTTGATTACTGAACTCAAAGAGTTTTCCAATACCATTCTTGTTTGCAATGCATTTTTATGCAAGTTTTAGGGTTCTAGACGTAGTTGCAAAAGGCTGCAACATAAGAAATGTACCTAAAAGCTTATGGTCAAGCTCAAATTTAGCTGCCATTTGCAAGCTATGGGGAAGCTGCAAGATGAACTATTGCCTTAGTGTTTAGGGTGAGTGTCTTCGTGTTTGCCTTTGCTCCTATTTATACCCAAATTATTATTTAGTTACTAGGTTTGGCTACTTTCATTCTAGGTTCTAGTTATGGTACAGTCGATTTAATATCAGCATATAAAAATTAATTCAAATTCATTACTATACTTAAATAGAGACGGTTCAAATATTTAAAAGGGTATGTGCAATATATTAAAATGAGATTTAGTTCAAGTAATATCAGTTTTAGGTGAAGTTTGGATCATGCTTTTATTAGGTTTGGGTTATGCTCATTATTCAATTGGGTCATATCGAATTATCTGACAAAATTACGGTTCCACTTCCACGACAGATGACTTGAAGTACTAACGTTTATTTTTCAAGTTTGACATTTATTTTTGGGTAAAATACTAAAACGGTAACTAAATTTTGTTTAAAAATTCAAAATGATAACTTAACTTTCAAAAGTTATAAAATGACAATTAAACTTTATGATTTGTTACAAAACGGTCATTGAGCCGCTAACTGCAGACTGTCATTAGGTAGGTGACGTGGCAGTTATGAAAGAAAATGTATAATAACACATTTAGTCTTCCATATTTAGAAATTCAATTAATTTAGTCAAAATTCGAAAAAAAAATTAATAAATCTAACCCTCATTATTTACACATTTTATCAATTTGATCCTATTTTGAAATATAAATAATTTAATATTTTTTTCCATATGGAGAGGGGACTCAAACCTGCATTTGAGATAGCCAATAAAACATACCAACCACTAAGCCAAAGCTATTCCTTGGACATAAATTACAACAAATTAAATATAAATCTTATATTTATTGTTCGTTAGCGATTATCACATCACTAATCATTCGACTCAAAAGAAAATTTAAATGAAGAAATCAATTCTTGTTTCCTCCGAAATAAAACAGTTAAATCTCTCGTCTTTTTAACTTTCCCTTGTTTTACTTTCTCTGCAAAGCAATTCTCCATGGCAGAAACGTTGTTGCATCTACACAAAGTCGCAAACTTTTAGGACTATCACAGTCAGTATTTCTCATATGCCTGTCAACTTCCTCGAATGAGCATTCATTTACAATTTCATGCCTCAAAAACAAATGTGGGTTGTCCTTATAATTTGCTTTAAGAGCCTCTAAATCTGTTCATTTCGAAACCCCGGAAAATGCTCGAAGAAATGAGCATTCATTTATAATTTTAACCAGAAATGCACGAAGAACTCTTGCTTTCGGGGAAAAAAATTGGGTATGACTATTGTCGGTAACAAAGAAGAAACCATAGCCGAGTTGGTTCGACTAGAGGAGTTGGAATTTCAACATAAGTAATTTTTGTAGAAATTCAATTTCTTTCCTGCAACTAAGTCATCTTATTTAAGGAGTTGCTACAGTTGGATTTGGTTGCAGCCCTCAGGGAAAAACCGGTGGAAGTGCGTTAAGCGTGTAGTGTGGTGGCCTTGTTGGAAGAATCACGAGTCTCTTTCGCGGTGTTATTGAACCTTTTGGTGTTTGGGGTCATGAAAGATGAGTTTTTTTGGTGTTCGTTTGTTCTTTCTAGACGTTTGGTGGCTTGTTGTCTGGTTCAACTTTGGCATGCGAATTTTCTAGCTTGCTGTTGTTTGGATTTGAGGAGGGCATATAGTCAAAGTGTGGATGTTTGGTTCTGATTTTTAAGGTGCGGAGTCTTAGCGGGCTTTTGTTCAGTTCAAGTCCCTTTTAGGGTACTTCGTGTCAAGGAGGTTATTCGAGTTGTCGCGACTATTTTTTTAAAAATCGGGATGTATGAAAAATAGCCTGACGATCGGTCTTTTAGAAAATTAGGGTTTTTAACCATTTTTAATTTAATCTTAAAAATTTAGGGTTTTTTCGTATTAAATCGAATTTTCCTTTATTTATCCTTAAAAACGTTTGGAGTCGCCACCGATCACTTCGTGGTAGACCGGACACCGAAAAACAAACCAGAGATTCTATTTTAGAAATTGGGTTCGGGAGTCGGTTACGTGTAGGGAATGACTAGCACCCCTACGAACGTCTGTTATCGGTACCTTTAATTTTACGTGACATTTTGACATTTCGAATAATAATTTGAATTTAATTTATCCCATAACTATTAACTGAATTTACATTCTGAATGCAGATATCCTTTTATAAGGAAATTCATTTTGTTCGAATATGAGATTAAAAGCACCCCGTTAGGTGGCACCCCATTCGTATTTTAAAAATGAATTTTCAACATAAAATGTTTTTAATGAATGATATTTTATTGCCTTGTCAATTTTAAGTTCTACTCCTAAAATGCTCTAATTAATTAGTTGTTTAAAACTATGAATATTAATTAGTTTAGTGGCTTTTATGAGAAAATGTCATTTTCATGAACACCTTCAATATATTTAAAGCCTTTAAACTAATCATATTCCTAATTAATTATTTTTTCTAATTAATTAAAGTTCTATCCTAATTACGGCTCTAACAAATTATTTAATCAATTTTATAAGTGAAAATGTATATCGAATATACACTTTTATGACCAAGGCTGAGATAACACCCCATTGTAAACAATGGAACACCATCCAGATTTGAACCTCAAAGATTTTATTCGATATACATTTGATTAACTACAATGTATTAATTATCAATTATTTGATTTTAGCTAAAGAAAATTAAATTAATAATCAATTTTAAGTAAGAAATATATTAAATATAATTTAAAGAAATCCATGTGCTAACACCTCATTGTAAACAATGGAACACCATCCATATTTGGATTCTAAAATCATATTTAATATACATTTAATATCTACAATTATCTACCCTATTTAATTATTAAACCCTAATTAAAAAGACCTAGACTAAAGGCTCTAATAATTAATATCTAGGTGCATTTAATTATCTAACATAATATTCTATATGCTAATTTTAAAACATGCATCAAACATATAATTAATTGCATATAAATAAAACAATTAACTAAAATAATTAAATTGAAAACAATTGAAACATAAATATGATTTTATTGCTATAGAGACTAAACTGATAGAATTACAAAATCCAAATGCCCAATTACAAAACACATGTGACGCAATTGCAAGAATTCAAGCCTAAGGGATACAATTATGGGATTCGGAGGACTAAATCGAATCAATTACAAAGTGTGGGGGCTCAATTGAAAGAATTACAAAATATCAGGTTCAATTTAAAGAGAATAGAGACCAAATTGAATGAAGGGCAAACCTTTGGGAAAATACCAAAGGCAACCAGAATGAAGATGCACGGGTCAAGAGCCCGACCCGTTGAAAACACGCGGGTCGTCATTGACCCGCCTCCAAAACGACATCGTCTAATTTTGGGTATAAAAACCCCATTTTCAGCCCAAAATCTTTCGTTTCCCCTCATTTTCATAACACTCCCTCTCTCTAACTCTCAGATTCTCTCTCTCTCTCTTACAAACTCCCCATTTCTCAGAAAAACCCACTCACTCGGATCAAAACCATGGGTTTTGGCATGGTGTTCATCGTTCTCAAATATGAACATCATGAACCCCTTAAAGCCCGGCCACCTTCCGCCTTGACCGCCGCCTTCAGATCTTCAACCACCTCATTTCGGCCATGCTCAGCCGTTCGCCAGCCACCACAAGTGAACGTCAGCCATCGCCTCACCTCGGTCGGCCGTCAAAAGGCAATTTTTGGCCGCCGTAAGGCAATTTTCGGCCATCGCTGACCGCCATCGTTCGAACCTAAAAAACCTAATTTTTCCAATTTATACCTACGGCCTAAAACCTAGTCCCGGCTCAGCAGAGCCACCCAACTCCAACCAAACTAAACCTATACTACCCATCCGGCCCTCTTTGACTCCACCGAAAGCTTAACGCTGACCAGCAAACTAACCTTTAATTCCATTTCGGTTTCTATTTTTGCTATTTTTCATGCTTGTTTTGCAGGGAAACAGAAAGACCATAAGATTTACCTTCCAACGTTGGTTCGACAATATCGGTCATCTTCTCCGGTGAAGTTCCCAGCATCTATGGCGATGGTTCATGCACTGGCGGCTGGTCAGATTCCCCGAACGGTTCAACTTCTCGAGGTATACTCTCTCTCATCTCACTTCTTTTATTATATTATTATTATTTAATAGTTCATTAATGACTAATTATTGCCCTGACATTTGTCTCTCTGCCTATTTATAGGTTCTGACGAATGTGACGTCATGGGTGGCCAGCTGGGCAAGAGAAAGCACACAATCCATGTGATATTGGAACGGGCCAACCAAGGACTGCCACGTGGCAAGGTTTAGACAGGAAAATTGGTTTTGGGCTGTAATTTGTGTTTGTTTGGTGGATTGTAACCGAAAATGGGCTGGAATTATTGTAAATTGGGCATGGTTTGGGCTTTTGGTGTTTTTGTGTAATTTGGACATTTATGGACTGTTTGGATTTTTATGGACTATTTATTTATTTGGGCTATAACACTATATTTATATTTACTATTTATTATTTTATTTATTTATTAGCCAAGTCAAAATTTGGGTATAACATCTGCCCCTCTTTGCTCATTACTGTGGAACAGGGATAGAGCAAAGACTAAAAATACACGAATTTTGTCCAGACCTTTTAGTCATCCTCTGAAAGGCAGATTTTTCTTTACGAACAATGCTGAAGTTTGAAGCTGTTATTCTTATTATGAAATTCTTCAAACATTGGTTTGCCTCTTTGTAAAGGCATCAAATAAGCAAGCTCTTCTTATTATGAACCTCCTCATTCTTCAAAATGGTGAACTCTTCTTATTATGAGTTCTTCATTCTTTGCTGACGAGTTCTTCTTATTATGAACTCTGAATTCTTTGCTGGCGAGTTTTTCTTATTATGAACTCTGAATTCTTTGCTGGTTGAGCTCTTCTTACTGAGCACTATGGATTTTTTATTGGAAGTGCTAATTTTTTCTCCTCTGGGGAACAATTGGTCATGCAAAAAGAAATATCATCAATTAATTCAAATTCAATCTTGAAATAACATGAAATATTTTCAATTTTTCGCTTGAAGCACTGAGTTCTTTGATGTCATTGCTTTTCTGTCTAATGTATCTTGATCTTTCTATTTGAAACTCATATGGGATCTCATCTCCTATTTCTCTTTCTCTGTTGATCAACCTCCTTTTATACTTGCAAAAGTCAAATTTATCATTAATCTTCCAACATTAATTATAAAAATGTATAATATGAGTATTTCAAGTGCTTCAACAGGAGACGCTAAAATTATGAATCTTCTTCGTTTGAGCCCGAAATTGGTCTATCTTGCTTTTCAATCTGGCAACTTGAATCGTTTTTCTCCTCCTTTTTTTCCTTCTTTTTTTTCTCTTTTCCCTCTTTTTTTTTCTCCTTTTTTTCCCTTTCATTCATTCTTTTTTTTCTTTGTTCCTCTATTTTTTTCTTTTTTTTTGTTTTTCTCTCTTTTTCTCTCTTCTTTTTCTTTTTGTTTTGTCTCTTCTTTTTTCTTTTCTTTTTTTCCTTTTTCTCTTTCTTTTTTTCTCTTTTTTGTTTTTTTTTTCTCTTTTTCTTTTCTTTTTTTTCTTTTTTCTTTTTCTTCTTTGAAACCGTGGGCCCAAAGGATTAATATTTCTGTTGATATCATGCCCCACCATCTTATTGCAATAACATTCGAAAAGTTCTTATTATTTCTGAAGGTATCAGTCTGAGGGTATTAACATCTTGCCTCCAAAACTTGTTGATGATTGTTGCGCGTAATAAGTGCTACGCAAACGGTGCAAGTATACACGTCGCAAGTAATAAAGTAATACGAGTATCGAGTATCGTCTCCACAGGGATTGGTTTGGGCCACTTTGCTTAAGTTACTGCACTGTGAAAATAAAAACACAATTGAAAATAGAGGTTCTAATTAACGAGTAAACTAAGAGCAATAAACTAAAAGAATAGATGAAATCAAATAAGATAGGGAATGGGCCAGGTTATCGTGAGTTGAGGAGTGATAGCCAATTGGATCGTCTTGGTAAAAGAGTGCAAGGGCAACTCAGTTGCCGTGGCAACTTGCGCAGCTGGGTTGCCTTGGCAACTAACCGAACGGTTGGCTGGGTAACTGTTTGGGCAGCTGGGCAACAACTTCAAGGCTCGACAGAGCGCTCTACAATGGTTTCTTCTTATCCCTAAGTCGAAACTCTAGCTAGTTGTGCATGCCTTGACAATACATCCCTGCGTGAATCAAGGGTGAACAACAACCAATCTTGCGTTCCTCTTAGCCGTTGAAATCCTTAACTTATTCCTAAGCCGGATTAATCTTCACCATTAATAGATTGAATAAAGACCATACTAATTCGTTTCTTGAATCTAACTCTTTCGATATCAGATAAATAGATAGAATTACGAGATCCTCTCCCAATTCACTCGCAAACAAGAATAAAAACCAAGAATGAGTAAACCTTGAATTGAAAGTGCAAACTCTTATTACCTAAACAAAATTCAATTGTTTCTCACAACAATAAACCCAAAATAACCCAAGCCAATTCACATCAATTCATGGCTGGGTTTCGAAAGATATACAAAGAATAATCCCCAAACATGAATCAAATAGAATAAAGAAAAAGAATATGAAGAAATCGATCAGCCCTCTTTGGAAACTCTCTCAATCAAACTCTCCCTCCAAACTTGTTGAAATAGGCGGCTAGGGGTTCTTTATATAGGAGATGGTTAGGTCAAAGTCTTTCTTGAGAAGGAAGTTAAGTTGAAATTAAATACTTTAAAAGAATATAATTCTTTATTATATTTAAATTCGTTCTAGATCTTCTCCTATCTTCTTTGGGATTTAATCTCTCTTTGAATCTCTAATTCTTTGAGGATTTATCTTCTTCCACGTTATATTGGGCTTTATCTAGTCATCAATTCGAGTGCCACGTCATCTTTTTCCGTTGTCGACAATTGCCCTGGCAACTAGCTCGGCATAACCTTCATGCACTGCCCTGGCAACTGCGTCGGCGTCTCATTCATGCACTACCTTGGCAATTGCATTGGCATCTTCTTCTTGTATTGCCCTGGCATCTGCGTCGGTATCTCCTTCTTATTTTGTCCTGGCTACTGGTTCTAGCCTTGCTTTGACAACTGATTCTGCACACACCAAAGCAGTATCTTTTTCCATAAAAATCACCAAGTTATGTAATCAAGCTCAACGGTGGAAAGAAACATGAATTAATGCATGAATGACTAATTATGCAACTAATATGACACTAAGTCTAACAATAATATGAGTAAAAATGGTAATAAAAATAGTACTTTTGAACACTTAACAATGACCCAAAGAATTTAGGATCGCGGAGCTTCTACTCTTCACGTCTAGCTAAATACGACTCTTCAAATAGCATGTCTTATTGAAATCTGCTTCTCTATAAACAAAATACTTGTTAGAATTCGTCTCTGCAAATAGAGCTTCCTGCTGAAATCCGCTTAAAATGATTTGCTGAAATCGACTTCTGTAGCGGAATATTACTGAAATTTATTTTTTTGCAAACGAAACCTCTTGTTGAAATCTGCTTCTGTAAGCGGGATATTTATAGAAATCTCTGAAACGGGATATTTGTTGAAATCTGCTAAAATCTGCCTCTGTAAGCGAAATATCCTGATGTCTACATCTGCAAGCAGAAAAATCATGAATCAATATATTTACTTTCTTACCAATATGACTGAAATTTTTAATAGATCTATTTCTCAAAGATTTATGCTCACTCATTGTTAGATTTTCTCTCTGATATTTCTGTTTATTCCTTGCTGGATCTTTCTCTTCAAAATCTTTATTTTTTCTTAACATGATCTTTTCTTAAAATCTCTACTAATTCTTGCTTGAATCTACTTCTTCTAGATCTTTATTCATTCCTAATTAGATCTTTTTCTCCAAGATCTTTGCTCATTTCTGCTTGGATTTACCTTTTCAAGATCTTTATTCTTTCTTAATTGGATCTTTTTCTTAAATATCTGCTCATTATTGCTTGAATATTCTCTTCCAAAGCTTTAAATTGATCTTCGCCTTTCCTTGATTAAATCTGCAAATTCCTAGCAAAGTATGCAAAAATGCTTTGAATGTATGAATTATCATGCTCCTACTTATAGATGCCTAAGTATATAATGCGTGAATGTTGTCAATTGATGACCATTTGGGCAAACTTTCATCTACCGTGGAGCTCCAAATTTCTTCACTTCGTCTTTCATTGAAACTTCCTCTACTGACAGCGTAACCTATCTCACACTCAGGTTCAATCTTCAGGATCTCTGCATCTTTTCTCTAAAGCGCATTTTCTGGTTTTCACTTTAGATTTTCTTTTTCTTTTCTTATCAATGCGCCCTTTCGAGTTTTTACCTCCGTTTTTTTTTTATTTTTTTATTCTTTTTCACCATCTTTTTCTCTTTTTTGCAACAAATTTTCTCTGTTCGTTCTGATGAAGCTTTCCTTGCCCTCATGGATCAAGCATATAGAACTCTTTTTGTCGTATCCCACCATGCATTTCTCTCATTTGAATACTGGAGGATCACTTTTTTTCTTAAAAAGCCACTCCTGCTACATCTTCATTCAGCTCATTTGACAAAATTCTTTCTCATAGCTCTAAAAGAGATCATGATTCATTGTTGTTCTAGCTTGCAGATATTGCTTATCAGCATGAGATGTTCTTCTGTAAGGTTCTTTTTGCAATATTGCCCCACTCCGGCTTGACTTTGACTAATGTCTTTGCTCACATTCACCTCAATTTCTTGCCTTTGAATGGCAAAAACCTTCAACGGATTGATCTGACTGCATTTTTGCCCCATAATCACTTGTGTCATTTTCTTGCAACTTTTGTTTGAACATTACTGACACTCGGAGTTGTATATTTTCCTCGTCATACTTTCCATCATTAAACAAGTATCGAGGCCACCTCATGTTCTGCCTGCACTTAAGGGATTAGTACATCATAATAATACCCACGAAATCCTTTGCTTTTCTTGTATCTAATCAATTTATCTGCAAGATGCTTGTTGAAACGATAAGTGAAAGACTCATATACCAGATTTGAGAAATTGGAATAGTTTGATAAGTAGTGGCAAACAACAAAAAATCAAGATTAGGCCATCTAAATATCAAGTGCAATAGAGTATTCGAATCAAACTGCAAAGATCAACTCCAATGTGACCTCGCCTAAGTTATTAGACCTCTGAGAGAAACATTTCTCGTATTCCTAATTCTATCCCATTTAAGGTGGCACTCTTTACACTAACTCACCATACTCAATCTTTCCCTATTTTCTGATCTCGGTCAAGCATTAGAAGTTTGGAAGTCATTGAAGAAAGGTTAACCCTGATAAGCAGAATGTATTCTGAAAACAAACTCATCTTTCTCTAATACCCGTATATGGTCAAAATGGTCTTTTGAGGCTTGTAATGTAGGCTATGGTTCACGGCTACCAAAGAAATGATATATAGGCTCAAATAAATTCTTAAGGGTGATGAAACCAAGGATCATTTCTTTTAAGTGAAATATCATTTTTGCACCGATCTGAATATGCTCGGATAAAATGTTCTCTATCTTTTCTCTTTTTTTCTTTTTTGTAGATCATTCTAGACTGCCCATTTTTTAGTTTTCACCCTAGAGTTCATTTCCTTTCCTTGAAATCAATTTATGTATTTTCTTTTCTTTTGCACCTTTCAACTTTTGTGCTTTTTTTGCTTCAACTTGATTCAGTTGACTTTTTGAACAGTAATTCCACTGTTTCTTTCATTTTCTTTTCTTCTGCTTCTCTTTTTTTACTGAATTCAGAGCATTCTTTTTCATTCATCTTTCCTTTCTGACTTTTGTACTTGATATGTTCACTTTTGTTTCTTTTGCCCCTGATTCACAAGGCATTATTATCATATGATGATCAAAATCGAACACTTTCATTTACAAACGAACTTTCATCCTCTTTTCCCCAGTGTATGGGTGATCCTTGGTTTGGGTTGAATCGAAAGAAAATCCTCAGGCTCAAAGGGGACATCAAATGATATTTTTCTTATTTTTTTTCTTTGTGAAGGGAAATGAAAGAATGCCAAATGTCCTCTCATACTTGGATATCTTCGAAGAAAAGCCGCTTTAGTTGGATGATGTTTTGGGTTATCTCTTCATTCAAAGATCTTAGCCAACAATGCTTGAGAGGCAATTCACTCAAAATTTGTATTTGGGACTTTTTTGTGATTCCTGAACACTCATTAATGTCTTCCCATTAGCCTAAATAAAGTAGAAGATAGCCACATTTCTGAGTTGATCTCTAAATTGGATTCAATGTCACTCTTACAATTAATATCCAGAGACCTGAGGGAAAAACTGTTATTGAAGATATATACATATACGTATGGGAGAACAAAATTAACCCATAACAAAGAACGAATGAAATATTAAAAAATCAAATAATGTAAATTGTTTGCCATTTGAGAAACATATATAGGAAACAAGCATCATGAACAAATAAATTGAAATAGCCTCCCTTACAAAGGACCCCCAATGCTCGCGGGTAAAAACTATCGGAATAATTCAGGGTATTACTCCGCAACGGTCCTAAAATTGCAGACAGATCTCACGTGGTTCACTGTTGACCATTAATCAAGGAAGACTTGAGTTCACTTTGGTCACTCCGCTTCTACTGTCAATTCTTTATTTTCATTCACCATTACAAATACATGTCAATTCTTGTTCATGCTCTGATGCTCTCATTCTTCTTGAACAAATTTTTTTTTATTCTCCAGTGATCAAATTCCTCAATGTCGCTCCACCGGTCTCTTGCCATATTAAGTTGGCCCCACCTTTATCATTTAG
This sequence comes from Hibiscus mutabilis, assembly GCA_019671005.1. Lineage (NCBI taxonomy): Eukaryota > Viridiplantae > Streptophyta > Magnoliopsida > Malvales > Malvaceae > Hibiscus > Hibiscus mutabilis. The sequence continues at coordinate 48,781,184 of CM033729.1, forward strand.
GATGAACAAATGGTTTAAGTCCCTAAACTTTTATCAAGTTCATCTTTAATTTTACAAAACCACCAGAACTCTATGGGAAAACTTGTTAAGCCCCTAAATTGGGTGATATATGTATTTCATCACCACATTCTCTAATAAGCGATTTTCTTGAATAAAGAAATACCAACTGAAGATGATTAACCCATACTCAGTCATATTCTCCCCGTGAATAGTCAAACATTTGCAGCCATGGCCTTACATTTTGAAATCATATATGAATCAACACAAGAGAATATTTGGGCTGGAAGTAACAAAGTTGACTTCATATACTACTTCAGAAATAATTATTGCATGTTGTACCCCATTGATACATAGACATGAACTAGACAGACTTTAAAACTCCAGATAATCTTGGAAGCATTCATTCTGAATCTCTGACTAACCAACTTCTTGATTTCCTCCATTAAGGGCCTACATTTCTTGGTAGCTCATCCTGGTATCCCATGTGAAATTTGCAAATACTATCGGGATCATATCTATAGGCAAATGGGCTTAACATCTTCTTCACCGGTCCAGGGATAAGAGATTGACCTTTGATAAGGTAAGGAAATAAATCTGAAATGAGCATTCCAAATATGTCATAATTTGTATTTGTTCGAGGAACCTTTTATGATAGACCTGGTGAGTCAGTTAACCTTTTCTTCTAGGAATCTGATCACTCCATCCATTCACTTCTTCCTCTATTTCACTTGACATTTTCAGCACTTGTTTTTCTAAGCAATCCAATTGCATTCTCCAATCAGGAAACTACTTTTTAAATTACATATCTTAATAGCTGATGTTCAGTGTCAACTCCTAAAAATCTCATTCTTCAGAAAGTTTTGAATTTGCAGCTTGAATATGTAGCAATCTTCAATGTATCAATCATAACTCATAATAGTCTTGATATTGTAACAACTTAATTAATGGGGCTCTGATATTTTCTCATGATGTGGCGAAGCTTTAAGCAGTTTGAAATATATCTCGCAATGAAATATGGATGAGATCCAGTTTAAATTTTAATTTTCCACTGACAGGAACATCTTGAGCATCTGGTCTTGGAGCATTCTTTGGTACAGAAAATATTACATAAAAATGTCAAAACATTTCTCTGACTCTGATAAACCCCAGACTGCAATGAGTTATTCACAAAAGTTTGTCATATCTTCTGTCCTCTCCCTTTTATCTCAACTACTCTAGCAGATAATAAATCTTCGATTGAACCGAGCTCTTTACTTTTGGAACATAAATACCCAACCCTGATTAGACTAGAGACTTCCATGGGGTCATTATCTGAAAGTGATTTTGTACAGAGCATATGACATTGGATATGAATAATTCTCTCTTTTCTAACTGAAATCTTTGGTTTCTTCGTCTTGTATCTATATTCTGCTCTTTTTACAATCAATTCCCTTGTGAGTAAGCTTTAATTTCCAACTGACCCTAGAATTCATCGTTTTAGGAAAGACGATTGTGCCCTTCATCTCTCTTGGGATCATTATGTCTTCTGACTATCACTGAACCATCGATCGGCAAGGCTTTTCAGTTAAACTCCAAAATTTGAATTCGTTTAATCTTTCTATGTTTGTCCACAAGACTTTTCAGTTAAACTCCAAAATTTGAATTCGGCAAGACATTCCACTGTTCTCATCATGGTCCAAACTCAGATCTTCAGGATTCTTTATAGATGCCCCCAGCTATATTGATCCGAACTTACTCACCCTTTTATTTGACTTTTTATTCTCATCTCTTTTTGACTCTTTTTTGCTCTCTTTTTTGCATGAAGAGTCATTTCAGATTGAACCTTTATGTGAGATGAGTTTATGTCTTTATCGCCGATGTTATTATTTGTCTAAAATATTTCCTCTCTCAACCAATCTGATTCCAAGCAATGCAATAGCTCATATTTTCATCTTGTTATCGGATTGATCAATATTTTACTTCATTCGATCCAAGTGACCCTCAACAATCTTTGTAACTGTTTAACCTTAATAAATTTGTTGCCCATGCTTTTTGAACAGGAATTTTAACTAATGCAATGCTACTTTTTAAACAAGATATAATATTTTAATCAAAATGCAATGCTTTAAATAAAAGTGTAATATTTTTATTTTACATAATATTTTAAAGGTTGTAATGCATGAATGCACGAGGTATCGTTTCAAGAACTAGTCATTAGAACAACACCCATCTAACTGAAAGGTCGAATACAGAGCAAAGGCAATATGTTCACTAGCTCTAGCTCCTTTGGTTGATCACTTGTTCAGCCTCTGAGTCAACATCTGTCTTAGCTCGGTGTTGATATCAGATTGTTGTTGCAGGTTCATGACTTCATCAAACAAAATCTGCACATACCAGACGAATTCCTGCACTCGGCTCTTAAAGTTTATCATTTTATCACTCTGTTTTTGGACAACCTAGATTACTGCCTTAACATGATTTTCAGCATTTTGTCCTTGATTGGAGTACCTCTTCAAAACTTACGGTATGGTCTTTCAATTATTGTATTGCGTTTTCTGATTCTACCATTTTTCCCAGCTTCTCATTATGGTATTCTTCGATAAATTCCATCGTTTGTGATATTGGGATATCGCCTTTGAAATCAAAGTCTTATATTCTTCCTCGAGTGATTTTTTTTCAATAATAACCCTTGAATGCCCCTTCAATTTACTTGTCTTGAATGCCCCTTTAATTTATCTGTTATTTATCTTTTTTTCATATTACTCCCGTTTATCTCTGTAACTGCCACTGACTGTATCCTAAAACTTGATCTGTTGTTAAGCCTTGTATAAATTGTCCCTTTATTGACCCCTAAAAAGCCTCGTATTTCTCTATTGCTGGCGTTAAATGTATCTTTCCGAAGTGCGAATAATTATACCGGGCTTCATAAACAAGTTACAGGCCTAAACAACTATTGATCCATTTGACTGTCTAACAGCAACACTTTAATGCAGAATTTTTTTTGAAAATGACTATTCGTATTCCCATATTTTGATTCTCAAATTAAACTAGTTCTGGCAAAACTTCATCATGTTCAGTAATTTCCGGTACAATCTTGCATTAATGGCACTTGGTCTCCACACATATTGTCTTCGTTCTTGTAGTGAGTCTTCTCGAATCCAGTCCACAGTGACATATTGTCCCCCACTTGTCTATTGGACCCTTCAGTTCTTATGACCACTGCCTACTCGACTAATTCTTGAGCCGATACCTCTCATGAATGCAATGTAACATATAACAAAACACGGAAAAACAAAACAAAAAACGGTGTCAGTATCGTGACGTAATATTGTAAGCAAAATAATTATTACAGGTAAAACAATTTATATTGCGTAAAATTAACCAGAGACCAGTTTATTTTGCACACAAGAAAAATAACCAGAGAAGTAAATTTAAATCAGCAACCCTGTCCTAGGTCCCTGTCTGGCTTTAGTGGGGTGGGCTTCTATTACAGAATGTGGGTTTCGATCTAGACTTTGGGTACCCGAACTGTCGTTACTAGACTAGTAAGACATTGATTCGAGAGTATACGACCCCTTATAGCGAAGACGTAACCTCATGGTGTATAAGGTTGGTATATCGAAAGGATGACAAAATTCGATCACGAAGCTGAATAACTCATGTAAGATCATGCCTCACTCCCACTTAAAGGTGAAAAGCCCGGGTAGAAGGCATATGTATGAATTAAAATTTATATCATACAAAAAAAAAGCTACCTGCATTTTTTCAAAAAATTCATCCAACATTTATGGAAAAATTAAATTTAAATTACTGTCCAAAATGCCAAAATGCCACGAAAAATTAATTAGGCCTGACTCCCAGTTTTTAAAATCCCCAGCGGAGTCGCCAAGCTGTCGCAACCATTTTTTTGAAAATCAGGATGTGTAAAAGATAGCTTGACGAGCGGTCTTTTAGAAAATTAGAGGTTTTAACCATTTTTAATTTAATCTTGAAAATTTAGGGCTTTTTCATATTAAATCAAATTTTCCTTTATTTATCCTTAAAAAATGTTTGGAGTCGCCACTGATCACTTCGTGGTAGACGGACACCGAAAAACAAACTAGAGATTATGTTTTAAAAATTGGGTTCGGGAGTGGGTTACGTGTAGGGAAGTATTAGCACCCCTACGAACGCCCGTTATCGGCACCTTTAATTTTACGTGGCATTTTGGCATTTCGAATAATAATTTGAATTTAATTTATCCCATAATTATTAACTGAATTTACATTCCAAATGCAGATATCCTTTTATAAGGAAATTCATTTTGTTCGAATACGAGATTAAAAGCACCCCATTAGGTGGCACCCCATTCGTATTTTAAAAATAAATTTCCAACATAAAAGGTTTTTAATGAATGATATTTTATTGTCTTGTCAATTTTAAGTTGTACTCCTAAAAGGCTCTAATTAATTAGTTGTTTAAAACTATGAATATTAATTAGTTTAGTGGCTTTTATGAGAAAATGTCATTTTCATGAACACCTTCCATATATTTTAAGCCTTTAAACTAATCATATTCCTAATTAATTAATTTTTCTAATTAATTAAAGTTCTAGTCCTAATTACGACTCTAACAAATTATTTAATCAATTTTGAAAATGTATATCGAATATGCACCTTTATGACCAAGGCTGAGATAACACCTCATTATAAACAATGGAACACCATCCAGATTTGAACCTCAAAGATTTTATTCGATATACATTTGATTAACTACAATATATTAATTATTAATTATTTGATTTTAGCTAAAGAAAATTAAATTAATAATCAATTTTAAGTAAGAGATATATTAAATATAATTTAAAGAAATCCATGTGATAACACTCCATTGTAAACAATGGAACACCATCCATATTTGGATTCTAAAATCATATTTAATATACTTTTAATATCTACAATTATCTACCCTATTTAATTATTGAACCCTAATTAGAGAGACCTGGACTAAAGGCTCTAATAATTAATATCTAATTGCATTTAATTATCTAACATAATATTCTATATGCTAATTTTAAAACATGAATCAAACTTATAATTAATTGCATTTAAATAAAACAATGAACTAAAATAATTAAATTGAAAACAATTGAAACATAAATATGATTTTATTGCTATAGGGACTAAACTGATAGAATTACAAAATCCAAATGCCCAATTACAAAACACATGTGACCCAATTGCAAGAATTCAAGCCTAAGGGATACAATTATGGGATTCGAGGGGACTAAATCGAATCAATTACAAAGTGTGGGGGCTCAATTGAATGAATTACAAAATATTAGGTTCAATTTAAAGAGAGTATGGACCAAATTGAATGAAGGGAAAACCTTTGGGAAAAATACCAAAGGCAACCCGAATGAAGATGTGCGAGTCAAGAGCCTGACCCGTTGAAAACACGCGGGTCGTCTTTGACCCGTCTCCAAAACGATGTCGTCTAATTTTGGGTATAAAAACCCTATTTTCAGCCCAAAATCTTTCTTTTCCCTTATTTTCAGAACACTCTCTCTCTCTAACTCTCAGATTCTCTCCCTTCTCTCTTACAAACTCCTCATTTCCCAGAAAAACCCACTCACACAGATCAAAATCATGGGTTTTGGCATGGTGTTCATCGTTCTCAAAGATGAACATCATGAACCCCTTAAAGCCCGGCCACCTTCCGCCTTGACCGCCGCCTTCAGATCTTCAACCACCTTATTTCGGCCATGCTCAGCCGTTCGCCAGCCACCACAAGTGAACGTCAGCCATCGCCTCACCTCGGTCGGCCGTCGAAAGGCAATTTTTGGCCGTCGTAAGGCAATTTTCGGCCATCGCTGACCGCCATCGTTCGAACCCAAAAACCCTAAAAAACCTAATTTTTCCAATTTATACCTACGGCCTAAAACCTAGTCCCGGCTCAGCAGAGCCACCCAACTCCAACCAAACTAAACCTATACTACCCATCCGGCCCTCTTCAACTCCACCAAAAGCTTAACGCCGACCACCAAACTAACCTTTAATTTTATTTCAGTTTCTATTTTTGCTATTATTATTTTTGTTGAATCTAACCTTTTTCATGCTTATTTTGCAGGGAAACAGAAAGACTAAAAGATTTACCTTCCAACGTTGGTTCGGCAATATCGGTCATCTTCTCAGGTGAAGTTCCCAGCATCCATGGCGATGGTTCATGCACCGGCGACCGGTCAGATTCCCCGAACAGTTCAGCTCCCCGAGGTATACTCTCTCTCCTCTCACTTATTTTATTATATTATTATTATTTAATAGTTTATTAATGACTAATTATTGCCCTGACATTTCTCTCTCTGCCTATTTATAGGGTTTGACGAATGTGACGTCATGGGTGGCCAGCTGGGCAAGAGAAAGCACACAATCTGTGTGATATTTGAACTGACCAACCAAGGACTGCCACGTGGCAAGGTTTAGGCGGGAAAATAGTTTTGGGCTGTAATTTTTGTTTGTTTGGTGGATTGTAACCGAAAATGGGCGGGAATTATTGTAAATTGGGCCTGGTTTGGGCTTTTGGTGTTTTTGTGTAATTTGGACATTTATGGACTGTTTGGATTTATTTGGGCTATAACACTATATTTATATTTACTATTTATTATTTATTAGCCCGGTCAAAATTCGGGTATAACAAGAGTATTGCATTGTAGGGGCATGGCTTGGGCCTTCATTGGTAGATGTTGAGTTTGGGGGAACTTGTTTGGAGCAGGCTCAAGAGCAAGAGCTAGATTTTGGTGGGTTGATTCGGGAGCAAGTGCTAGACGTGGAGAGGGAAGCTCAAGGCATGTGTAATTTTTGAAGGAGTGTTGCTTTCGATGTTATGGGGTGCGGTTGATTTAGGTTGTCAAGTTTTTTTAGAATGTGGCAATAGTACTTTATCAAGTAGGCGATTGGCTGGTCTTGGCTGATGGTCATGCGATATTTTGAACTACTACTTGGTTTGTTCGATAATTGTCGCTGCTTGTTATAATTTTTCGTCTTCATTTGCTACTTAAGCCGTTTTGATTTCCTCATATGAAAATTTTGGTAGTCAATGACAGTCTCGAGCCTGACTTTAAGGTTCAGTGTTGTGTTCGTTAAGCTCGTTCAGAGACTTGTTTTGTTTTTAAGCGCGACGAGAAGCTTGGATTTTGGAATTCGCTAGTGTCTCATTGCTTTTGCTGCTTTTGGAATTTTGTCACTTCTCCTGCTAATCTGATTTTGCAAAGTAATTTAAACCATTGGTTTTAAGACCACGCAATCCCAGTTATCAGTGCTACACTTTGGTGTCTTGGCCTTTTGTTTTTTGGAGTTACTTGAAGGGGTTATGCAAGTAGGACAACTTTGTTGTTGTGCAGGTTTTATTGTTGGTATAACATTGTAGCTGGCCATTTATGTTCTGAAACCTTGTAATGGTGTTATTTTGCTAAGTTTAGGGTTGGCTTCTATTGTTTTCTGGATTGAGTATACTCTTTCCCTCCATCTAAGTGTTGATATTTTTTAATGAGGCACTTAACTCTGAATTTGGCTGTTTATTCCTTTTAATAATAAATCATTTGCCAAGTAAAATAAAAAAATTTGACTTCGTCATTGTTGTTCTCAAGAATCATGGTTTCTCATAAACCCAAATCACTCGCCTTATCAACAAAGGCCCACGAATGCTTACCTCAGAGGCGATTTTTGAGCGGCACTGAACGCTATAATCTGAGCATACCATGTCGAGCAAATATAAAGTTTTAGGGGTTTTTATTTGAAATATGACTAAATTGATTGAATTTATAAATATAAAGGACTAAATGTATTATTATTTAAATTTTGTAATTGCAACATTAGCCTCTTAACGTTTTTTAATGGTCGAGTGACCGTTTGTTACAAAATATATAGTTTAATTGTTATTTTGTAACTTTAAAAAGTTCGGTTACCGTTTTGAATTTTTAAACAAAGTTTAGTTACCAATTTGGTACTTTACCCTTTTATTTTTCGTAGGTCATGTCAGAACAATTTTCCCTCCTAAATAATTCAGTTTTGGTGGTTAAACTGAATACAAAAGGTACCACTTATTCTCCTCATTTACAGTTCGGGTCAATTAACATGTTGGGTCAACAAGTCAAGGTTGGTAACATGTCAGGTGAAATCAGATATCAGGTCATTTCAAGTCGGGTTATATACGATATTTACCATGTTAATTTTGGGTGAGGGTCCATATCAGGTCGTGTTCGGTTATCACATTATCAGGTTTATTTCAGGTTCAGGTCGTTCTAATCAGGTGTAGGCCAGGTACCAATCCAAAATCATTAGGTCCGACTAAGGTTTAGGTCAACATCAGGTCGGACTCGGTCGAGTTCGGGTCATTATCACCTTGGGTCACAATTAATTTAGACTACATTCGAGTTTTCAAGTCGAATAATTTTTCCCCTAATGGTATAATGACTTTTGAATAAAAATGAGTCTAATATGACTCAAAATCTATAAAATACATCACTTTACTCCCCTAATTGGTCCCTAAACCATAAAATTAAGACGCTTGTGGAAACTTTTCGTTTCTACAGCCAGTGCATGAGATACTTTCCCATATTTATTTATATATCCATTTTTTTTAAAACAAATGCATAATAATAATAATAATAATAATAATATACATTTGGTACCTAAATTATACATCTTTTCTCAAGTTAGTACCTAAAGAATTTTTGTTCTCAAATTGTACTTAAACACGACACATTCTCTCAAGTTGGTACCTAAAAAAGTTTTACTCCCAAGTTGGTACTTAAACTAGACACATTCTCTCAAATTGATACCAAAATTTATACATTTTACAAATTTGGTTATAATTTGAAACAAATCAATAAATTTAATTCTTTATATTTAAAAATGCTATCAAATTATATTTGTGTTATTCTCCCATGAATGTTATATTACTTTCTGTTGGGATGATCAACCAATGTAGATGGTGGCCAATAGGGGGTGAATTGGCAATTTTAAAAGTTTGGAAACAAAAGGAAATAGATAGACAAAGGGACACAAAGATTTATAGTGGTTCAAGCTTCTAACAAGCTCTACATCCACGACCTTAGCTTCTTACTAAGGATTTTCAACAATTCACTATTGAATTCTTCCCTATTCCAGGCTAAGGAGGCAACTGTTACAATTGATCAAAGCTTTCTACCCAAAGCTTGATCAAGATTCACTCTTGTACAAGAAAAGTAAATGACAAAATAATAAGATCCTCACAATGAATATATTTGCCCAATTTACAAGAACACTCAACCCCAAACTTGAAATGAAATATTACAATGAAATACACAAGTTGGGTACAAGGATTTGACTCTATGAGCACAAGGGTTGGATTTTGCTTGAATACTTGAATGTTGTTCAATAGAGTTTCATTAGTTGTTGCTGCTGCATTGGAGACTTGTATTTATACCCTCTTATTGAATTCTAACCGTTTGGGTGGTTGAAGTCATCAATAGAGCCATTAGGGACCATCTTCCCCACAATAAATGCAGTTTGGTGAACAATCGTATCGGTACACGAAGGCCCGTATCGATACCTGTTTCAACAAAAATATAGCCGTTGTGGAAAACGTATCGATGTGCGTAAGGGCGTATCGAAACGGTCATAGTGCAAAATGGGGGCGTATCGAAACGACAATGTCGCATCGATACGAGTTTTGCTCACTGGAATCTTAGATGAAAAAATGCATAGGTACGCCTAGAGGCGTATCGATACGGGTTCAATAGTATTTTAAAAATTGGGGATTCCAATAACTGACAAGTAACGGTCAAAAAATTTAATGCAAAGATCTTTGAAGATCTTGAAAAACCGTATCGGTACAGGATTAACCGTATTGGTATGTTTTGAAATTTCTTAAACCCAAATTTCAAACCGTATCGAAACGAATGTGAGACGTATCGAAACGCTAAGCTTAAAACGCTTGCCCAGTTGAATGTCGTATCGAAACGGACTAAGCCGTATCGGTACGCTTTGCAAAAACAAGTTCCAGTAGCCAATTTTCGTATCGAAACACCAAGGGGTTTATCGATACGCCTGGGCGTATTTGTGTAGTTTGACTTGAAAACACTTAGAAAATTTTGGGTTTAAGTTTTGGACTTCAAAGAAAATTTTCTTGTAATTTTGTGAGACTTTTGAATGCTTAAAAATTTATTTTTTTCAATTTAGTCCTTAGATAATTTGTTATATCAAAATCAAGCATAGGTTTTACACTTTCCTTATATAATAAAAGTTTAACAATAGCTTGTTGTTATATCGTAGAATGCAGTTGTCCAATTGTTTCTTTGATCCTATAAACTCAATTGATTTGATAGTATCATAATTTTCTACTAAATTGATATAATTTTTAAATATTAGGGGGTTAAATTTTTTGAATTAAGATCAAATTGATATATTGTTATAAGTTTTGATGATTAAAACTTTTAATATAAATACCAAAATAATGAATAAAATTAAAGTTTAGGTACCAACTTAAAAAAAAGTGTCGTATCCAAATATCAAATTGGGAGCAAAATTCTTTAAGTACTAATTTAAAAGAATATGACTAATTCAGATATTAAAAATACATGATGATGATGATGATGATGATGATGGGTGGCCTGCAACATCAAGGAAGGTCTCCCCGCATTGGAATCCAGAACAACTTATGCTTTGCTGTTAAAAAAGAACCGCGTTTAGAATATATTAAATATATGGTAAATGCGGCACCGTTTTCACTTGCCAGCCAATTTCCGTTGACAATACGTTCCGTCGGCAAGCACCGTATTTACCCTCCGTCCCTTTATAGTCAAATTATGGAATTATTGGAAAACGACAAGGGTAAAACCGGAACAAAGTTGGGTATAAATATCCCTGCTCTTCTGATTTTTCATATAGTCGTAGAAGCAAAGCGCCTCTCGTCTTGTTCTTCTTCCTCTCTGAATTTCTCACTCTGTTTAAAAAGCCATTTTTTGAGGTAAATTAATATAAAATTGTTTCATTTTATTTTCTGTATTTATTTGATTTGAGTTTGCTTCTTTTTTCTCATTTTCACATGAAGTAAAGTACATAGTTTAAATTTTTGAAAGGGCTGCTCATTTTGATTGGTTTGACCAAACATATCTGTCTTTCTAGTTCTGACTCTTGGTTGATCTGTAACTTATGTTAATATTTTGCTCAAGAAACTTGAATGTGAACTTTGAATCAAAGCTGATTTTTACGGATCTGAATTGAATTGTATTGATTTCATTAGTTTCTATTTAAATTTTCTGGATCTATTGTTTTACTGATCTGTTAGTTAAATTGTAACTGGTGATAGTCGTCGGTGCTTCGATGTCTTTGTCAGATCTGATGGTATATTCTTCTCTGGTTATTGTTTTCTACGTTATGCTTAAGTAGTTCATTTGTTATTAGTTCAATTTTTGTCCTGGCTGGGAGCTATGCCGCTCATTTTGCTTTGATTGTTCATTTACCTTGAGTCCGAGTAACATAGTTCAGAGACGCACTTGAAAAGATGATGACCAGATGTCGAAATACAACTTGTAATATGGATCTAATTGTTTTCGAAGTGAAATGAGTTGTTGAGTTTCTTCGAAGTTTTTTATTTGGTTAGATCCAGCAATGGTTTTAGCTATTATGTTTTGAATAGTTGCTTCTCTATTTTTTAGGTTGTAGTATACAAAGAAAATGAAGATCTGTTGCATTGGAGCTGGTTATGTTGGTGGGCCTACAATGGCCGTGATCGCACTTAAATGTCCCGATATTGAAGTGGCTGTTGTCGATATCTCTGCGCCTCGGATTGCTGCCTGGAACAGTGATCAGCTCCCTATCTATGAGCCTGGTCTTGACGATGTTGTGAAACAATGTCGTGGCAAGAACCTTTTCTTCAGCACTGAGGTAGAGAAACATGTGCGTGAGGCTGATATCGTCTTTGTTTCTGTCAACACTCCCACCAAGACTCGGGGCCTAGGAGCTGGCAAAGCTGCAGACCTTACATATTGGGAAAGTGCTGCCCGTATGATCGCGGACGTATCGAAATCTGACAAGATTGTCGTTGAGAAATCGACAGTCCCTGTCAAAACTGCCGAGGCAATTGAAAAGATTCTCACCCACAACAGCAAGGGAATCAAATTTCAAATCCTTTCAAACCCAGAATTTCTTGCTGAAGGAACTGCAATTCAAGATCTTTTTAACCCCGATCGTGTTCTTATTGGAGGCCGGGAGACCCCAGAAGGCAATAAGGCTGTCCAAGCATTGAAGGGTGTTTATGCTCATTGGGTCCCTGAGGAAAGAATTCTTACCACCAATCTTTGGTCTGCGGAGCTTTCCAAGCTTGCTGCCAATGCTTTCTTGGCTCAGAGGATCTCATCCGTAAATGCCATGTCCGCCCTTTGTGAGGCAACTGGGGCTGATGTTACGCAGGTCTCATATGCTATTGGTACGGACACGAGGATTGGACCCAAATTTTTGAATGCTAGTGTCGGTTTCGGTGGGTCTTGCTTCCAGAAGGATATTCTAAATCTGGTTTACATCTGTGAGTGCAATGGCCTTCCTGAGGTGGCAGAGTACTGGAAGCAAGTCATTAAAATCAATGACTATCAGAAAAACCGATTTGTTAACCGTGTTGTTTCCTCAATGTTCAACACCGTTTCAAACAAGAAGATTGCTATTTTAGGTTTCGCCTTTAAGAAGGATACAGGTGACACTAGGGAGACCCCTGCCATCGATGTATGCAAGGGACTTTTGGGAGACAAAGCTCGGTTGAGCATATATGATCCGCAGGTCACCGAGGACCAGGTCCAACGGGATCTTTCCATGAAGAAGTTTGACTGGGACCATCCTCTTCACTTGCAACCCATGAGCCCCACAACTGTTAAGCAGGTCAGCTGTGTCTGGGATGCTTATGAGGCAACCAAGGATGCTCATGGAATTTGCATTCTGACAGAGTGGGATGAATTTAAGGAACTCGACTTCAAGAGGATATACGACAACATGCAAAAGCCGGCTTTTGTTTTCGATGGAAGGAACATCGTGAATGCGGACCAGCTGAGAGAAATCGGTTTCATAGTGTACTCGATTGGTAAACCACTGGATGCATGGCTCAAGGACATGCCTGCAGTAGCATAAATGACATGCCTATGATGGACACAAAACGGTTACAGTTCGAGTTTGATCGGTTTGATTCTTTCCAGTTGATATTTTGATGAGGAGCTGTGTTGTACCTTGTTTTGTTTTACCATCATGATGAAGATAAAAGAAACGCTATGCGTTATGTTATTCCTTCAATTCTTGTTTGTTAGGGAACTTTTGTTGTTCTATTTAAACTTCTTGCTTTTGTAGATTGTTCAAATTCATAAACGATTTGTCCCTTTAATGGAATACTTTTGTTCTCAAAAGGCAGTGCATGCACGGTTTTAATTTTTATACAATATTTATATTCTAATTCCCACGACTTTCAAAAAGGTGCCAATTACTTAATTTCATAAGGAGGATGTGAGAATAAAATTTGTTAATTTAATACTTAATAGTTTCGGACGTTTGGTGGAATTATTTTTAGATCAATCTCATTTGTAAAATTAAATAAATTGGTTCTCTTAAAAATGAGATTTTTTTTCATTCTCTGTATAATGTTTATACCACCTATAAGTGTTGGTGTATGATAAGTCACATTGTACTCTTAAGGAAAGGATTGTTGTTTGGTGTATTGGTAATACACATTATTCTCCTAAGCAGAGGACGTAAGTTCCAATTTTGAAAACGATATTGTTTAGGAGGGACAATCTTGTACCCCAAACATAGACCGTAAGACGGACATATATATTACCTAAAAATGTATAATATTTATATTACCCAGACCCCTCTCCATCTATAAATTAAAAGATATTAAATGCTTAAATGTGTTCAATCTCACGTCTGCATGCCAATTGAGATACAATTTAGTTCTTGTTAATCTTGAAAATGAACAATTAAAGATAAATTAATTGTGATATTCGAAGTTCTATTTATTAACTTGAAATTTTATTTAAAAATTTCAAGTCGAATTTATTAAATTATTATTCGAGTCATATTAAATCTAGTTTAATTTTTTGAATCGATAAGAATTTTATTCACCCATTATTATCTTAATCAAAGGTCTATCTAAAATTTGAGAGTGATTTGAGAAGCTAGTTGTCTTTTTACCCTAATGAAATGTTGAGATTTTTTTCACAACACACAACTACAGCCAACAAAAGAAATATTAACCGTTAGATGTTCAAAAGCACCCATCCAACGGCCAGTAATACACACATGAATTCCTCTATGAAAACTGCGAAAGCAGACGGTAACTTGCGTCCTCTTATTTGTTCTGGTCCGCGGCGGCATCCTCCTCTTCCATGTGTCCTTAAAAACACAGGTTAGTTAATTCACCCCCCTTTAATTTTCGTTTAGTTGGTTTAGCTTTCTGGGGTTTTGTTATTTTCTATTTTCATCATTTTTTTTTGAAGGGTTTCCGATTTCCTAGTATTCAAAACTTTGTTCTTTAGTAATTGTTCTTGAATGCGAGAATGCTGGTTTTTATTTGCTATGCTGCTATGGAATTCACTTGATTTTTATTTTTCATTTTTTTGGAAGTTAGTAGAGTTTATGAATATTCAACATTGGAAGCTTTAGGCTATATTAGTTGGCTTCAGCTCTGGTTCAGTGTAACAGTGCTCAACTTTTGTTCCCCATATGGCCATATGTTAAAATTTAAGAGGAAAAGGAGAGCAAATTGTTAATTTGCAATTAGCGCTATGTTATTCGGATTCGAGTGTGCACGTTGGATATGAGTATGTGTTGATTCTTGCATGTTCAAATTTTCTATGTTTTTTCATGTATTTAGAGGGTTCTTAATGAGTCATATTCTCATACATGGTTGCTATGTTATCGATTAATGGGTTGAGTTATTGCACTATTAAGTTAAAAAGCTGTTCTTTAAGTTCACTTGTATAAGCATGGGAATTAAAAAGATTAGCAAACAACATGTGTGATAGGTTTGAGAACATATAATGGAAGAAGAGTCTGTTATTGAAGGTAAAGAAATGGCTGACTCACATGTGGCATTGGAAGATGAAGGTAACGGTTGTTGTGCAGTTGAAGATGATGAGAATCCCATGGTTTTGGATGACCACGGGAAAGAAGATGAACGTTTGAATCTCGAGTTTCCTCAACGCTTGGTTGGTGGGCTTGCAGAGCCTACATTAGATATGGAGTTTACTTCGGAGGATGATGCTAGGAATTTTTACAATGCTTATGCTAAGCAGACGGGTTTTAGTATTCGTCTGAATTCTTATTATCGGTCGAAGAAAGATAATTCAATTATATCTAGAGAATTTTGTTGTTCTAAAGAAGGGTTTCGTCGTGGGAAACATTCTAAAAAATTGGATTCAGGGGAAGATACAAAGAGGAGGCGTGCTCGGCCAATTACAAGAGATGGTTGCAAGGCATTAATGACGGTCAGGAGACGGGATAATGGAAAGTGGTATGTAGCTAAGTTAGAGAAAAATCATAATCATGAACTTGTGACTCCGGCAATGAGGCATTTACTTCGGTCACACAAGGAAGAGGATGATCCAAAGAAAAGTTTGAATGGCTCTCTCTGTTGCAAGGGGGTGAGCTTGAATGCTTCTGTAAATGCCTTGCCTGAAGAATATAACAGTTTTGGCAAATTGGGATTTGCCGCCCCGAACAATCTTAATCTTATCGGAAGAGGAAGATTAAGCAATTTTGGGGTAGATGCACAAAGTTTACTTGGATTCTTTAAGGTCATGCAAACTAGTGATCCTGCATTTTATTATGCTATTCAGGTTGATGACATAGATCGTCCAAGTAGTGTTTTTTGGGCCGACACGAGATCAAGAATTGCTTATAATTGTTTCTCCGATGTTGTATCTTTTGACACAACTTACCAAATGAATCAATATAAAATGCCATTTGCTCTTTCATGGGAGTAAATCATCATAGACAGTCAGTGTTGTTTGGTTGTGCTTTACTAGCAGATGAAACCAAATCTACATTCATCTGGCTTTTCACGACTTGGATTGAGGCGATGTCTGGGAGTCAGCCAGGCCTAATCATAACTGATTATGATTCTGCCATTAGTAGAGCAGTAGAAAGTGTTTTCCCACAGTCAAGCCATCGATATTGCAAGCGGCACATCCTGAGCAAAATGCCGAAGGAAATAGGGCATGCATTTAGTTCTCTCCCAAAGACATTTCAAGTGGAGTTTGACAAATGCATTAACAAGTGTGAGACGCCTGAAGAATTTGAATCTGCTTGGCAGGTGCTTCTCGGTAAGTACAGTCTTAGAGGAAATGAATGGCTTCAATCCCTTTATATCGATCGCAAGTTATGGGCATCAACATATGTGAGGGACATATTTTTCGCTGGCATGTATTCAACCCAGCAAAGCAGAAGTGTTAGCTCACTATTTGATGGCTATGTAAATGCTGGGACTACCTTACAAGATTTCGCAGAGCAGTATGAATGGGCTCTGGACAGTCGATATGAGAAGGAAGTGAGTGCGGAATTTGAAACTTTTTACACTAAACCAGTTTTGAAAACACCACTTCCTATGGAAAAACAAGCGGCAGAAGTTTACACAAGAAAGTTGTTCTTGGTTTTCCAGGATGAAATCTATGAATCTCTCGTGCTTGCAGTGAAATCAAGTCAAGACGATGGATTAGCAAAGACATATGAGGTAGCAAGATTTGATGAAGAACATAAAGTTTATCGGGTAGGATTAAATATAGCCGACCAGATAACTAGTTGCAGTTGCAAGAGGTTCGAGTTTGAAGGGATCCTTTGCAGACATGTGATCGCTGTGTTCAAAGCAACGAATATCTTCCTGCTTCCTCAACATTATATTCTAAAGCGATGGACTAAAAATGCGGAGGAGGCCAAGTTCGATGCATTACCATCCGTTGAGATGCATGGCGATTCTCGGATGGGGAAGAAACAGTACAATCTTTTGTACCAGGAAGCCGTAAAATGTGCAGAAGAGGGGATGGCATCTGATCACAGTTTCGAGGTAGCATTAAACGCGGAGGCTAGAATTAAATTTGTTAGTGCCAAGAAAAACGCCATGAATGTTCAGAAGCTAGACACTGCGTCCAGCATCAACTATGAGGACGATGAAACCACATAGATCAGCAGAATGGATAATTCAAATCATCCAGTCCTCGATATCAAATGTAGATGCAGTAAATTACAGGGGGGAATTAATATTTAAGCCTTTTGCTTATTTCATTAGAGTGTAATATAGTTTTGTGATGAATTCTTTGTTGGTATATGAATTGTGGGAAGAAAGGGGAAATAGTAGCAAGGAATGCATTGGTCGATATGTTTGCGGAGTGTGGAAGTACAGAGGAAGCAAGGTCAGTTTCCGAACGGGATGCCGTTGATCAATGTGTACATTTCAAATGGTGATTTAGTAGCAGCACCGAGGCTCTGCCTTGTTATGGTGGTTCCATGGTCTTGCCGGGTGCATTCATAATAGACTTGGGGATGAAGCAATACAACGTCATCAATTCACACTCTGATTAAAAAATTAAATTTATTAATTAAAATTAAGTCTAAATTGAGAGAATGTATAAATAATGATTTTTTTGAATATTCTGTTGTAATTATATGAAAGTACATATTCTTTAAAAACGTGCACACATTTTACGTACATATTGCCCAAACTTGAATCTTTTATAGATATCAACATTCCTTTTTTATTTGGACCACTCATTGAAAATTAGATGTATAATTATACAAATTTATTTAATAATTACATAATCAAAAATTAATAATTAGCAACTTAATTGAAATTATTTTAACAATTTAATTGACAAAATTTATAATTTAATAGTCAAATAGAATCAAGACAATATTTTAGTGTCAATTGGGTTATTTTTTTAAATAGTTATGTAAAAATGCCCAATTTTGGTGGGTGTTAAAAATCCAATGCGGTTTATGAAGAACCAACAACGAAGGAGATATTTTGGAGGAAACCCAGATCAAAAATTCAAACCTTGAATCAGTTGAAAAAAGAATTGGATTGGGTGTGAAGAGGACCAAAGAGAGATTCTGAAGGAGCAGCAGCTGATTTTAATATTAAAAAGCAAGAGAATGTGTTTTTGGGAGGAGTAGAGAAGAATTTGTTTATATGCGGTGGGGCTCCATAGAAAAGGATGCAGATTCACATCTGGCCTAGCATGAGAAGTATAAAGATAAACCAAGCAACCATGGGTTTACAGACTTAATGAAGATCAAAGTGGCAGCTCCACATATTTCATACCGGACCCTTTTCCGCACCATTCTCATCCTCGCTTTCTTGTTGCCTTTCCTCTTCATTCTTACTGCTCTTGGTTCCCTCGAAGGTGCTAACAAGTGCTCCTCATTCGGTACTCTTTCCTTTAATCTCCTATCTTTTTTCATTTCTTGTTTTGTTTTCTGATCAATCTTGATTTGTTTTTTTTATGCATTCGATGTGATAAGAGCTGTTCTGATCTGGGTTTCCTTTTGTTTTTACTCTCTGATGTTAGTTATGTTATCCGTTAGGTTTTCTTGGAATCTTAATTATCCGGTTCTTACTTTATGAATTTGTTTTTGGTTATGCATTTGATTTTGTTTGATATTCTGATGATGCCCTCGTTTTCTGGATTCATGCCAAATTGGTTTTTGGGTGCGTTTGAAGCTAATTGGACAATATATCGATTCCTTCGTTATTTTCTTGGAATCTTGGTTTATCTTGATCCCCATTTGTTGATATTGATAAAGCTCTGATTTTTATGGGATTCCTGTCAAATTGATTCAGTGTGTGGATGGAGCTAATTCATTAATATGTTGGTTGATTTTAGATTCCACATGGATTAGGATGCGTGGGTTGTTATGTGACATGATCATTAAATCTCTCTTTTGCAGTGTGTTTTGATGGTAAATTTGTACACTTTAGTGCTGAAAATTAACAGTTGTTTGCATTGTTGTAAGAACCAAATATAGTAAAAATAGATTTGTTAATGAGTTTCTTGGACTTAATTTTCCTGGTTGGTTTGCATCTCAGGTTAGTGCAGTCCATTTGTTAATAAAAAAAGCTTTGGGTATCAGATTAGTAAATCAGATAAATTATGCAGATAGTTCTGAAAGTTCAGATTAGTCATTCGGTTGGAGTTTTATTTGAAGTTAATGGTTTTGTATTCATGCTTTTTGTTGACTTCTTATTTCCATTTTATAACTTTATGAATTCTTTGCACTTAATTTACACAAATTAGCATCACTGATGCTTGAAATCGGTTGCTTGTAATTCAGGTTTTTTTTTTTTACTTGTGCTATTTGATTTTTCTTGTCAATAGTGTTTATATCAAGTAAATTTGACTACGACTATTGAAGAACCTGGTCAACTTTTCTTGTTGGTTTCCTAGTTAACACTAGATTAGTAGTCTTTTACTGTCTATAAGGTTGTCTTTGAGTTCACGACTTGTCTTGTTCCACTATGCCCAGATTGTTTAGGTAGGCGGTTAGGACCGAGGTTTCTTGGGAGAGTTGATGATTCAGGAGTAAGTATCCCATTCTCTCCATACATGAACTGATTTTTAGATTTGTCTTATGACAACCATTTATCAATGTTTTTAACTCGAGTCGTTTTTTTATGGTTATACAGAAACTAGTTAAGGACTTTCGTAAGGTCCTCAATCAAGTAATCACTGAGGAAATCCCTGATGGTTTAAAGCTTCCAGATTCGTTTAGTCAACTTGTTTCTGAACTGAAGAACAACCAGTATGATGCAAAGACCTTTGCATTCTTGTTAAGAGCAATGGTACTGTCATGCTACATAAAGATAGTTACTTCGAAATATCTTTTATTCTTCTTTGAAATATATTATCTTTTATATATTTAAAAAAGTTGAAAAATGTAAATGTTAAGAAATTAAATATTTGTATATAGATTCATTATGGATTTTAATTTCTCATAATATGTAAGCTTGGTGAACTTCTACTTAGTTTTTTTGTCTTTTTTACACAGATGGAGAAACTTGAAAGAGAAATCAGGGAATCTAAATTTTCAGAGCTGATGAATAAGCACTTTGCTGCAAGTTCTATATCAAAAGGCCTCTATTGTCTTTCTTTGCGTTTAACGGATGAATACTCTTCCAATGCCTATGCACGCAGACAACTACCTCCACCTGAGCTCCTCCCTGTGCTTTCTAACAACTCTTACCACCACTTTGTTTTGTCAACGGACAACATATTGGCTGCATCAGTAGTTGTTACATCTGCTGTCCAATCATCACTAGAACCTGAAAAGGTTGTCTTCCATGTCATCACTGACAAGAAAACTTATGCGGGTATGCATTCTTGGTTTGCGTTAAATCCAGCAGAACCTATCATAGTTGAAGTGAAAGGTGTTCACCAGTTTGATTGGTTAACTCGAGAGAATGTTCCAGTGCTTGAAGCTATGGAGAGACATCATGGTATCAGGAATTACTATCATGGCAATCATATTGCAGGGGCAAATCTCTCTGGTACTACTCCTCGAACATTTGCTTCAAAATTGCAGGCAAGAAGTCCAAAGTGCATAGCCTTACTCAACCATCTTAGGATATATTTACCTGAGGTAATTAGATTTGGTTATAACAATTTCTTTCGTACCTTACATAGACAAATATCATTTATTGCAGATTGTCTTTCCCCGCTAAAATGTCTGTTCTGATTGTATGTTTTGAACAGCTCTTTCCAGACCTTGACAAAGTAGTTTTTCTGGATGATGATGTTGTGATCCAACGTGACTTGTCTCCACTTTGGGAGATTGATCTACAAGGAAAGGTTAATGGAGCTGTAGAAACTTGTAAAGGTGAAGATGAGTGGGTGATGTCAAAACATTTCAAGAGCTACTTCAATTTTTCTCATCCCCTTATAGCTAAGCATTTGGATCCTGATGAATGTGCACGGGCTTATGGAATGAATATACTTGATCTCCGTGCATGGAGGAAAACAAATATAAGTGAAACATATAATTTCTGGCTGAAAGAGGTAACTTATCAGATACCAAATTTCTTGATATTTTCGTGATGACTGTCAAAGTATTATTTTGAGTATTTGCAATGAAGTATCGTCTACTTTGTTGCAAGAGGGTTCAGACCAATGATTTTGCCCTTTTCTTGTGTTTGAAATTAAATTAAGCTGTTGCCATCATTCCTTAATATCTAATGATCTATATGGGGATGGGTTCTGATCTTGGCACTTTTCACTAAGGGCATTGTTTCTATAGTTAATTTGGATTCCAGTGCATTGACTCGTATTTGGTTTTTATAGTTGATTCTTGGCAAATAAAAGTTTATTTCACCATTTTGCTCTGATTGATTTTTTGTTTGTGGCAGAACGTGAAGTCGAACTTGACCATGTGGAAGCTTGGAACTCTACCACCTGCTTTGATTGCATTTAGAGGCCATGTTCATCTGATTGACCCGTCATGGCATATGCTTGGCTTGGGCTATCAGAATAAGACCAACATCGAGAATGTGAAGAAAGCTGCAGTCATTCATTACAATGGCCAGTCAAAACCATGGCTGGAGATTGGCTTCGAACATCTTCGGCCATTTTGGACCAAGTATGTTAACTACTCCAATGATTTTGTTGGGAGTTGCCACATTTTGGGATGGCAGTTAAGCAAGTAGAGCTGTAGAGGGGGCTTAGAAGGAACGGTATACGTAGAAGAGACGCTAGCAAGTTGAGGGCAGTAAGTTTTATCGCAGCCTGAAAGTTTTCTTGAGGTTTATTTAAGAAAGCAACAATTTTGACCACAGGATTCACCGTCGTCACTCTTTTAATGATTTTTTTAGCAAGGACCTGCATTATTAGCTTGGGTACGAAATTCGTTCCATCAGTTTGTAACATAGCAAGCAATGTTTTTCGCTTTTCCGGGTCGGAAAAGGATTCTTCATACATAGTTCTTGGCTTGATGCATATGTTAGAATAAGGAGCCAAATACACAGGTTCAGAATGGTTCCACCAATGTCATTGGATTCATTGGTGTGGAAAGAGAATGGCTTAGGGAAAGTACATCAACTTTGACTATTTTTCCCCTTCCCATTAAAGAAAATATTCTTTTATTGGTTTCATTTGTTAGTTTCATCACCTTTTGATTTTAAGTATATTGTTGAATCCTAGAATTATATCATAGAAATTGCTTTTATTACACCTCCCATGAATTGGGGATTGTTCTTAGATTATTTATACACCACTAATTAAAAAGAAATTGAAGCAAAATTATCTTTCATTTGTACACCACTAATTACTTAGTGTAATAATGCATGATCATCTTTTGGAATAGGAGAGATCAAGATTTTTAAATAAAAATATTACATGAACTTAATTTTTAAAAATAAATATAAGAGCTAAAATTTAAATCTTTAAAATAGTGCAGGGACCTATGGCATATTCAAACCTTAGGAATTATATGGATAAAAAAATTCAAGGATCGAGTTTTAAAAATTACTACTAATTTAAGGATTAAAAAGTTTTAAGCTAAAGGGTGCTTTAAGCCCTAAACTTCTGAAAGAAAATTAATTAAGTCCCTAATTTTTTTGTTTAAATTAATCTCCGAATCAATAAATTTAATCAATTAAGCTCTTAGACCGATTTTCACAATCAATTTTTGACGATTTTGTTAGGAAATTATTTTTCTATAATTTTTTTTGAATTTTTAAAATTTTTAAATAATTTTTTAAATAAAATAAAAATATTATAAAAATGTCAAGTGATAATACTGTAACACCACACGTTGCACCAACGGGTGAAAAAAAAAACTGTTAGATTAACACAAAGACATGGCATATTTAAACCTTAGGATCAACACAAAGGTCAATGATCAAGATGTAAAAGATGTGAAGTTTAAGGATTAAAAAGTTATTTTCATAAAAAAATGCTTATTTTCCCGTGGAAAGAACAAAAACATATGATCGAATATCAAAATCCAACGGTTGTGATGTTGCATGCAAAATCATAGGTTTAGAGATGACTCTCTCTTCTTTTTGAGAAAAAGAAAAGAGTGGATTCCACAGCTTTACCTCTACGAGAACAAGGCAAGAAATGAAAGCATTGACCTTAGATTTAGAAAACTCCGAGACACCCTCGGTTGTAGAGATTTCTTCTTTGATCTCTTTATCTATTGATTTGATCTAATAATATAATAATTACAAAGCCGCCTAATCGGTTTTTCTTGTTTTTATTTTCCTGTAAAGCTTGGGTTTTTCAGCCAACAAAAACCAACTCAGATCAGTTTTGGATTCAAGTAAGATAACCCATTAATCTTTTCCGCTGCTTTTAAGTATTTGTTCGATTCTAGAGTGATCAAGTTTTGGAATTTGGCCGGTTTGGGTTTCTTAATCCTGAGATTTGCCCTTCTTTGATTATTGGAGGATGCTTTACTTATTTTGATGTGTGTTTATGTTTTGAACTGTGTTTTGTATGCTTCAAATATTTCTGCAGTGGATTATATTCTATTTTTGGATTTACCCATTTTGGGTTACTTTGAAACAGTTATTCAAATCTCTCTTAAAGTTGCTACCTTTGATAGTTTCCCTGCATATCTGTTTCTAACGTGTCTCTGAGTCAAGTAATTCAAATTTTCTTTTTTTTATGGTATTCGCAGTTTGGGAATTGAAAGGAGATGCAAATACTGTGATTCGAATTCTGAACAGGTTGAATGCCACCTTTTGGTGTCTTTATAACATTCCAGATTGAGGTTTCTGTTTACTGTAAAGTAGAAGGGATCAAGTAAAGATCTTGGGGTTTTGGGATTTTCAAGTTTCAAGGTTTCTGGAGATGGCTGGTGTTCAAAATCAGTTGGAGATCAAGTTTAGATTGACTGATGGATCAGATATAGGTCCTAAAACCTTTCCTGCTGCTACCAGTATTGCAACCTTGAAAGAAAGTGTTCTTGCACAATGGCCTAAAGGTTAGTTTGAAGTTTGGCTAAATCCAAAATGTATTTGTGACAAGCAGACATAACAGATTTATTGTATTTACGTGTAGCTGTCCATCTAATTGTCTTTTGGTTACTGTTCCATTCTTCCATATGGCTCTTGAACTAGAAGGATGGGATCATACTACTGGTTTTTGCAATTTGTTTTGATTGTTTGTTGAATATTCAGATAATAGAAACTATGTGAGAAAATATTAGAAATGATGATTACTTACTGCTGTATGAAATGCCTAACATTGAAAATATTTCCTCGGCAACCGAAATAATGTGTTACTAACTATGAAAAAGGAATGGTTCGAGCATTTCCTCTGTATACAATGAACAGCAAGGTCATTATTTTAAGTGTCAGTGCGTCGCTGAATACTTCTCTTTCTTATCGCTTTTACCGACATATTGTACTGGTTTTTAGTTTGCTTCATTGCATCATTGGTGTTTCTATTGGAAATGTTTGTCCATGTTGGATGCCGGGTTTTCAAACTTTTTCAAGTGATGAACATTTGATTTGAGGCATTTTTTTTTCTGACAGTTCATAGTTGAATTGCAAATCTAGATTATCTAGGCTGAAGTTGAAAGATTTATGCTAGTCTATCGTTGCTGTCGGTTAGTTTTTGCCGTTTTTATGTACATTGTCAGCATATGGGAGCTGAGTTGTTTCCAACACAATTGTGAATTACAATTACTCATTCCAGCTGAAATCATAGTTTGAGCTGAGTTCTACCATCTAGCTCTTCTTTCACCACGTACGGTCATACCGAATGGTAAGGCAAATGGGAAGTCTTAAAATTTTGTTTTTGATTGGATGCCATTGAAATTCTCTTTATGCTTTTTTACGATAATGATATATGGCTTCTCTGCTCTTTTATTTCGCTTCAGTCATGTTAAAGTTGTTCTGAGCATGTAATCGCACTTGTTTAATTTTGTGCAGAGAAGGAGAATGGTCCAAGGACAGTGAAAGATGTCAAGTTAATTAGTGCCGGAAAAATATTGGAGAACAACAGAACACTGGGAGAATGCCAAAGCCCTCTTTATGATATTCCTGGTGGGTTGACGACGATGCATGTTGTTGTTCAACCTCCTTCAGAGAAAGGTACAACTATAATCTCCGGGGCTCCAAAAATTATAACCTGAACTTTTCCATATGCAGTTTTGAATTTACTTTTTTCTTTAGGAAGTTTTAAGCCATGCATTTCCAACTGCCAACTCGCCTTTTCCGAACTTAAATTCTTTTCCGGTGATGCTTTTAACCCCCCATGTAACTTTGTATCTTTCTTTTCCTAGCAGAAAAGAAGGCAACAAATCAAGCACAGAAAAACAAATGTGTTTGTGTCATATTATAATCCACAGCTCCCTGAGGGGATGACATCATTTTCAGGTGGTTTACCTTGACTGTTTCTTTCATAGCTAACGTAACCCTCAGTTTTTAAACTAAAGCTCCATCCGAAAATTTTCTGCAGATGAGTGGTTGAACTGGTATAGAAAACCAAGTTGGGGACTTTTCCGATTGATGAAGGCAGTCAACATCTTGCAGATTTATCATATAGGTCGTTTTTTTTGCTTCCGGTTTATGCCTTTCCTGTTTAGCCAATCTTCATCAATCCTTTCCATTCACTTTTTTCGTTTCAAGTTATTGAATGGCAGATTTGAACTTGAATCGCGGATTTTGTGTCCATTTTTCGTCATGCCAAATGCAGTTTCTGTGTTTCCAATTCGTGTCTTGTATCGTGTAATTGGACTCATGTTGGCCGTCGTACTTTTACAATGATAAAGATTCACGTCTCTTAGTCTATGTTACATGAAATAACACAACAAATTTATCATCTATTTTTTTGCAAATGCAGCCAATATTTCATCATCTCAGTCCTGCATATCATTTCAATCAAACAGTAAAATCTCAAAGAAAGGTAATCAAACCTCTTGCTTTTGTTGTTCTAGAGATTATAAACATATTGCATAATTGTGAAATGGTATACAGTGATGTATAAGCTTAGATATCTAAGTTCCTGCGGATTAAGGAGCTTGATGTCATCGTTTCCGACCAAAGACCGTCTTCTTAACGGCTCCGACAGACACTAAAAACTCATCGAGGGATGATAAGGTCCTCATTTCATCTGGTGGGAAGTAACTGGCTGCCTTCCCCATGAGTGATGTGAAGAGAAGAGAAAGTGAAGGCCGGGTCACATAACGCTCACCCAAAAGATCATCAAGAAATGCAAATGCAGCTAACAGTTCGGCCCGGCCTGCTTTGATCGGTCCTGCGAAATGTGCAGGGATTATCCTCTTGAATTTCCAGTCCCTTGCAATGCCATCAATCCAATCCCGGACCTGAATTTTCGAGAAGATGAAAGATAGTTAACAATTACACCCTAAATCTGTGTCCCAAAGATATGCATTTGACACGGATTTGGATACCGGTATACAATTTCATGAAAAATGATGAGTCGGAATAACACAGATCAAAAGGGTTCTTAGTTCTTACCTTTTCCGGAACTTTGCTGAAGACTAGTGTCTTTACAATTGGAGAAACAATTAACTTCTGAGACATCTGAGCAAAACTAGAGTTTGGTTCCAAAAGATTCGACGGGCCGAGGAACAATATCTGTAGCACCATTCTTTCCCATCCTGTGTCATGCATTACTCTCATTCATTTTCTCCTGTACGTGAACATACTCGAGTAACATCAAAACTAATTTGAAAACATTTAATCTCTTAAAAATAATTTGACACAAAAAATCTAACCTTTTTGACGGTTTATTTCGTTGTCAACAACCGGTTCATCAACAACTTTCTTCCCTTTGCTTAGAATTTTTACAGCCAATCCATTTTTGGCTGATGCTAAGAGGTACTCTTTGTTGATACACTCCGGTGGCTTTTTCGGAACATATATGACAGCATCCCTAACCAGCAGCGTTCTCGAATGTTTATGATAGAAAGCGACCTCTACATATGGTCCAATCCCTGAAATAGTTCAAGGAGATCATGTTTGAACTTTGTACATCTTTAGATATATAGTTGAAAGCAGCTCATATTCAACTTTACTAACCAACTTCTGGTGAGCTTAGAACTTTTTGCTCAATCTCACCTGCCCATGGAGTCGATGGATCCTCATTTTTCAAGATTTTAGCACGAAAAATCCCAAAAAATTCGAGGGGTAAATTCAAGGGCCAACTCCATTGCCTCGGTGCCACCCAGACTTGAGCCTTTGGAAATTTTCTAGAAAATGGTCCCACAAAAATCTTATGCTCATAAGCAAATGTAGGCAGGACAATGAATTCAACTGGAGCTCCTAATTCATTCAGAAGCTGAAAGATAACAGGCAAATCCGTTGTTAGATAATGCATTCCAAGTTCATTAAAGAGCAAAACCGAAGTAGATGTCAGACCAGTGACACCTTTGTTTAACCGGTTCAACCGTCTGATTTGTAGAACCGAATGATTTACACTTGCAGTTCTA